>CAHIKZ030002010.1:575000-582500 GCA_903632075.3 Acanthosepion pharaonis | reverse complement strand
CTAGCTAGCTAGCTAGCTAAAGGTCTGTTTTTTTGTCAAACATGTCATTATGTACCTAGCTAACTAGTGAATGAGCTAGCTATTTCTATAAGTTTTATTTCTTTCCCCAAACGTCATTATCTAGGAAGAATCTATCTATCTATCTATCCTAAGAAATCTATCATCTATCTATCTATCTATCTATCCTCCTTTCTTTTCTTTGAAGGGAAGAAATTCTTTCTTTATTTCTTTCTTTCTTTCTAGCTAGAAATGTACATCTAATTTCTATTTTTTTCTCAAACATGTCATTAAAGGATAGGAAGAAATGTACTAGTGAATGAGATAGCTATTTCTATAAGTTTTATTTCTATGAAGGGAGGATAGGAAAGAAATGTACCACAGTAGCTATGTTTCTATGAAGGGAAAGGGAACGAGGTAGAGGAACAAATGTACCAAGTAATAGTTATTTCTATGAAGGGAAGGAAAACGAGGTAGAGGAAGAAATCAAACATTAGTAGCTGTACATGAATGGAAATGGAACGAGAGAGGAAGAAATGGACCATAGTATCTAGCTTTTCTAAGAAGGGAAAGGGAACGAGGTTAGGAAGAAATGTACATTATAGCTATTTCTAAAGGATTTTAAAAGAAATGTACATTAGTAGCTAGTTTCTATGAGGAAGAAATGGCTATGTTGCTAGGGAAGGGAAAGGGAACAAAGATAAGAAAGAAATGTACATAATTTCTATGAAGGAAAGGGAAGAGGTAGAGGAAGAAATGTAAGAATTACAGCTAGCTGTTTCTATGAAGAAAAGGGAAAGAGGTAGAGGAAGAAATGTACATTATTTTCAAAGGAAGTTTCTATGAAGGGAAAGGGAACGAGGTAGAGGAAGAAATGTACACAGTAGCTAGCTATTTCTATGAAAGGAAAGGGAAAAATGTACATTGGTAATGAGATGAAGAAATGTACATAATAGGGCTAGCTATTTCTATGAAGGATAGTTTAGCAATGAAGAAAGGAACCATGTAGAGGATAGAAAGAAATGTAATAATGAGCTAGAAGAAATGAGAAGGAAAGGAAAGGAAGAAGAAATGAAAGTAGCTAGCATTTCAATGAAGGAAGAAATGTAAAAAAAAAAAAAGGAAGAAGGAAATGTAGGAAAGAAAGGAAGAAACAAAATAAGAAGGATAGGAAGAAATGTACATTAGTAGCTAGAATGAGGAAAGAAATGTACCATAGTAGCTAGCTTTTCTATGAAAGGATAGGAAGAAAAATGTATCAATGATATGTTTCTAGAAAGGAAAACTACTTCAAGGAAGGAAGAAAACTATGAAAAGAACGAGGAAGAAATGTACAGTCAAGTTATTTCTATGAAGGAAAGGAACGAGGTAGAGGAAGGAAAAATGTAGCAACTTGTTTCCTAAAGGATAGGAAGAAAATAGCATCAAAGAGGAAGAAATGTACCAAGATAACTTTTTCTAAAGGGAAAGAGGAAGAAAATGTACCATCAAGCTAGCTGTTATGAAGAAATGAAAGGGAGGGGAAAATATGTACATTAGGAAGAAATGAAAGAATGAAAGGAAGAAATATTACATGAAGGGAAAGAATAGGAACGAGGTAGAAGAAGATATGATAAGAAGAAATGTTTCTATAAGGGAAAAAAAAATAAAGAAGAAATGAACATCAACGATAGGAAGAAATGTACACAAAGGAAAGGATAGGGAAGAAATGGACCATAGAAAAGATTCTAGGAAGGAAATGTGAACCATAAGTAGAGGGAAGGAAGAATAAATGTAGCTAATGAAGGAAATGACAGGGAAAGGGGAACGAGGTAGAGGAAGAAGGGAAATGCTGTTTCAAAAGTAAAAGGGAAAAGGTAAAGAGGCTAGAGAAGGAAGAAATAAGAAAAGAATGATAGGAAAGAAAGGTAGAGAAGAAATTATTTCAAAGGATAGGAAGAAAATGTTTAGCTATTTCTGAAGGGAAAGGAACGAGGAGAGGAAGAAATGTAACATAAAACAAAGGATAGGAAGGGAAGAAGGAACGAGGTGAGGAAAGAAGAAATGTACATAAGAAAAGGAAAGGGAAGAAATGTAAGATCAATGATAAAGGAAGAAAGAAGTATTGTTATTAACTAGCTAAGTTTGGGAAGAAAGGGAAGGATAGAGGAAGATATGTAAAATTACATAGATTTCTATGAAGGAAAGGAAGAAATGGAAGGGATGATGAAGAAAAATGTTTCTAAGGAAAGGAACGAGGACCGGAAGAAAGAAAATGTATGATAGTGGGGAAGAAATGATGGGAAGGAAAGGGAAACAAAGGATAGGAAAATGAAAATGATAGGAAGAAAGGAAGGGATTTTGCGAAGGAAAGGAAACTGAGGTAAATATGAAGAAATGTAAATAAAATCAAAGGATAAGGAAGGGAAAGAAACGAGGAAGAAATGTACACAATGGAAGGAAGAATTTTAGGAAGAAAAGGGAATGAGGTAGAGGAAGAAATGTAACAGAAAGATGAAGGTAAAGGAACGAGGTAGAGGATGGTGGAAGGAAGAAAGGAATGATAAGGAAGGAAAAGGGAACGAGGTGGAGGAAGGAAGAAATAGCAAGGAAGAAGGAAGGAAAGGAAATGGAACGATGAAGAAAGGAACAAATGGAAGGCTGTTGCTATGAAGGGAAATGGAAGGATGATAGAAGGAAAAAAGAATGAAGGAAAAGAGATAGGAAGAAAAAGGGGAAAAAAAAGGAAGAAATGAAAGCCCTTGTTTCTAGAATGAAAAGAAATGGGAAGGTAAAAAAGGAAGGAAAAAGGGGAAAAAAGGAAAGGAACAAGGAAAGAAAAAGAAGAAATGTACAAGGATGAAGGAAAAGGAAAAAATGTAAATCAAAAGTAAAGAACAAAAGATGGAAGGAAATGGGAAGGAAGAAAGAAGGAAAGAAGAAGGAACAAAAAGAATGGAAGAAATGTACATAAATTCCTAAAGATGGAAGAAAAGGAATGCCTGATAAAAGCTGATGGACCGAAAATGGAAAGGATGATGAATGTGAATGAATGTAAATAGTGAAGAAAAATTAAAAGAAATGATGGAAAAGAAGAAATGGAAGGATGAAGAAGAAGGAAACATGGAAGGACTGATTATTCAGGAAGAAATCAAGGATGAAAAGGAAAATTGAACCACGTCGAAGGAAAGGAAGGCAAAAATGGAAGGATGATTTCAAAGGGAAGAAAATGAAGAAGGATGAAGAAGGTAATAAATGAAAAAGAATGAAGGAAACGAAGGGGGAAGGAATGAAGGAAAGGAACATGAAATGAAGGGAAAAAAGAATGAAGGAAAAGGGGAATGAAGGAAATGGAATGAAAGAAAAGTGGAATGGATGAAAAAAGGAATGAAGGAAAAGGGGAAGAAGGAAAGGAAGAATGAAGGAAGAAGGGAAGGAAGAAATGGAAAAAGAAGGAAAGGGAAAGAAGGAAAGAAGAAGGAAACGGAATGAAGGAAAAGGAATGAAGGAAGAATGAAGGAAAACGGAATGAAGGAAGAAGGAAGGAAGGAAAAGGAAGAATGAATGGGAAGGAAAATGAAGGAAAAGCGGAAGAAGAAGGAAAGGGAATGTTGGAAAGAAAAGGAAGAAGAAAGAAGGAATGAAGGAAGAAAATGAAGGAAGAAAAGAAGGAAAAGAGAAGAAGGAAAATGGAATGAATAAAAAGGGGAATGGAAGGAAAATGGGATGATGGAAAAATGGAATGAAGGAAAAAAGAAAAAAGAAAAGTGGAAGAGAAGGAATGGAAGGAAAAGGAAGGAAAAGAAATGAAGGAAAGAGTGAAGGTAGAAGGAAAGAAGAAAAGGGAAAAATGGAAAGAAATGAAGGAAAAAAAGGATGATGTGAAGGAAAAGGAGAATGAAATGAAGGAAAATGGAAGGAAAAGGAAAAAGGAAAAGAAGGAAAAAAAAAAAAGAAGGCAAAATGAAGAAAAGAAAAAGGAAAAGAAATGAAGGAAAAAAGAGAAAGAAAAGGAAAATGAAGGAAATCTAAATGAAGGAAAAAGGAAAAAGGAAAAAAGAAATAAAGGAAGAAGGAGAAAAAAGGAACAAGAAATGAAAAAAAAGAGGAAAGAAAGGAAAAAAAGAATGATGAAGGAAAAAGAAGGAAAAGAAGGAAGAATGAAGGAAAGGAAAAGAAGGGAAGAAAATAAAAGAAATGAAGGGAAAATGAAAAAAAATGAGAAAAGAAAGAATGAAGGAATGAAAAGGAAAATGGATATTTTTAAAAGGAAAAGAAAAGGAAAGGGGAAGGAGTAGAAATGGAAGGAAAGAATGAATAAAAACCAAATGGAAAATGAAGGAAGGAAAAAAGAAGGAAAAAGGAAGGAAAAAGGATCAAAGCGGAAATGAAAGAAAAAACAAAGTAGAAAAAGGAAAAAGGAATGAAGGAAAAGTGGAAAAAAAAAAAATCAAGAAAATTAGGAAAAGGAGAAAGGAAAAAAAAAGAAAGAAAAAAGAATGAAGGAAAAGGAGGAAATGAAAACAAAAAATGAAGGAAAGAAGAAGGTTAAAATGAGGAAAAGGAAAGAAGAAAATTCTGAATAAAAAAGAAAGAAAAAGAAGGAAATTCAAAAAAGAAAAAAAATGAAAGAAAAAAAAAAATGAAGAAAAGAAAAAAAAGAAAGGAAAATTTTAAGAAAAAATGAAGGGAAAACAGAAGAAAGTAAAAAAAGAAAAAAAACCTTTTTGGAAAAAAATTTGTTTTAATGGGGGAGGAAAAAGAAGGTAAAAAAAAAAAAAAGAAAAAAGGAAAATGGAAAAAAAAAAATGAAAAAAAATTGAATGGCTCCCTGGAAACAGAATGAAAAAAAAAAAAGGAAAAAAAAAATGAAAAAAGAAAAAAAAAAAAAAAAAAAAAAAATAAAAAAAAAAAAGGAAAAATGAGGAAAAAAAAAAAGAAAAAAGGAAGAGAATGAAAAAAACGTTTAAAAAAAAAAGAAAAAAAAGCGAAAAAAGAAAATCAAAAAAAAAAAAAAAAAAAAAAGAAGCCTGAAAAAAAAGAAAATGAAAAAGGAAAAAAATGAAGAAAAAATGAAAGAAATGGAAGGAAGAAAAAAGGAGAATGAAAAAAGAAAAAAAGAAAGAAAAAAGAAAAAAAAAAAGGAAAAAAAAAAAGAAAGAAAAGAAAAATGAAGGGAAAAAGAAAGCATGAAAAAAAAAAAGAAAACTGAAAAAAAGGGAAAAAAGAAGGAAAAAAGAAAAATGAAGGAAAAAGGAGAAAAAAATGAGGAAAAAAAAGATAAACATATTCTTAAAAAGATCGGAAAAATGGAAAAGAAAAAGGGAAAAATGAAGAAAAAGAAGGAAAAAAAAATAAAAAAAGAAAAGAAAAAAGGAGAAAGAAGAAGGAAAAGGAATGAAAAAGAAGGGAAAATGAGGAAAATGAAAAAAAAAAGAAAAAAAAGACAAGATAGAAGGAAGAAAGCTAGGGGTAAAAAAAATGTAAAGTGAAAAGCAAAAAACAAGAAACAGAAGAAGGAAAAAGAAGGAAGTCTGAAGTGAAAAAGAAAGAAAAACCTAAATAGGAAAATGGAATGATGGACGATGAATGAAAAATGAAGGTAGAAGAAAGGAAAATATAGAGAGGCAGAAAAGGAGAAAGGAAAGAATAAATCTATATGAAATGATATACATTATTATTATTATATATATATAAGAAAAAAAGGATGACGAGAAGAAAAAAAGAATGGAAATAGAAAGAAGGAAAATGGAAAAAAAGAAAGAAACAGAAACAGAATAAAAGGAAAGAAGAATCTGATCGATGAAATAATAAAAATTAGTCCGATTAAGGAAGAATTGTCTGATGCAAAAAGGAATCGAACGAAGTATAAAAAACACAAATGGAACATCAACAGCTTTAAGAAGAATGAAAGGATGACAACTTCCTATAAATGAAAGATAATCACATACAGAATGGAAGCACACACACACTTCTTTATGGTGCTAAGGTTGAAGAAATAAATATATGATAATATAAACTGTTCACAAGAAAAAAAAAAGAAAGAAAATAAATCAAAAAATAGAAAAAATTTTCCTGTCAAGAAACTTTGATATTTTAGGAAGAAATGGAAAATGATGGGAAGTAAGAAAAAAAGAAGAAGAAATGGAACGATAATTCTATTAGAAAAAATAGATATATATATTTTTTTATACAGAGATGAAGGAAAAAAAGAGAATTACAACAAAAATAAAATGATTACATAGACATAGTAAATGAAGGATGATTAATTTATTTCACGCACATAAGAAAAATTTTAAGGATGAAATTGGAAGGAAAATACAATAAGATGGTTGTCCTTAAAACACACACACATTCAACACACACAGGAAGGATCCACAAAAAAAAAAAAAGGAATAAATGCATATATATACCAATAAATGAAAATTTTCAAAGATACAGCGAAACAGTCTGTGGATGAATATTTTAAAATATAACATATATGGATATTAAAATATCCCAGCATTCACTGAATCAGAAAATTGAACGATGTGGGAAGGAAAGAAATGGAAAAATTAGTAAAGGAAGAAATGCTTGATTGATGAAGGAAAAGCTAGTCTATGGGAAGGGAAAATAGGATAATGGTGAAGGTTATTTAAAAATGAACAACGTCAAAATCCAAATTATTTTTGAAGGAAAAAAAATATTTTGTTCCCTTTAAAAAATGAAAGGATGTTTTTATGTTTCTATGAAGGAATATATTTTAAAAATATAAGGATTTTATATAAAAAAAAAAAAAGAAAGAAAGGAAAAGAAATGATTTCATGTGAAGGAAAACGGAAATATCATATAAGATTTGAAATAAGGAAACACCTGAAAAGCATTATAAATGGGACGAGGAATGATAAGAATAGGAAAAGAAGCAAAAGAAAATGGGAAAAATATTGAAAATTGATTGTGAATTGGGATAAAAACAGAAGTGAACGTATAAAAGGGTTTACAGAAAAGAAATTTACAAAAGATAATACAGGAATATGAAACACACGAAAACAGAAAGGAAATGAGAGAGAGGCAAGGGAGAAAAAAGAAAAAAAGAAAAGCTTTGTAAAATGGTGCAAAAAAAAACGGTTAAGGAGGTAGGAAGAACAAGAAAAATAGAGAAAATGAAAAAAAAAGAAGAGAAAAAGGGAGAAAGGAAGGATTTTTTCAGGAAGGGGGAAACTGGAGAGGAAGAAAATTTGAAGGAAAGAAAAGGCTTTAAGGGGAGGAGAGGAATAAAAGAAGAAAAGAAAATGAGGAAAAAAGAGAAATTGAAAAAAGAGAATGAAAGAAAATTATGGGAAAAAGAATAAAAGAATGAGAAGAGAGAAAAGGAAGAAATGGAAGAATAACACAAAGAAGAGAAAGAAAGGAAGGAAAGGAAGGAAAAGAAAAGAGATGATGGGGAAGAAAAAGAAGGAAAAAGAGAAGATTATGGAAGGAAGAGGAAGAAGAGATGAAGGAAATGGAGAAAAGAAAAGGAAGAAAAAGGGAAGGAAAAGAATG
>CAHIKZ030002010.1:542500-565000 GCA_903632075.3 Acanthosepion pharaonis | reverse complement strand
TGTGATAAATTTAAGTAAATATGAGATGATGAAGCATAATAAATGAAACAAATTAAAACAAAAAAGACGAACGACAAGGAAGAGGGAAAAACGGAATTAAAATGAAAAAATAAGAAAGAAAAGAAATAGAATGAAAATTATATTCTGAACTGGAAGGGAAGGAGTATAAAATCAATGAATGACAGAAAAAAACACTTTGGTAAGAGGTAATAAAGAAGGTTAGGAAAAATAAATTAAACATAAAAAAATGGAGAAAACTTTAGAAGAAACAGACCTTTTAATAACAAAAAAACAGAAAACAAAATAGAAGAAAATGATGGTAAAGAAGTGAGAAAGAAGAATATAAATGATGAGTACGCAGGAAAAGAAAAGAAAGAAATAGTTGCTAGGAAGGGCAGGAAGAAAATGATAATTACGAAGAGAGGAGAAAAAAAAAGGAAATTATAATTGCAGAAAGAGGAAAAGAAAAAAGAACATGATAGTACATGGAGGAAAAAGAAAAAAATGATAGTAAGAAAAGGAAGAAGGAAAGAAAAGAAAGAAGAAATGTATAGGATAGCTGTTTCTAGAATAAAAAGGAAAGGTAGAGGAAGAAATGTACCATAGTAGCTAGCTATTTCTATGAAGGGAAAGGGAACGAGGTAGAGGAAGAAAATGGAAAGTGGAATTAGCTAGCTATTTCTAGTAGGAAGGGAAAGGGAAAAGGAATAGGTAGAAGAAATGTACCATAGTAGCTAGCTGTTTCTATGAAAGGAAAGGGAACAGGTAGAGGAAGAAATGTATCATAGTAGCTAGCTGTTTCTATGAAAGGAAAGGGAACGAGGTAGAGGAAGAAATGTATCATAGTAGCTAGCTATTTCTATGAAAGGAAAGTGAACAGGTAGAAAGAAATGTACATTAGTAGCGAGCTGTTTCTATGAAGGGAAAGGGAATGAGGTAGAGGAAGAAATGTACCATAGTAGCTAGCTGTTTCTAGGAAGGAAAGGGAACGAGGTAGAGGAAGAAATGTACATTAGTAGCGAGCTATTTCTATGAAGGAAAAGGAACGAGGGTAGAGGAAGTTTGTACCATAGTAGCTAGCTGTTCTATGAAAGGAAAGGAATGAGGTAGAGGAAGAAATGTACCATAGTAGCTAGCTGTTTTATGAAGGGAAAGGGAACGAGGTAGAGGAAGAAATGTACCATAGTAGGTTGCTGTTTCTCTGAAGGGAAAGGAACGAGGTAGAGGAAGAAAAATGGACCATAGTAGCTAGGCTGTTTCTATGAAAAAAGGAAAGGAACGAGGTAGAAGAAATTACATTAGTAGCTAGCTGTTTTATGAAGGAAAGGAACGAGGTAGAGGAAGAAAATGTACCATAGTAGCTAGCTGTTTCTATGAAAGGAAAGGGAACGAGGTAGAGGAAGAAATGTATTATAGTAGCTAGCTGTTTTTATGAAGGAAAGGGAACGAGGTAGAGGAAGAAATGTACATTAGTAGAAGAAGGTTTCTATGAAAAAGGAAAGGGAATTAGGTAGAAGAAATGTACATTAGTAGCTAGCTGTTTTATGAAAGGAAAGGGAACGAGGTAGAGGAAGAAAATGTACCATAGTAGCTAGCTGTTTCTATGAAGGGAAAGGGAACGAGGTAGAGAAGAAATGTATCTATAGTAGCTAGCTATTTCTATGAAAGGAAAGGGAACGAGGTAGAGGAAGAAATGTTTCAAGGAGAATGAAAGGAAAGGAACATGGTAGAGGAAGAAATGTACCATAGATCTAGCTATTTCTATGAAACGAAAGGAACGAGGTAGAAAGAAATGGACATTAGTAGCTAGCTGTTTCTATGAAAGGAAAGGTTACGAGAAGGAAAAAAAGGCGAGCTGTTTCTATGAAGGTAGAGGATGAAAGAAATGGTACGAGGTAGAAGAAAATGTACATAGTAGCTAGCTATTTCTATGAAGGGAAAGGAACGAGGTAGAGAAAGTAATGTACCATAGTAGCTAGCTGTTTCTATGAAGGGAAAGGGAACGAGGTAGAAGAAATGTACATTAGTAGATAGCTTTTCTATGAAAGTAAAGGAACGAGGTAGAGGAAGAAATGTATCATAGTAAGTTATTGTTTCTATGAAAGGAAAGGGAACGAGGTAGAGGGAAGAAAATGTATCATAGTAGGGTTGCTGTTTCTATGAAGGGAAAAGGAATAGGTAGAGGAAGAAATGTACCATAGCTAGCTGTTTCTATGAAAGGAAAGGAACGAGGTAGGAAGAAATGATCATTAGATAGCTATTTCTATGAAAGGAAATGGAACGATAGAAAAATGTTCATTAGTAGCTAGCTTTCTATGAAAGGGAAAGGAACGAGGTAGAGGAAGAAATGTACCATAGTAGCTAGCTGTTTCTATGAAAGGAAAGGAAGGAAAAGAAATGTACCAGTAGCTAGCTGTTTCTATGAAGGAAAAAAACACACCATAGTAGCTAGCTGTTTCTATGAAGGAAAGAGAAACGAGGTAGAGGAAGAAATGTACCATAGTAGCTAGCTGTTTCTATGAAGGAAAGGGAACGAGGTAGAGGAAGAAAATAGTGTAGCTGTTTTATGAAGGGAAAGGAACGAGGTAGAGGAAGAAATGTTCATGAAGGTTAGGAAAGGGAAAAGGAAAAGGAAAGGAAGAACGTATCATAGTAGCTATTTCTATGAAAGGAAAAGAATGAAGAAATGTATCATTAGTAGCTAGTTGTTTTATGAAGGAAAGGGAAACGAGGTAGAGGAAGAAATGTATCATAGTAGCTAGCTGTTTCTATGAAGGAAAGGGAACGAGGTAGAGGAAGAAATGTACCATAGTAGCTAGCTGTTTCTATGAAGAAAAAGGAAAGAGGAAGAAATGAGGCTAGCTATTTCTATGAAAGGAAAGGGAAAGGAGGTATAGAAGAAATGTACCATAGTAGCTAGCTATTTTATGAAAATGGAAAGGGAACCATAGTAGGTAGAAAGAAATGTACTATAGAAGTAGTAGCTGTTTCTATGAAGGGAAAGGAATGAGGTAGAGGAAGAAATGTACCATAGCTAGCTGTTTCTATGAAGGGAAAGGGAAAGAGGTAGAGGAAGAAATGTACCATAGTAGGTTGCTGTTTCTATGAAGGAAAAGGAACGAGGTAGAGGAAGAAATGTATCATAGTAGCTAGCTGTTTCTATGAAAGGAAAGGGAACGAGGTAGAAGAAATGAACGAGGTAGAGGAAGAAATGTACCATAGTAGCTAGCTGTTTCTATGAAGGGAAAGGGAACGAGGTAGAGGAAGAAATGTACCATAGTAGCTAGCTGTTTCTATGAAGGGAAAGGGAACGAGGTAGAGGAAGAAATGTACCATAGTAGCTAGCTGTTTCTATGAAAGGAAAGGGAACGAGGTAGAAGAAAAATGTACCATAGTAGTATCTAGCTATTTTTATGAAAGGGAAAGGGTAACGAGGTAGAGGAAGAAATGTACCATTAGTAGCTAGCTGTTTCTATGAAAAGGAAAAGGAACGAGGTAGAGGAAGAAATGTACATAGTAGCTAGCTGTTTTTATGAAGGGAAAGGAACGAGGTAGAGGAAGAAATGTACCATAGTAGCTAGCTATTTCATGAAGGGAAAGGGAATGGGAAGAAATTTACATTAGTAGCTAGAGAAAGGAAAGGGAAATGGTACCATATAAATAGTAGCTAGCTGTTTTTTCTATGAAGGGAAAGGGAACGAGGTAGAGGAAGAAAATGTACTTTAGTAGCTAGCTATTTCTATGAAAGGAAAGGGAACGAGGGAAGAAATGTATTATAGTAGCTAGCTGTTTTATGAAGGTAAAGGGAACGAGGTAGAGGAAGAAATGTACATTAGTAGAGGCTAGTTTTATGAAGGGAAAGGGAACGAGGTAAAGGGAAAAAAAAATATAATAGGTTGCTGTTTCTATGAAAGGAAAAGGAACGAGGTAGAGGAAGAATGTAGCTAGCTGTTTTATGAAAGGAATGGGTAAAAGGAACGAGGTAGAAGAAATGAAGTACCATTAGTAGCTAACTGTTTCTATGAAGGAAAAGGAACGCGGTAGAGGAAGAAATGTATCATAGAGGCTATTTCTATGAAGGAAAGGAAAGGGAAAGGTAGAAAAATGTACATTAGTAGCTAGCTGTTTCTATGAAAGGAAAGGGAACGAGGTAGAGGAAGAAATGTACCATAGTAGCTAGCTGTTTCTATGAAGGAAAGGAAAAGAGGTAGAGGAAGAAATGTACCATAGTAGCTAGCTATTTCTATGAAGGAAAGGAATGAACGAGGTAGAGGAAGAAAAATGTACCATAGTAGCTAGCTGTTTTATGAAGGGAAAGGGAATTAGGTAGAGGAAGAAATGTACCATAGTAGCTAGCTGTTTCTATGAAGGGAAAAGGAACGAGGTAGAGGAAGAAATGTACTAGTAGTAGTTAGTTAGCTGTTTCTATGAAAGGAAAGGGAATGAGGTAGAGGAAGAAATGTACCATAGTAGCTAGCTGTTTCTATGAAGGGAAAGGAACGAGGTAGAGGAAGAAATGTACCATAGTAGGTAGCTGTTTCTATGAAAGGAAAGGGAACGAGGTAGAGGAAGAAATGTATCATAGTAGCTAGCTGTTTTCTATGAAAAGGAAAGGAACGAGGTAGAGGAAGAAATGTATCATAGTAGCTAGCTGTTTCTATGAAGGGAAAGGGAACGAGGTAGAGGAAGAAATGTACCATAGTAGCTAGCTGTTTCTATGAAGGAAAGGAAAGGAACGAGGTAGAGGAAAAGGAAAGGGAAAGAGTACCATAGTATCATAGTAGCTAGCTGTTTCTATGAAGGGAAAGGAACGAGGTAGGAAGAAATGTACCATAAAGTAAACTAGAAAGAAATTTACTGTTTCTATGAAAGGAAAGGAACTAGGTAGAGAAGAAATGTACCATAGTAGGTAGCTGTTTCTGAAAGGAAGGAAAGAGGTAGAGGAAGAATGTAACTGTTTTATGAAGGAAAAGGAAGCATAGTAGCTAGCTGTTTCTATGAAAGGAAAGGAAAGGAACGAGAAGGTAGAGGAAAAAATGTACCATAGTAGCTAGCTGTTTCTATGAAGGGAAAGGAACGAGGTAGAGGAAGAAATGTACCATAGTAGCTAGCTGTTTCTATGAAGGAAAAGGAACGAGGTAGAGGAAGAAATGTACCATAGTAGCTAGCTGTTTCTATGAAGGGAAAGGGAACGAGGTAGAGGAAATGAAGTAGGTAGCATAAACGAAAGGGAACGAGAGGGAGGAAGAAATGTACCATAGTAGCTAGCTTTTCTGAAGGAAAGGAACGAGGTAGAGGAAGAAAATGTACCATAGTAGCTAGCTGTTTCTATGAAGGGAAAGGAACGAGGTAGAGAAGAAATGTACCATAGTAGCTAGCTGTTTCTATGAAGGGAAAGGGAACGAGGTAGAGGAAGAAATGTACCATAGTAGCTAGCTGTTTCTATGAAGGGAAAGGAACGAGGTAGAAGAAGAAATGTACCATAGTAGCTAGCTTTTTCTATGAAGGGAAAGGAACTAGGTAGAGGAAAAAATGTATTAGTAGCTAGCTGTTTCTATGAAGGGAAAGGAACGAGGTAGAGGAAGAAATGTATCATAGTAAGCTAGCTGTTTCTATGAAGGGAAAGGAACGAGGTAGAGGAAGAAATGTACCATAGTAGCTAGCTGTTTCTATGAAGGGAAAGGGAACGAGGTAGAGGAAGAAATGTACCATAGTAGCTAGCTGTTTTATGAAGGGAAAGAGAACGAGGAGAGGAAGAAATGTAAGAAAGTTTCTATGAAGGGAAAGGGAATTAGGAAAGGAAGATATGTACTAGTAGCTAGTTGTTTCTATGAAAGGAAAGGGAACGAGGTAGAAGAAATGGAAGAATGGAACGAGGTAGAGGAAAAAAATGTACCATAGTAGCTAGCTGTTTCTATGAAGGAAAGGGAACGAGGTAGAGGAAGAAATGTACCATAGTAGCTAGCTGTTTCTATGAAGGGAAAAGGAAAGGTAAGGAAGAAATGTATCATAGTAGAAAGGGAAAGGTAGAAGAAAGTATTAGTAGCTAGCTGTTTCTATGAAAGGAAAGGGAACGAGGTAGAGGAAGAAATGTACATAGTAGCTAGCTGTTTCTATGAAGGAAATGAAGAGGTAAAGGAAGAAATGTATCATAGTAGGTTGAAGGGAGAACGGGTAAGAAAATGTACCATAGTAGCTAGCTGTTTCTATGAAAGGAAAGGAACGAGGTAGAGGAAGAAATGTACATAGTAGCTAGCTGTTTCTATGAAGGGAAAGGAACGAGGTAGAGGAAGAAATGTACCATAGTAGCTAGCTGTTTCTATGAAAGGAAAGGAACGAGGTAGAGGAAGAAATGTAGAAATGTACATAGTAGCTAGCTGTTTTATGAAGGGAAAAGGGAACGAGGTAGAGGAAGAAATGTACCATAGTAGCTAGCTATTTCTATGAAGGGAAAGGGAACGAGGTAGAGGAAGAAATGTACCATAGTAGGTAGCTGTTTCTATGAAAGGAAAGGGAACGAGGTAGAGGAAGAAATGTACCATAGTAGCTAGCTGTTTCTATGAAGGAAAGGAACGAGGTAGAGGAAGAAATGTACCATAGTAGCTAGCTGTTTCTATGAAAGGGAAAGGGAACGAGGTAGAGGAAGAAATGTACATAGTAGCTAGCTGTTTCTATGAAGGAAAGGGAACGAGGTAGAAGAAGAAATGGACCATAGTAGCTAGCTGTTTCTAAAAAAAAGGGAAAGGGTAGAACGACATTAGTAGAGGAAAGGAAAAGGTGTACCATAGTATAGCTAGCTGTTTCTATGAAGGGAAAGGGAACGAGGTAGAGGAAGAAATGTACCATAGTAGCTAGCTGTTTCTATGAAGGAAAGGGAACGAGGTAGAGGAAGAAATGTACCATAGTAGCTAGCTGTTTCTATGAAGGAAAGGGAACGAGGTAGAGGAAGAAATGTACCATAGTAGCTAGCTGTTTCTGAAAGGAAAGGGGAACGAGGTAGAGGAAGAAATGTACATTAGTAGCTAGCTGTTTCTATGAAGGGAAAGGGAACGAGGTAGAGGAAGAAATGTACCATAGTAGCTAGCTATTTCTATGAAGGGAAAGGGAACGAGGTAGAGGAAGAAATGTACATTAGTAGCTAGCTGTTTCTATGAAGGGAAAGGGAACGAGGTAGAGGAAGAAATGTACCATAGTAGCTAGCTATTTCTATGATAGGAAAGGAAAGGTAGAGGAAGAAATGTACCATAGTAGCTATTTCTGTTTCTATGAAGGAAAGGAACGAGGGGAATAGGTAGAGGAAGAAATGTACCATAGTAGCTAGCTGTTTCTATGAAGGGAAAGGGAACGAGGTAGGGGAAGAAAATGTAACGAGGTATATGTATTAGTAGCTAGTTTTTATGAAAGGAAAGGGAACGAGGTAGAGGAAGAAATGTACCATTAGTAGCTAGCTGTTTCTATGAAAGGAAAGGAACGAGGTAGAGGAAAGAAATGTACCATAGTAGCTAGCTATTTCTATGAAGGAAAGGGAACGAGGTAGAGGAAGAAATGTACCATAGTAGCTAGCTGTTTCTATGAAGGGAAAGGGAACGAGGTAGAGGAAGAAATGTACCATAGTAGCTAGCTATTTCTATGAAGGGAAAGGGAACGAGGTAGAGGAAGAAATGTACCATAGTAGCTAGCTGTTTCTATGAAAGGAAAGGGAACGAGGTAGAGGAAGAAATGTACCATAGTAGCTAGCTGTTTCTATGAAGGGAAAGGAACGAGGTAGAGGAAGAAATGTACCATAGTAGCTAGCTAGTTTCTAGGTGAAGAAGAAAGGGAACGTAGGTGTTTTGGTGAGAAAGGAAGAAGAATGTACCATAGTAGCTAGCTGTTTCTATGAAGGAAAGGAACGAGGTAGAGGAAGAAATGTATCATAGTAGCTAGCTGTTTCTATGAAAGGAAAGGGAACGAGGTAGAAAGAAATGTATATTAGTAGCTAGCTGTTTCTATGAAAGGAAAGGGAACGAGGTAGAGGAAGAAATGTATCATAGTAGCTAGCTGTTTTATGAAAGGGAAAGGGAACGAGGTAGAGGAAGAAATGTACCATAGTAGCTAGCTGTTTTATGAAGGGAAAGGAAAGGGAGGTAGAGTAGAAGAAATATATCATAGTAGCTAGTTGTTTCTATGAAAGGAAAGGGAACGAGGTAGAGGAAGAAATGTACCATAGTAGCTAGCTGTTTCTATGAAGGGAAAGGGAACGAGGTAGAGGAAGAAATGTACCATAGTAGCTAGCTATTTCTATGAAAGGAAAGGGAACGAGGTAGAAGAAATGTACATTAGTAGCTAGCTGTTTCTATGAAAGTAAAGGGAACGAGGTAGAGGAAGAAATGGTAAGAAAGGAAAAGGAACGAGGTAGAATAATGTACCATAGTAGCTGTTTTCTATGAAAGGAAAGGGAAGAGGAAGAAATAGTAGGAAAAGAAATGGAACAGGTAGAGGAAGAAATGTATAGTAGCTAGCTGTTTCTATGAAAGGAAAGGGAACGAGGTAGAGGAAGAAATGTACATATAGTAGCTAGCTGTTTTATGAAGGGAAAAGGAACGAGGTAGAGGAAGAAATGTACCATAGTAGCTAGCTGTTTCTATGAAAGGAAAGGAAAGGGAAAGATATGATCATAGTAGCTAGCTATTTCTATGAAAGAAGAAAGGTAGAGGAAGAAATACCATAGTAGCTAGCTGTTTCTATGAAGGAAAAGGGAAAGGGGAAGAAATGTATCATAGAGCTAGCTGTTTCTAAGAAATGGTAGAGGAAGAAATGTATCATAGTAGCTAGCTGTTTCTATGAAAGGAAAGGGAACGAGGTAGAGGAAATGAAATGTACCATAGTAGCTAGAAAGGAAAGGTTTCTATGAAGGAAAGGGTTACGAGGTAGAAAAAAAATGGTAGCTAGCTGTTTCTAGAAAGGAAAGGGGAAAGAGGTAGAGGAAGAAATTTACCATAGTAGCTAGCTATTTCTATGAAGGGAAAGGGAACGAGGTAGAAAGAAATATAGATATGTACCAGTAGCTAGCTGTTTCTATGAAAGGAAAGGGAACGAGTTAGAGGAAGAAATGTATCATAGTAGCTAGCTGTTTCTATGAAGGGAAAGGGAACGAGGTAGAGGAAGAAATGTACCATAGTAGGTTGCTGTTTCTATGAAGGGAAAAGGAACGAGGTAGAGGAAGATATGTATCATAGTAGCTAGCTATTTCTATGAAAGGAAAGGGAACGAGGTAGAAGAAATATATATTAGTAGCTAGCTGTTTCTATGAAAGGAAAGGGAACGAGGTAGAGGAAGAAATATATCATAGTAGCTAGCTGTTTCTATGAAGGGAAATGGAACGAGGTAGAGGAAGAAATGTATCATAGTAGCTATCTGTTTCTATGAAGGGAAAGGGAACGTGGTAGAGGAAAAAATGTACCATAGTAGCTAGCTGTTTCTATGAAGGGAAAGGGAACGAGGTAGAGGAAGAAATGTACCATAGTAGCTAGCTATTTCTATGAAAGGAAAGGGAACGAGGTAGTTGAAGAAATGTACCATAGTAGCTAGCTTTTTCTATGAAGGGAAAGAGAACGAGGTAGAGGAAGAAGTGTACCATAGTAGGTTGCTGTTTCTATGAAAGGAAAGGGTACGAGGTAGAGGAAGAAATGTATCATAGTAGCTAGCTGTTTCTATGAAGGGAAAGGGAACGAGGTAGAGGAAGAATTGTACCATAGTAGGTTGCTGTTTCTATGAAGGGAAAAGGAACGAGGAAGATATGTATAGTAGCTAGCTATTTCTATGAAAGGAAAGGGGAACGAGGTAGAAGAAATATATATTAGTAGCTAGCTGTTTCTATGAAAGGAAAGAGAACGAGGTAGAGGAAGAAATGTATCATAGTAGCTAGCTGTTTCTATGAAAGGAAATGGAACGAGGTAGAGGAAGAAATGTACTATAGTAGCTAGCTGTTTCTATGAAGGGAAAAGGAACGTGGTAGAGGAAAAATGTACCATAGTAGCTAGCTGTTTTCTATGAAGGGAAAGGGAACGAGGTAGAAGAAGAATGTACATTAGTAGCTAGCTGTTTCTATGAAAAGGAAAAGGGAACGGGGTAGAGAAGAAATTTACCATAGTAGCTAGCTGTTTCTATGAAAGGAAAGGGAACGAGGTAGAGGAAGAAATGTACCATAGTAGCTAGCTGTTTCTATGAAGGGAAAGGGAACGAGGTAGAGGGAAGAAATGTACCATAGTAGCTAGCTGTTTTCTATGAAGGGAAAAGGAACAGGTAGAGGAAGAAATGTATTATAGTAGGTAGCTATTTCTATGAAAGGAAAGGGAACGAGGTAGAATAAATGTAATGTAGCCTATAGTAAAGGTAAGGGGTACTAGTTTTTAGTAGCTAGCTGTTTCTATGAAAGGAAAGGGAACGAGGTAGAGAAGAAATGTACATTAGTAGCTAGCTGTTTCTATGAAGGGAAAGGGAACGAGGTAGAGGAAGAAATGTACCATAGTAGCTAGCTGTTTCTATGAAGGGAAAGGGAACGAGGTAGAGGAAGAAATGTACCATAGTAGCTAGCTGTTTCTATGAAGGGAAAGGGAACGAGGTAGAGGAAGAAATGTATTATAGTAGCTAGCTGTTTCTATGAAAGGAAAGGGAACGAGGTAGAGGGGAAGAAATGTATCATAGTAGCTAGCTGTTTCTATGAAAAGGGAAAAGGGAACGAGGTAGAGGAAGAAATGTACCATAGTAGCAAGCTGTTTCTATGAAGGAAAGGAACGAGGTAGAGGAAGAAATGTACCATAGTAGCTAGCTGTTTTAAAGAAAGGAAAGGAACGGTAGAAAGGAAGAAATGTACCATAGTAGCTAGCTATTTCTATGAAAGGAAAAGGGAACGAGGTAGAAAGAAATGTATCATTAGTAGCTAGCTGTTTCTATGAAAGGAAAAGGGAACGAGGTAGAGGAAGAAATGTATCATAATGTAGCTAGCTGTTTCTATGAAGGAAAGGGAAAGGTAAAGGAATGGGAACAAGAAGAAAGAAATGTACCATAGCTAGCTAGCTGTTTCTATGAAGGGAAAAGGGAACGAGGTAGAGGAAGAAATGTACCATAGTAGCTAGCTGTTTCTATGAAAGGAAAGGGAACGAGGTAGAGAAGAAAATGTATCATAGTAGCTAGCTGTTTCTATGAAGGAAAGGGAACGAGGTAGAGGAAAATGTACATTAGTAGCTAGCTGTTTCTATGAAAAGGGAAAGAGGTAGAGGAAGAAATGTATCATAGTATCTAGCTGTTTCTATTGAAATGGAACGAGGTAGGGAAAGGAGCTGAAAGGAAAGGGAACGGATGAAATGAAAGGGAAAGGGAACGAGGTAGAGGAAGAAAATGTACCATAGTAGCTAGCTGTTTCTACGAAAGGAAAAAGAACGAGGTAGAAGAAATTTACATTAGTAGCTAGCTGTTTCTATGAAGGGAAAGGGAACGAGGTAGAGGAAGAAATGTACCATAGTAGCTAGCTATTTCTATGAAGGGAAAGGGAACGAGGTAGAGGAAGAAATGTATCATAGTAGCTAGCTGTTTTCTATGAAAGGAAAGGGAACGAGGTAGAGGAAGAAATGTACCATAGTAGCTAGCTGTTTCTATGAAGGAAACGAAAGAGGAAGAAAATATTAGAGGAAGTATGTATCATAGCTAGCTTTTCTATGAAAGGAAAGGGAACGAGGTAGAAGAAATGTATATAAAGCTAGCTGTTTCTATGAAAAGAAAGGGAACGAGGTAGAAAGAAATGTCATAGTAGCTAGCTGTTTCTATGAAGGGAAAGGGAACGAGGTAGAGGAAGAAATGTATCATAGTAGCTATCTGTTTCTATGAAGGGAAAGGGAACGAGGTAGAGGAAGAAATGTACCATAGTAGCTAGCTATTTCTATGAAAGGAAAGGGAACGAGGTAGAAGAAATGTACATTAGTAGCTAGCTGTTTCTATGAAAGGAAAGAAACGAGGTAGAAAGAAATGTATCATAGTAGCTAGCTGTTTCTATGAAGGAAAGGGAACGAGGTAGAGGAAGAAATGTATCATAGTAGCTATCTGTTTCTATGAAGGGGGGAAAAGGGAACGAGGTAGAGGAAGAAATGTATCATAGTAGCTAGCTATTTCTATGAAGGAAAAGGAACGAGGTAGAAATGTAATATATTAGTATAGCTAGCTGTTTCTATGAAAGGAAAGGGTACGAGGTAGAGGAAGAAATGTACCATAGTAGCTAGCTGTTTCTATGAAAGGAAAGGGAACGAGGTAGAGGAAGTAATGTATCATAGTAGCTAGCTGTTTCTATGAAGGGAAAGGAACGAGGTAGAGGAAGAAATGTACAATAGTAGCTAGCTATTTCTATGAAGGGAAAGGAACGAGGTAGAGGAAAGATATGTACTATTTATGAAAGGAAAGGGAACGAGTAGCTAGCTGTTTTCTATGAAAGGAAAGGGAACGAGGTAGAGGAAGATATGTATTAGTAGCTAGCTGTTTCTATGAAGGAAAGGGAAACGAGGTAGAGGAAGAAATGTACCATAGTAGCTAGCTGTTTCTATGAAAGGGAAAGGGAACGAGGTAGAGGAAGAAATGTATCATAGTAGCTAGCTGTTTCTATGAAGGGAAAGGGAACTTAGGTAGAGGAAGAAATGTACCATAGTAGCTAGCTGTTTCTCTGATATGAAAGGAAAAGGAACGAGGTAGAAAGAAATGTACATTAGTAGCTAGCTGTTTCTATGAAAGGAAAGGAACGAGGTAGAGGAAAAATGTACCATAGTAGCTAGCTGTTTCTATGAAAGGAAAGGGAAAGAGGTAGAGGAAGTAATGTACCATAGTAGCTAGCTATTTCTATGAAAGGAAAGGGAACGAGGTAGAAGAAATGTACATTAGTAGATAGCTGTTTCTATGAAAGTAAAGGGAACGAGGTAGAGGAAGAAATGTATCATAGTAGCTAGCTGTTTCTATGAAGGGTAAGGGAACGAGGTAGAGGAAGAAATGTACCATAGTAGGTTGCTGTTTCTATGAAGGGAAAGGGAACGAACGAGGTAGAGGAAGAAATGTATCATAGTAGCTAGCTATTTCTATGAAAGGAAAGGGAACGAGGTAGAAGAAATATATATTAGTAGCTAGCTGTTTCTATGAAAGGAAAGGGAACGAGGTAGAGGAAGAAATATATCATAGTAGCTAGCTGTTTCTATGAAGGGAAAGGGAACGAGGTAGAGGAAGAAATGTATCATAGTAGCTATCTGTTTCTATGAAGGAAAGGGAACGTTTCTATGAAGGGTAGAGGAAGAAATGTACCATAGTAGCTAGCTGTTTCTATGAAGGAAAGGAACGAGGTAGAGGAAGAAATGTATCATAGTAGCTAGCTGTTTCTATGAAAAAAGGAAAGGGAACGAGGTAGAGGAAGAAATGTATCATAGTAGCTAGCTGTTTCTATGAAAGGAAAGGGAACGAGGTAGAGGAAGAAATGGGCTAGCTGTTTCTATGAAAGGAAGGGAACGAGGTAGAGGAAGAAATGTACCATAGTAGCTAGCTGTTTCTATGAAGGGAAAGGAACGAGGTAGAGGAAGAAATGTATCATAGTAGCTAGCTGTTTCTATGAAGGGAAAGAGAACGAGGTAGAGGAAGAAATGTACCATAGTAGCTAGCTGTTTCTATGAAAGGAAAGGAACGAGGTAGAAGGAAGAAATGTACCATAGTAGCTAGCTGTTTCTATGAAGGAAAGGGAACGAGGTAGAGGAAGAAATGTACCATAGTAGCTAGCTGTTTCTATGAAGGGAAAGGGAACGAGGTAGAGGAAGAAATGTACCATAGTAGCTAGCTATTTCTATGAAGGGAAGGTAAAGGAACGAGGTAGAGGAAGAAATGGACCATAGTAGCTAGCTATGAAGGGGAAAGGAAGAAGAGGAAAGGGAACGAGGTAGTTTCTAGGAAGGGAAAGGAACAGGTAGTAAGCTAGCTGTTTCTATGAAGGGAAAGGGAACGAGGTAGAGGAAGAAATGTATCCATAGTAGCTAGCTATTTCTATGAAAGGAAAGGAACGAGGTAGAGGAAGAATGTACATTAGTAGCTAGCTGTTTCTATTAGTTAGCTCTTTCTATGAAAGGAAAGGGAACGAGGTAGAGGAAGAAATGTACCATAGTAGCTAGCTATTTCTATGAAAGGAAAAAAAAGAACGAGGTAGAGGAAGAAATGTACCATAGTAGCTAGCTGTTTCTATGAAAGGGAAAGGAACGAGGTAGAGAAGAAATGTATCATAGTAGCTAGCTGTTTTCTATGAAGGGAAAAGGAACGAGGGTAGAAATAAATGTACCATAGTAGCTAGCTGTTTCTATGAAGGGAAAGGAACGAGGTAGAGGAAGAAATGTACCATAGTAGCTAGCTGTTTCTATGAAAGGGAAAGGAACGAGGTAGAGGGAAGAAATGTACCATAGTAGCTAGCTGTTTCTATGAAGGGAAAAGGAACGAGGTAGAGGAAGAAATGTACCATAGAAGCTAGCTGTTTCTATGAAAGGAAAGGGAACGAGGTAGAGGAAGAAATGTACTATAGTAGCTAGCTGTTTCTATGAAAGGAAAGGAACGAGGTAGAGGAAGAAATGTACCATAGTAGCTAGCTAGTTTCTATGAAAGGAAAGGGAACAGGTAGAAAGAAATGTATCATAGTAGCTAGCTGTTTCTATGAAGGAAAAGGGAAACGAGGTAGAGGAAGAAATGTACCATAGTAGCTAGCTGTTTCTATGAAAGGAAAGGGAAAAGAAGAAATGTATCATTAGTAGCTAGCTGTTTCTCTGAAGGAAAAGGAAAAGGTAGAGGAAGAAATGTACCAGTAGTAGCTAGCTATTTCTATGAAAGGGAAGGAACGAGAGTAGAAGAAGAAATGTACCATAGTAGCTAGCTGTTTCTATGAAGGAAAAGGAACGAGGTAGAGGAAGAAATGTACCATAGTAGCTAGCTGTTTCTATGAAAGGAAAGGGAAAGAGGTAGAGAAATGTATATTAGTAGCTAGAATTTCTATTTCTATGAAGGAAAAAGGAAAGGGAACGAGGTAGAGGAAGAAATGTACCATAGTAGCTAGCTGTTTCTATGAAAGGAAAGGGAACGAGAAACGAAATGTAGAGGAAAGAAATGTACCATTAGTAGCTAGCTGTTTCTATGAAGGGAAAGGGAACGAGGTAGAGGAAGAAATGTACCATAGTAGCTAGCTGTTTCGAGGTATAAGAAATGTAGCTAGCTGTTTAGCTAGCTGAAAGAAGGAAAGGAACGAGGTAGAAAGAAATGTACTATAGTAGCTAGCTGTTTCTATGAAAGAAAGGGAACGAGGTAGAGGAAGAAATGTACCATAGTAGATAGCTGTTTCTATGAAAGGAAAGGAACGAGGTAGAAAGAAATGTATCAATAGTAGCTAGCTGTTTCTATGAAGGGAAAGGGAACGAGGTAGAGGAAGAAATGTACCATAGTAGCTAGCTGTTTCTGAAAGGAAAGGGAACGAGGTAGAGGAAATGGATCAGTAGCTAGCTGTTTCTATGAAAGGAAAGGGAAATGTATATAGTAGCTAGCTGTTTCTATGAAAGGAAAGGGAACGAGGTAGAGGAAGAAATGTATCATAGTATCTAGCTATTTCTATGAAAGGAAAGGGAACGAGGTAGAAGAAATGTACATTAGTAGCTAGCTGTTTCTATGAAAGGAAAGGGTACGAGGTAGAGGAAGAAATGTACCATAGTAGCTAGCTGTTTCTATGAAAGGAAAGGGAACGAGGTAGAGGAAGTAATGTATCATAGTAGCTAGCTGTTTCTATGAAGGGAAAGGGAACGAGGTAGAGGAAGAAATGTACCATAGTAGCTAGCTGTTTCTATGAAAGGAAAGGGAACGAGGTAGAGGAAGAAATGTATCATAGTATCTAGCTATTTCTATGAAAGGAAATGGAACGAGGTAGAGGACATTAGAAGAAGAAAGGTAAGGGAATAGAGGAAGAAATGTACTATAGCTAGCTGTTTCTATGAAGGGAAAGGGAACGAGGTAGAGGAAGAAATGTACCATAGTAGCTAGCTGTTTCTATGAAGGGAAAGGGAACGAGGTAGAGGAAGATATGTACCATAGTAACTAGCTATTTCTATGAAGGGAAAGGGAACGAGGTAGAGGAAGAAATGTACCATAGTAGCTAGCTATTTCTATGAAGGGAAAGTGAACGCGGTAGAGGAAGAAATGTACTTTATTAGCGAGCTGTTTCTATGAAGGGAAAGGGAATTAGGTAAAGGAAGATATGTACCATAGTAGCTAGCTGTTTCTATGAAAGGAAAGGGAACGAGGTAGAAGAAATATACATTAGTAGCTAGCTGTTTCTATTAAGGAAAAGGGTACGAGGTAGAGGAAGAAATGTACCATAGTAGCTTGCTGTTTCTATGAAAGGAAAGGGAACGAGATATATGAAGAAATGTATCATAGTAGCTAGCTGTTTCTCTGAAGGGAAAGGGAACTAGGTAGAGGAAGAAATGTACCATAGTAGCTAGCTATTTCTATGAAAGGAAAGGGAACGAGGTAGAAGAAATTTACATTAGTAGCTAGCTGTTTCTATGAAAGGAAAGGTTACGAGGTAGAGGAAAAAATGTACCATAGTAGCTAGCTGTTTCTATGAAAGGAAAGGGAAAGAGGTAGAGAAGTAATGTATCATTAGTTTCTATGAAGGGAAAAGGAACTAGAGGAAGAAATGTACTGTTTAGCTATGAAAGGAAAAGGGAAAGGTAGAGGAAGAAATGTATCATAGTATCTAGCTATTTCTATGAAACGAAATGGAACGAGGTAGAAGAAATGTACATTAGTATCTAGCTTTTCTATGAAAGAAAATGTTACGAGGTAGAGGAGGAAGAAATGTACCATAGTAGCTAGCTGTTTCTATGAAGGAAAGGTTACGAGGTAGAGGAAGAAATGTACCATAGTAGCTAGCTGTTTCTATGAAGGAAAGGGAAAGGAAGAAATGTACCATAGTAGCTAGCTATTTCTATGAAGGGAAAGGGAACGAGGTAGAGGAAGTAATGTACCATAGTAGCTAGCTATTTCTATGAAAGGAAAGGGAACGAGGTAGAAGAAATGTACATTAGTAGGTAGCTGTTTCTATGAAAGTAAAGGGAACGAGGTAGAGGAAGAAATGTATCATAGTAGCTAGCTGTTTCTATGAAGGGTAAGGGAACGAGGTAGAGGAAGAAGTGTACCATAGTAGGTTGCTGTTTCTATGAAGGGAAAAGGAACGAGGTAGAGGAAGATATGTATCATAGTAGCTAGCTATTTCTATGAAAGGAAAGGGAACGAGGTAGAAGAAATATATATTAGTAGCTAGCTGTTTCTATGAAAGGAAAGTGAACGAGGTAGAGGAAGAAATATATCATAGTAGCTAACTGTTTCTATGAAGGGAAAGGGAACGAGGTAGAGGAAGAAATGTACCATAGTAGCTATCTGTTTCTATGAAGGGAAAGGGAACGAGGTAGAGGAAGAAATGTACCATAGTAGCTAGCTATTTCTATGAAAGGAAAGGGAACGGGGTAGAAGAAATGTACATTAGTAGCTAGCTGTTTCTATGAAAGGAAAGTGTACAAGGTAGAAGAAGAAATGTACCATAGTAGCTAGCTGTTTCTATGAAAGGAAGGGGAACGAGGTAGAGGAAGAAATGTTCCATAGTAGCTAGCTATTTCTATGAAGGGAAAGGGAACGAGGTAGAAGAAGAAATGTACCATAGTAGCTAGCTGTTTCTATGAAAGGAAAGGGAACGAGGTAGAGGAAGATATGTATCATAGTAGCTAGCTGTTTCTATGAAGGGAAAGGGAACGAGGTAGAGGAAGAAATGTACCATAGTAGCTAGCTATTTCTATGAAAGGAAAGGGAACGAGGTAGAAGAAATGTACATTAGTAGCTAGCTGTTTCTATGAAAGGAAAGGGTACGAGGTAGAGGAAGAAATGTACCATAGTAGCTAGCTGTTTCTATGAAAGGAAAGGGAACGAGGTAGAAGAAGAAATGTATCATAGTAGCTAGCTGTTTCTATGAAGGGAAAGGGAACGAGGTAGAGGAAGAAATGGACCATAGTAGCTAGCTGTTTCTATGAAGGGAAAGGGAACGAGGTAGAGGAAGGAAGAGGCAAAACTAAAATGCCCTTTTATAATATTGTAAAGATTTTAAACAAAATAGAATTTTTATTCTATTAGGTTTAATTATTTTGCAATATTAAACATATTTTCTCGCAATAAATGCATTACTTTTTTCTTATTGTTGTTATTTCTGTTTTTACTCCTTGATTATTTCTTGGCTGATTTTGTGAAAAATAACTTGGAATAAAGTGAAAGATCTGTCCTGACATTCGTTGTCATCCTATTTTCTGTGAAAAAGAAAATTCATTTCATCATCATTAAAATGTACTCTGTTAATGCCAGAAATTCAGAAGAATCATTAGTAACTTCTACACTTTCACGTTCATAGGGCTATAAATTTTAAATATTTAAAACCCTTTAATGTAATTCTTATAACTCTTGTTAAAGATGCTTGCACGACACTTCATCGGTTAGGCAACGATGCTAAATACGACTGTGTAGTAAGAGTCATCTGCGTTAAAGATGCACGGACAGTTACAAACAACTGTAGCGACGCTTATTGCCAGACAGTCAATGCACTGAGAAACTTGTATACATTCAATGATCAAAAATTACCAAGAAGAGGATCCCGACTGTTTGCAAAATGAAACATCGTAATTAATTCCTAATATTCTCTTTGAAAATGAAAGCAGTTGATCAAGAGTTGGGCTCTCTACTTGAAAACGCAAAAAATAAGAGAGATTCAAATTTCGATAATGCTTGATATTAATAGTCTAACCCATTCTCAATTAAAGTCAGTGATACTTTTGCGGTCTATCACAGGTGTTACTTCACAAACTAAATCGTTTTTTTATGTTAATACTCCAAGTGTCTCAAGTTAAATTTGCATTTTTCTATTTTTTTGGTTCTGTTTTTAAAGATATTGGTTCTAGTCAAGGCTTAAGAGATACTCGAGGTAGAGGATTACTGAAGTAATCTCTTGTGTGATCGGTTAGAATAAGATATAAGAGGCGCAGATTTTTAGGATATAGGTGGGAAATAACGATTAGCTCTCGACATGGAAAGATTAAGGTTGTAGTCGTCGCGGAAGCATCATGTTGGGGGTTAATTCGGCAAAGTAGCGATTTGTCCAAAGAAGGTATTCGCCTGGAGCTTTATTTCTCACTAATGAAACACGAAGGGAATGACTCGAGTTCCCTACAGTGTACATGGGATGGATTGTCCAAGCTGTAAAGCTTAGAAATGTTGGAACTAAGAAATTTAGCTCGTCTGAACATTTTCCATAGAAATAGCGACAAAATAGGGAGAGGCATGCAACGTTTCATCCATGAAAAAGGGGGTTGTAGTGTGGGAAGAGGAATCCCTCACTTTTTTTTTGGGAAGTGAAAACTGGACAACTCCTGTTCAGATATGGCAGCACTGCACCATTTTCGGTTTGATCTGACTCATATGAAATTAGAGAATAGCATCTGGACTTAAATCGCCGCCGTTCTGCTTTCAGTGATTAAAACCGTTTTATTTAAATGCCAGCCTCTCTAAGTGAAACGAATGAAATATAACGCCTACTTCTGATTAATCATCGTTAATTTAGAATAATGTCCTTTTCATTATTGATAAAGTGTTGATGATATCTTTGTATGCTTTGAGTATTATTGACATATGCCTGTGGTATGTCACCAGTACCGCCACTGCATTTGGAGCAAAGGCACTAGAACTGTAATAATCGAATATTGTATAGAATATTGACTTCAAAATAAGTGTTCATGTGAAGACCAACGAGAATTTTTTAAATTTTCTTTTGATGGCAGATATACGGTAGAAGGCGACGTGTTTGATTATGAGGTCATCGATTTTCTAAATCAAGCCATAAATTCTATAAGATAGTGATATTCACCATAATAACATTGTAGGGATAATACAGATTATAAAAACATGACTCATTAATAATTAATGAGGAAGTGATGGAACAACTGCCAGGAGATATAGTTTTATATCAAAGTGTTGCGGTAATTAAAGGATATGAAAGAAACACAGCGCGCTGTGCCTGTGTGCTTTTTTTTTTTTTTTTTTAATTAGCTGACATCATTGGAATGCGACATCATCAATTTAAAATGTCATACAACAGATATAGTCTTATGGAATATGTATCTTCAGTAATGATTATGCAACAGAAGAATCTCATTTAGTGATATTTGTGAAGCGTGTTAGACCGAGAACTTTTTACTACTTTTTGTATATATCATGTGCATATATCTTAAAATTTAAGACTTAAATCTATCAGCTTAATTATAATTCACATATTTTAAGTGGCGCGTAACAAATGGACTAATATTGCCGACGAATGAACCTATTTAATTCAGTAGCAGTGATATGCTTAATATTAACCAATGACTAATATGAACAGATGTTCGGTCAGTTCGTTTCATACCAGTTAACTACGTTAAACCTTTAATATATACACATAAAATACATATGCTCTCTCTCATTAACTCGCACACAAGCATACACACACACACATATATATATATATATATATATATATCCAAAGTTGACGTTTTCTTCTGTGTTTGTTTGAGTACTTTCGATTACTAATTTCGAGAAATTTGAATCTTTTCTTGCAATGTGTGCTCTCTAGTATTATGGTATTATTGAATAATTCTTGTATTTTAATAGATATATTCTTGTTGTCTTTGATGTGATGATTGTTATGTGCATGAATTGTTATTATCCACAGGTGAAACAATCCGCAATAAATAATTTTAAATAAAGGATGTATTTTAAAACGTAAATAAAATATTTAAAGAGTCTTAGGTACCCGGATGAAACGTCTGATACTTCTAACTATCGGCTTATCAGGCTTCTATTTCATTTTGTTAGAGGCTCTAATCAACTCCAAATTGGTTAAGCCTCTCACCTTGTATGAACGGCCACCCTTCTAGATCTTTTTTACATTAATGTGGGTGCTTCACAGTGCTCTATCCTTAAAACTACGTTTTTCCTAATTTTCATTAACGACATTCCTGATGTCATCACTTATTAATATTAACGCTTCCAAAACGAAACTGCTCTCTTTTCAAAGTCTCAGAAATCGTTTTTGCCAATAAATCAATAAAAAGTTAATTAGACACACCTTGTTGGTTCGATATTTGACTGAAATGTGTACTGCCTCTCTATATATATTTATAGATAGATAGATAGATAGATAAATACAGCTTCTTATTGCCACACCAGGTTAAAATGATCTTAAAGAAAGGGATCATATTTTATTAATAAAAAGAATACAAAAGTATCACAGCGATCAAAATTTTAAGTACCTTTCGGCCGAAAAATAATATCGTCGGCATGTAAAACTAAGAAGTTAAAAAGAAAAATTATTTCCAACAACTGGTGTTAAAATATAGCAAACTAGGGAGGGAAAAAACGCAGTTTTCCTAGTTAGGCGTTAGATTGGCGACCGGCTCCTCGAACGAAGCCAACTTGTGTTTTAATTCACTCTTTCTACACAGGGCAGGACGTTGTATATTAATAATAACAGACGCCAAAATGTCCAAGTTGAGTCTGGTCCGTGCCCTGTGCAAGAGAGAGAACTCAGGAGCAAGCAACAAAATTCAATAAATGCTTGCCGATAGTTATTTATAGATAGATATTTTATCGGCGTATAATTGACTTATGGCATCAATTCACGGTAGTCTAACATATACAGGATATTGAGGAGGGCCATATACTTTAACTCCATCGAATTTGACAATTTTACGTTCACTGATAGCTGCGATATCACATTCAGGGTAACCATTCACCAAAAACAGCTGTTTAATTATCATTAGCTCAGCGTCATGCCTGCATTTAGAACACAATATCAAAGGACGGTGAGTAAGGTTATTGATAATATTGATTTACCTGACTTTGGGAACAAATGAGTCTCAAGTGTGATATAACCCAGAGAAGGTGGATTTCCGATAAATAATAGTGATAAAATCCGAACGTGTTCTTTCTAACAAAACATCCAGGAATAAAGGTAAGTGATTGTTCTCTTCTATCTCTATAGTATATTTCAAAGACGGGTGGAGATTATTACGATATGAAAAGAACTCTCCTCCTTTACTATACGAGAAGAGAACAACGTAAACATATCATCGACATAGCTGAAGTAACTGTATGGCTTAGCAATTCTATCAAATAGTTGTTTCTTATGAAAGCCAACAAAAATGTTAGCCATCAGAGGTTCCAATGGGATACCCATCACCACTCCATCTATCTGTCGGTACATGCAATTGTTAAAGCTGAAGGAGACAGACAACATCAGAAAGAGATGGGGGCTCTACGTGGCCACGATACAAATGCCTGCACAAATATCAATTGAGTCATCAAGCTGAATATTTGTAAACAAAATAGATATATCAAACATCACGA
>CAHIKZ030002010.1:450000-540000 GCA_903632075.3 Acanthosepion pharaonis | reverse complement strand
AATTTCATTTCCAAAATCTGACTAAATGATCAAAATCTTGTCGGAAATCATTCTTGGTCTGTCCGACAATTTTTCAACACCCACTCTTCAGAAACAATTTGCATCAGTATTGTATTCAGGTAAACGATATTTGGTTTCCTAACAGTAATGATTCCATTTTGTTGTGCGGAAAAGTCAGTTATTATTTAGTGGGTAAAGACTAATAGATTAGAGAGTATTAATTCCTACCCTATAGGAGTTTGTAAACCTGGAAATCTCGTGAATTGAATAAATGGATTTGGTTCAACATTCCGAGAATGTTACCAAGTGCGACAAACACCTAAAGAAGACCGGTCAATACAGTGTGAGTATAACAACCAAGATGAGGTTATTAATCTGAATTTTGAATTGATTTCAATTGAAAAATTCTGATATAAGATAATATTACATCAAACCTTCATTTGAGATTCTGGTATCTTTTCAGCAATGTAATCAGTCTTGACATGCCTCTATTCTATAAAATATAAATGTATCCATTTTTCTTAAACTGAAAGGAAATGAAATCTGCGACAAGATTTTTAAAGTTAAAACCAACATATACTAGACAGTGCTTAACATTTATCGGCCCAATACACATGGGATCTTACTTTACGGTGATGTCAAATGTTTCTCGTTTTTAGCACTAACCATTCTGACAGTTACTGACTTTTATTGATATAAATTATTCACCTCTCACCTTTCCGCTTTCGCTCACCTTGCGTTTGACAAACCTTATCATTTATTCGAGAGATTGGATCTTAGCGCGCCTCCCAATGATAATTAGGAGCTTACTTGAAACCATCTGTCAGTGTGGAGCACCACCGATGCCGCGCAAAGGACATTGACAGATGGTAGGACAATAGTGAATGAAAATGAATAGCACATCCACCCTGGACTATAACAAGAATACATCCACCTGCACACGCATACTGTTTCTCACACCTATTCTTAAACAGGCACACTCACACACGTATTAATATAGAGAAATATAGAGATGTGTGCGCGCTTCATGTTTAGTAACCAGGCAATGACGGATTTTTAATATTGATTTTGAAGGTAACTTCAAATACAATCTTCTACTGTTTTTATATGGTATAGCAGACTAATTTAACCTTGACAGATAGATAGATAGATAGATAGATAGATAGATAGATAGATAGATAGATAGATAGATAGATAGATAGATAGAAGCAAAATGAGTCACAGAAGCAACTCTGAAATTCAGGCTTCAATATTCGATTAACAAGCCAATTACTTGTCAATAATTCTCTGCGTATTCTAATGAAATTCGGAATACGATAAAGAGATTTTTTCTAAATATAAATGCACAATAAATAGCATTAAATCAAACAAAGTCAGGCAGAAATGCCATTTTTTCAAGGCTGATTCTATTGCTTGTGCAATTTTCTTTGGAGGATTTAAAGTTCTTAACCACAGAGTTAATAGTAATTATAAATTTGTGAAAGCAAATAATAATTGAATTGGGAACAAATATGGATCGGAATCCGACAGTACAATAGGATAAGGAACACTTAACGGCTTACACTATTGACAGATACATCCTTACAACAATACAAAAAGATATCGTCACCTAACTGCCTATAAAAATCACAACAACACGTAGATAATGCATAAATAAAATCTTGGGGTTTTAAATCACCAACTGATATTCAAGGCTAGATAAAAGAGAGGATTTCAAATGCTGATTTTCTTGGCAGAAAGAAAGTCTATTTCTCTATACTTAGATGATTAGCATAAAATATTAATTTAGCTTTGTAAGCTCGTCCACAAAATTAATTAGAGTTACTTCAATCCGAGTTAGGTGCATCAAAATGAGGAACTTGTTCCAGGCTGAATTTCTAACATGTGGATTTTTGCTTTTTAATTTTTTTAATATTGATAGTACTAATATATTTAATTAATAATAATACTACTAATAATAACTATGTAGAGTAAAACCTGTTTATGATAATACTACTTATTACAGAAATGACAAAAAGAAAATTTCAAAACGAACCGAGAAAAATTTAATGAGAAAAAAATTACAGACGGAGGACATGGTTACGCGGGGGACAGAAGCAGTATCAGTTATTTTCAGCAAAATACCAACAGGAACAAACTATATTAAAGCGTGGTAGGTACACTATTTTACATTATTCGGACTATCCTTCTCGTCTTTGTCGCCATATTTATTACAACGTTTCTGCCGTTGTACGCTCCGGCCTTCTTCAGGTGGTTGGAATGTCGATCTGAACCCTTTATTTCGCTCACTGGAGTAGGCTGTTCTTGTTCCACGTGCCATGTCTAATGGATGTCAGTTATCAGTTATCTCCTGCTTAATTCCCTCTCCAAGTTCTCCACCGCCTTAACCAGGTATTGAACTCACACTCTTTGGGTCTTGTCACTGGATCTAACACCTTTATCCACTGTGCCATGTGTCCATGTATCCTTGAGGGTTCAGTTCAACATTCCAACCACGGGAAAAAGGCCGGAGTGTACAAAGGCCGAAACGTTGTAATAAATATGGCGACAAAGACGAGGACAATAGTCCAAATAATTTAAATAGTGTACATAATACCTCATCTCAGAAATATAGACAGATACTGTGGTATGTAAACACACATAAACATTACTTTATAGGAGAAAGCACCATTTAATCAGGCGTGCTTTACTACTCGGTTACAAAGAGCGGCATTGTTCAGCAAGACTCAATTTTCCCTTTTAAGGAATTCACACGAGATATTTTTCTCGAGAACCCATATCTTATTCAGTTTCGATTCCGAGAGAAAAACAAAGCAATTTCTTAAGTGTTAATGGATTTATTATGAACTATAACCCGACACATTTATTACTTCAACGTTTATTACAGTGGGGAGTTAGAACTGAAATAGGCGCAGGTTCGATTCTTGCCGGATAGCGCATTTCCTTTATTAAGATTTACCGTATACGCATACCGAAAGTAAAAAAATAAAATAGGGCGTCAATTTCAAATAAAAGTAGCTATTAAATAATAACGTTTGAAGTAATAAAAATGTAGTTTCTCAAATTATTTAAAATATATATTTTTTTAAGTTTTCATCTTTCGAAATTAAGAATTCGAACGATATAAAATATAAATGATTAACTATAATATTATGCGCAACAATAATAAAATAAACAAATCTTAACACACAATATTAAATCAACACCACAACAACACAAATTTCGTAATAATTTAACGGTCAGTAAGTATTTTGCACCCGAAGATTACATGAAACTTCGAGTCGGGCTATCGACCTGAGATATTATGTATATTCACTAATATATATATATATATATATATATATATATATATATATATATATATATATATATATATATATACTAGCAGAGGTACCCCGGCTGCAATTGTATAACCGCACCCCTTGTATAACCGCACTCCCAATCTATAAATGTCTGCCTGCATCCCCGCTTACTTGCATCATCCGGTGTTATATTAAACTACTCCCTCTCATCATTTTTACAGTCCTTCCCAAGTGTTTGATTGTTCATAATAAAACAGGGATGAAGCGTCTGAGCTTGATTCAACTGCAAACGCAAACGAACGTTTGCCTGGGATTAATAAAAAGTTCTTCCTTCCCTTTTAAAGTTTCTTTTGCATTTGTTCAGTGCCAATTTAGAATTGCTGTAAAACTGGGATTAATAAAAAGTTCTTCGGAATGCTTCCCTTTAAAGTTTCAATAATCCTTTCAGTCAAAACAATCTTTGCATTTTTTTTTTTCGTAATTTTTTTGTCTATAAACCGATGCCTCAGAAAAAAAACTATCAAAAACGGCCTTTTAACATGAGTTATGGTTTGCATTAAATGCAAAGAACATCAGCTCATCCAGTAAAAATTTTGTTAAGTAGTACGAAAAACTTTTTCCTTTTTTTTTGTCGTTTTGCAAAATGAGTTATGGTTTTGCATTAAATGCAAAAGAACATCAGCTCATCCAGTTTTATTGATTTTTATACCAAATTTTGATTTTATACAGGGGCAGGGGAGGCTAGAGATTGAAAAGTTGGTCTTGGTAACTTTTCATAAATTTGCAGTAAGTGTGTACAATTGCATCGAAATCGGCCGAGAAATGTGGACGTGCATAAATAGCATACACACACAGGCACACACACAGACACACACAGACATCTGTTTTATAAAGATTATTAACAATATATTTTATCTGTAGTTGAAAGCACACAACTCAAAATATTGAGATTTCGATATTGAATAACCCATAAAAGTTGATATGTCGCTAAACATAATCAACCAACGAACCAACTTGAAAGAACTCTTTCATGAAATTAGTCTATATAACATCCTACTATTTCTTAAATCAACCTGTATTCCAAAATACAACTTCAATAAAACAATATAAAACACAAATATCTCTACCTCTAGTAATTATGTCCACACAAACATGTATATGCACAAAAGTTAAGTACCATCTAAGTGGTAGATGTGATATATACCTGGTAGATTCTACCATGTATATATAATATTTTTTATTACTTCAAAGTGCCCAAGAAAATTAAAAATTTCTGCATTAAATGGCCTATAAGGAGTTGATATTAACAAGCAAATCAAAGTATGTAAGTTAACTACTTGGGAGAGTGATTTTTATCGAGTATGGCAGCCTTTTCCCAGCTGGATGATCAGAAAAAGCGTTCAATTAGAATAGAACAAAAACAGCATCATGTTTAGATGTAACAGAGTCAATTACCATAAAGTACTTTCATTAAAAAACATTTCGAATTAATGAAGTTACTGATATAACAGAATTAGTCTGTATTTAATCAATCGAAGTTAGCTGAAGCCATGAAGGAGTAAAACAGACAACATGAAGACCCACTTAAGTTCACAATTATTTTGGAGTTTTTGAAATTCAATTTTTCAGTGTGCTACTACCAGGGGTGTAATGAGGATATATTTATAAAGGAATTGTTAAGTTTGATGAAAATTGGTTGAAAGATCACAGAAAAATTAGAAAGAAACCAGTAAAAATCGCCAATTTCTCTATTTACGCGGATTTTCACTACATGAATGAATTCAATTATCAAGTTAAATGATTGTTAAACAATCAACCTATTGTTGGCTACTATTGAGTGAAGTTTGTATTAGATTGCTTGAAAATTGTGGGAGTTTTTAGTTAAAAATTTGTGTTGAAATCGATTTTTCGTTTTTCGCTAAACGTTGTAGCGTGTAAATAATATGAGGTATCGTTGGGCTCGTCATGTTGTAAGTAACCTACATACTGAGTTTGAAAGAAATCGGAGAAAAAAGTTGAATTGATAGATTTTTGATCGACTTTATCAATTATTGATTTTTTTTTAAATTATCGATTTTTTACACTAAGAACATATTTCTTATATTGTATAAAGTTGGGTCAAAATAGGTTGAATGAATCTCGAGTGAAATTCTATCACACACACAGCCAAACAGACATCCTCTGTTTTATATATAGATAACATATACATAATATATAATATATATATATATATATATATATATATATATATATATATATATATATATATATATATATATATATATATAAGAATGTATGTCTGTGTGTGTGTGTGATAGGATAAAGAACAGATCTCAATCTGACATCTTGCCCTTTATTAAGGCTTCGTCAGAGATCAAGATTGAAAATATATGTATATGTGCTGTGTGTGTGTGTGTGTCTGTCTGTCTGTCTCTCTCTCTCTCTCTCTCTCTCTCTCTCTCTCTCTGTGTGTGTGTGTGTGTGTGTGTGTGTGTGTGTGTGTAAAGTTAACCAATACTTATATACTCTCCGCAACTTAAATTTTATGAAACTTAAGAAGGAACTGAGTATCTCGTCACTCGTAAAATTACTCTTAAACAGCAGGCTTAAGTTTTTTCTTGATGTCGGCAATTTATATTTACCTGTCAAGGGACTTTTTGAAGTAAAGCCCATAAAACGCATTGCCTTTTAAATTAAATGGTGACGTTGTTAAAATCCTCTCTGGCCAGATGAATATTAAATTTGATAAACCTTATAGAAAAGTAACAACTGTGCACATGTTGGGAGTCGATGATTGAAACTACTTTTGAGAGATTAAAATTTAAATTGCGTGAAATAAAAGCATTTGTCAAATCTATAATTGTTAAAAATATTTCCTATCGCTCTAATAAATATTACGCTTAGTTTTTTTTTATATTTTATCTCTCCTACTGAACACTTTCGCCTACTGCAATAAATATATAGCTCATGTCCGGCTGATAACTGCGGAGTAATTGTTTACATACCTGGCAGTTGGTCTTATTTTGTTTAGATTCTTTTCCCTCATGGTTATCTTCATTTATTTTTGCTTGCAGAGATTCTGACTTTATCAGTTCGACTGTTAAGTAGAGCAGAAAATGGTACCTTAACTTAGTTTGTTATTCTTGAAAGAAATACATTCGCTTAGGATGAGTCAATGTACAGTTCTGTACGATCGAGATCAAATGTTAAACGAGATTTAAGGAAAATTACACAATATATCTTTAGGATAGGTAGATAGTGTAACGGTTATCAGTGTGGAAGTTGAAATCGTCGAGCTGGTTTTAAATTCTGTTAACTTCATATAAATCTATCTTCCAACTGCTATGTGTTAAATTACAGAGAAAACTGGGCTGTCATGCGTACATGTGGCAACCAGTCGTCTAGAAAAAGGAAAGCTCGTCTGAAATGAGGCAGGCTCCGTCAGGCTATCTTACCCTAGTCACACCACTGATGTTGCAGCACACGTGACGCCCCTGACGACCATCATAGCTTACGGAAATCATTATTTGACACAAACCTTTTGCCAAAAATGCTTTATATTTGCATGAAATCGATTTTTGCATGAATATTTTCGCCAATTTGTACAATTATTATTCTTATTGCTAACGTTTATTTTCTATCACTAAAATAACAAGATATAGCAACTTTTTGCTAAAGTTGCTGTTTTCTGTATTATCCGTCAGTAAAAAGTCATTATATTAATTTAAAAATCATTACTATCACAGTTAAGAACAACACAGCTAAGTGTCGTATCCTGTCAGCACACTCACACGTTTTAAAAAAGAAAAAGTTTAACCAGTGTCGTTGCAAAGGCCTGAACTAAAATATGTTTAGCAGCCAGATGACTAGGATCAAGGTGTAGTTCCAGCAGCCGACATTGGATCCACGGCTCCAGTTGCAACCAGCCAGCCAACTATCATCATCTCGAGCTCGCCATCGGCCACTACTCCAGCCATCTCCAGCCATCCTCACCAGCAGCAACAACATGCCCATTTCATGGCAACACTCTCCAGCGGCTAGAAAACTGTTCTTTTCTGGACACGCTCTCCAGCGACTACAAAGCTATCCTTATCAAGACAACACTCTTCTCCCCGTCTACACGGGTATGCAGAGACATTTTTGCCTAGTTCACTGTAATCTTATTTTTGTCTCTCTGTTTTCTTTAACAAAATAAACCTGGCAATATATTTTTTTACTCAGGTCTTCTTTTTGTTTGTTGTTGTCTTCCGTCATTCAGTATCTCTTTACAAAAAGGCTGAGTAAATATTTACAATAATAATTAGAGTAGTCATAGTAATATATTTGCTATTGTTGTGGGTGGTAAAATTTATTTCAAGGGTATATGGCCCATTAGATAAAAGCGTTGGTTGAAGTAATTCAGTGACTTGACCCAAAGAGTTGTGAATTCAATACCTAGTGAACAGAAAACTGGATAGTTTTGTTACTGAAGAAAAATAACTGAAGCTGAGATATCCAGAAAAGGCATGGCGCCTGGAACTGGAACAATCTCCCCCAGTGGACAAAATAAAGGGTTCAGTTCGAAATTTCAACGTATATTGCCTGAAGAAGGTCGGAGCGTACAACAGCCGAAACCTCGTGAATATGACAATAAAAATGGGGACAACAGACCGAGCAATGTAAATGGTGTAAATAAAGTTGATATTTCATTTCTTTAGTTCTCTGGTGGAATCAGAATAATTGATCCCCCTTTTCGCTTTCTTTTATGTATGGTTTGCAAGAGCAAAACCCATTGTACGCTGTGTTTTTTTTTCTGTTTCCTTCTAGATATGATTCTCTATAGTTTTCAGCTTAACTAACTGGCTGCATTCATATTCGTAGTCTTTATTATTCTTGTTCTTTATATAATCGGTTCTTATTACGTTGTTCGACACCAACAACGATTCTGTTTCTTTCTTTGAGATTTCTCTTAAACATTGTATTTTCTCAAGAAAACATTTTTGAGCATTCTAATAAAAACTGATGCTGTTATCGTCTCCATATTTACCAGATTTCTTGCAATTCTAAATTCTGAAATTTCACGTTACGTTCTTCCCGCAAACATTTCTCGAACATTTGACTTTAATTTCACTCAATCATCAGTTGGAAGGCGGACATCTTTGTTTATGATAATTAAATACGCTTCACTTGTTTGGATTCCTTATTTTTCTATTTGATAAAACAAATTCTGGTTTAGGCATGAATAAGTTTCTGTATCCAACTTCTCTTTACTGCTACTGCTACGATAATAATCCTAAAAATGACGAGATTTTTTCCACTTAGGGTGAATGTGTCGGAAGTTTTACCGCGGTATATAGTATAGTATACGTACACTATGTATAAAGTGTTATATCCATTCGCGATATACAACCCAAAAGAAATTATGGAAGTAGCACATTTTAATGATATTTAGTCAGATTTTTAAAATAGCAGAAGATGAACGAATAACAGTTAAGATGCTGAACGTTCTGACTTCAACAAATATTATACCTTAAACAAACTCGATTAAATTATCTAAATTAATGCTATCCAAAACTTTTAGAGAGAAATGCTATGGAATAACTCAATGTTGAGTTAAAATTATGAAATGATCTTGTAAATTGCATGCCTAAAACACATAGCAATAAAAGCCTAAACATGCGGATGTATCTACAGTTAAAAGAATGTTTTTGCAAAGCTAGCCATGTAGTTGAACATACTCTATTGAAAGGAATCATGGCATCAATAAATGAACTGCCAAATGGAACAATGGAAAGGGCCGTAAAACTAATTCATGAAAACATTCTACAGTGAAGTATGGCGAAAGACTTTGGTTATGTCTAAAATTTAGTGCGTCATATAAAGGAAAGGTGAGTTTTAAAATAGAAAAATATACTGGTCAACCACAAAAGACATCATGATAGAAAACTCGAAACAATATACTTAGAATATCTCCAACAAAACAAATAAAAACAAATCAGTTGAAATAAAAGTCGATGTTTGTGACAAAACTGTAAGAAATCGATTGAATGAAATGGGATTTCTATTGAGAAAAGCCAAACAAAAAACTAGCATTCATAAAGAAACACAATGAAATGAGGTTAAAATAGATTAAAGAAGAACAACCATGGCGTGTGAACGATACGATGAAAGTGGTATGAATCAAGAATCTGCATATACCAAGGCGATGATGGAACCAAGGCGAAGATGATGGATTTGTTTTTCCAGTACCGTTCAAATATAAATATGACTACCTGTGGAAAACCAGTAAATTTCCCAAGTCATTCGTGATATGCGGTGGCATGTCATTTAAATTGTCTTTAAATGTTCATTAAAATGCTCCATACACTAAAGAGGAAGTTAGAATGTGATGAATAGGTGAAATCCATACCTGAAAGAATTAAGGCTGTCATAAAAGCTGAATGGAGAGGTAAATAATTATTAAGTGTACTTTTTTGATGAATTTCATAATTTTTATACTATTAATCTAAACAATTTAATCTAGCTTGTAAAAAAACTTCCTCTTAGTGTGCTAATTCCATTATATATATATATATATATATATATATATATATATATATATATATATATCTAATTGGAATTTAAATCCCTTAGAATCGCTTTGTTTACGGTTGGGATACGAAATTAAAGTTAGCAGACAGATCTGAAAGAAAGATGTGTATCTGTCAAAAGCGTAATTGAACGTTGGTGAGTTTTCAGGTACCGTTTTTGCATATTTACATCAATGTGTTGTTCACATAATCTACATATTGGATCTGCATCATTTTTTATACTGTATCATTTCTGCTTTTACTTTTCTATTCACTGATAAGTTTTATGTTCTTCATCTGCTTCGTTACTTCAAAGTTTATACTGGCTATATAATGGGTTTTGCTTCCAGGTATTTTTAAGAGTGTTTAACACTTGTATTTTAGCGTCCGTTTTTATATAATTTTGACTGCATTTGTTGGTTGCGTCTTTTTGTTGATTTCCTTTGCAGTGATGTTGAGCTTCTTTAAAGATTTGTTAACTCTTTATAAATGAAGTCTTCATTATTTTGTTTTTATTTTTAATGTTTGTTTTTTTTTCTTTTTTTACTTCCTCTTTTTACTAATTTTATCTTCCAGACAGATGTAGTCTCTAAATATCTTTTAAACCAATATTTAGTATTTTCTTTATTAACGCAAATTGGTTTAAGTCTTTAACGCCATTACTTCTAGCAATATAAAAATGGTCAACATCTGCCTTCAAATGGTATTTACCTTGAAATTCATTTTCTGTTTTCAGCTGTAAATCAAGTTAGGTCCAGTGGATAAAATTGCTCTCATTCTTGCGTAGACTCCCTTCTTTTTCTTTGTTAGCTACATGCTTTATGTCATCTGCTTCTTGAATTCCTAAATATTTGAAGGCTTCATTCGTCCTAATCAAGTTCTCTGACAGTGCTATTGGTCTTCAAAAGCTCACCTTTCTTAAAATTAACGTTTACACATCTGGCTAAGACGAAACACGTGCCTATGTCTTCATTGAACGTCATCACTGTGTTTCGAAGACTCTGTAAATCATCATCATTTTTGACGTATAATTTCGAGTCGTCCTTTTAGAAGTTTTATATATTTTCAGAGATTTTATTATTTTTATTATTATTATTGTTGTTGTTGTTCAATAATGGCAGTACATGACACAGGCACAGGCGACGACGAACTGTTGTGATAAGAATTGTAAACCAGTTATTATTATTATTATTATTATTATTATTATTATTTTCCAATGTACGAAATATGTTGTTATGAGCCCAGAGCAAAAATAAAACAGAGAAAAATATGACAGGAAAATAAATGCGAATGTAATGTGGGGGAAACGAGCGAAAGCGAGGTGGTTTAGTATGATGCAGTTCGACCTGGACTAGTTAGAAAATTCAAGAAGGAATATTTTAGAACTGAAAACACTACTCAAACACAAGCAGATGGCTGGAAATTATATTTTAGGTTCTTTTTTATATTATCTACATGAAAATAGTTTTGAAAACAAAAACAATTCTCGTGTTGATAATATCAAAGGAATGTTTACATAGAAATACGCGAAAAAGCAGCAACATTTTTAGAAGGAGCTAAAGTCTTCGTAAATGGCATCGTCTAGTCATACACAAGGCCATGCTATTCCCAAAGTTATTTTAACATTATTTTCATTCTTCCGATAAACCGTATTGTGAAGATCTCTGTCCCACTGAAGAAAAGTTGCATAATTACAGGTTATTTACAAATCTTCTTCAAACATTAATGTTTTGCATCATATAATCAAATTTGTATGTAAACTTTTCAGCAATAGAAAAAAAAAGACATGAATGAATAATTGTGATTCTCCTTTAAAATTCAAATATAAAAAAAATTATTTGTTCTTGACTAATATTAATTAGAATATGGTGCTGACTTGAGTACCCAAAGGAAAAAAGAAATGTGCATTGCAATGGGCAAATTATAATGAGAGGGAAACAATGGGCTTGCAATTCTGGAGTGAGGTGTATGCAGCAGTTGCAGATAGGGCAGAGTGGAGACATTCTGTGGAACCCTTATATGTCATGAGATACCAAACAGATAAATAGAATTTTTAGTAGTATGTCCTTTATACCTCAGTCAACACTTTCAAGAATCAAATAGTAGATTTTTCTCATTGAAACTATTTATATTATTCTTCATAGTAACATTGTTTCAATCCTATCATGTTTCATTGTGATTTGTACAAGACCACAAACTGAAGCTTTTATTACAGATTTTTGATAAGATTGAAATCTGAAATTTGATTTGATCAGTTCAAATATTTGTCGGTAGGTTTGGAGATATTATCCTGTTAGAAAGAGAAATTCCAATTCCAATGGAGTTTATTAACTCATTTTAAAATATTCAACTCAGTAATTTCACGCTTTATGGTTGCAAAAACTCTAATCAAAGTGCAAAGAAATATTTGCAAAGTTTTACAGATCTTTCTTAGCCATACTTTGGTCGTAGAGATTTTGGATTTTGTTAAATAAGATTTAGATGCTGCAATGTTCTGATACGTCATATTTTCTATGCTTTCTGTCTCAAAAAATGCTTTTCTCTACCGTCTAACTTAGAAAAATGCAATTTTGTAAAAACCCGATTTGCCAAACTGTGTTTAAAATGATTCTTTCTGTTTTGCAGTCAGATTTATGTATTTCTTTTTTAATTCTATTTGAGGTGCGTTTTCAAAATCTACAGATCATTCGAAGATTAACAGTGGCATTTCAAATTTGTTTCTATAATGTTAACAATTTTATTTGGATGCCAGTCTTGAAGAGGCTTCAAGATGCTTCCTTCGGTTTTAATATGCATAGAAATAAATCTTAAATCGTGACAATCTTTTTTTTTTTATAGACAATTCAGTTATTTGACTATTCGCTATTACTATTGGTGACTTTTACAAAAAGTTCTTTTCTGATGTTGCGAAAGTATTACCGTACGATGATTATACTAATAATAGACTTATAGACAAGTGGAATGTGGAATAAATGGTCAGATCTGTTGTTAAAAGATTGAATTTATTCAGACAATTCTTATACAAAAAAAAAAAAAATGGATAGCAAAATATATGTCTGAAACGGAAATCGATACAAACTCAAAAATTCAGTATTGCACCAAAAGAGCCTATTTTCATATTGTTGGATTTCTTAAGATGCAGAATATGCTGAGGAAAGACATCGAGAAAAACATTTGAGAAAACATGTGGATATTTACTAGCGACTGTAAGATGGTACTTTTTAATGGCTATCGTATTTATCGTTTAAATTTATTTCATCCTGCAAAAATCCCTCATAATAATGGAGAATTTCAAGTTCATTAAACAAACTACAAATTACCCACAGGAAAATGAGGAAAGTTAAAATATTTGAATTGAATATTTTTATTTTGGAGCACAAATTTCTGTGACAATTTATTTCTAAAAATACATACACACACATACGCACACACACACATAAACAGTACTGGGAAAATTCATGGACCACATTAAAATATTATACATTTCAAATTGGAAACTTTATTATTCAAACTTTACTGGTGCGTCTTTGTGAATTATTTTAGTTATGTTTGTACTGTGTGATTAATATCTGTAACAAAAATCGCTAATTGAATTATAAAAGAGCTGAAACGCAAATCCTTGCACTAGATTTTTAAAAGTTTAGCAGCAACAGAATTTGAACACCTGAAACATATTTAAATATTTCCCAAAATATAATTAATTAATTAAAATAAAAAAATAGCTATTGCATCTATAACAATTTATTTATTGATTTCAAATGATGTAAAAAGCGGAAATGTGTACCTTTTAATGAGGATAAAAATAATTATCCTCCCCTTTTATGAAATTTCAATAGAGTATAAATATTTCTCATTCTCTCTCTCTCTCTCTCTCTCTCTCTCTCTCTCCATCCTTATGAAATGTAAATACCTCTCTTTCTATTTATAAAATCTCAAATATATTTATTAGGTTGAGTCATGAATAATTTCCGTTTTGTTTATCAATTTCAAAAAATAAAGCCAAATTACATTTTATTCATTTACATATTCATCATTAATTACAATCACTTGTTGCCACCTATCAAGCAGATCTTCGGTAACTTTTGAGTAAAATTCCGTTGATTTTGATACGAAAATGTTTTTGACGAAATCTTAAGTCCTGTTTTTATTAGAGAAAGTATTCCCCCATCAAAGAGTTTTGCAAGAAACAAAAAAAGTTAATAAGGAGTTGGTGCAACGCCAGGTGAATTTGTTGAGTGACTTAGAAGAGAGCAACTTTTTACTTGTGTTATTCTTGCTGAGATACGGCTTTACATTGTCATGTAGAACAGCATTTTTCCTATTGGTGCGTGCAAGGTGGTTTTTGACCAAACTTTCATGGACACGTTGCAGCTGCTGTACAAATAAATGTGCTTTTAGCGTTTCAATACATTTTAAGAACTCTAAATGAATAACATCCCGATGACACAACCACACGCAGAACATTAACATTCTTCCAGCGAGTTCACATTTTGGGATCTGCTATGGAGATGTATTTCTGCCAGTCCACTGCCTTTTGCGTTATAAATTATCGCATGTAACCCATTTTCATCATCCGTTATAGTATGTATAAGGAATGGGTTTGTTATCTGTTTTGAAAGGAGACTTGTCGTTATCAGCCAAATGTCGGTATATGACAGAGTGTGATGGGCTTAATATCTTTGCTAATTACCAAGTACGGTGCCGTGGATTGTTATTCCGCTAATTACTTTACAGCTTCACCGTCAAAAACCGGTGAAAATGCTGGTCTTGGTTCATCTTCCAACGCCGTTTCTTTAGAATGTAACTTTGCAAACCAGTTCCACATTTGCCAGTCGGTTATGACTCTTGACCATAAACTATACATATTCTTCTATAGCATTATTCTCTTGAACTATCTTAATATTATGTAACGTAAATGCACTTTCAGTGGAAGAAATCTATACTATATATATATATATATATATATATATATATATATATATATATATATATATATTTTCTTCTTTGAGTTAAAACCGTTTTCGATGCTTTTGTAACTTCTCGAGAATACCAGATGAAACTACAATCTTCTCCTTGGTTTACACCTGCTTGTTCAGTTGCTATAACCCACAGGAGTCACCTTTTCCAGCTGTACCAGTGTGATAGTTCCGATCACAACAGACGCCTCTTTGTGTTTGCTTGTAATAATAGTAAACGTGTCCTGAAAGAGGCTAAGTCTTTGTTTGTTGATAGAACGAGGCACCGTATAGCCTCTGACAAGTTCGGTTTTCGTAACTACTGGCGGTTTTATAATAGTGTGTTAAATAAGAGTAAGTCTTCTATCCTTCCTCTCTATACTTAATTTGTGGTGTTATCATCTGCTGATAAAGCTAAACGTTTTGCTCATAAATTATCTAGAGTATCTTTACCTGACTTTCCACTTACAACTGAATCACTACTGCTATTTCTAATCTGGATCCCCACAAATCATGATGGTATCACTGAAATAGTTCTTGTGATCCTGAACTGGTTTCTATTCTCTCTAAACTCTACAATAAATAGCTTGCTGCTTCTTGCCTTTCTGTTTGTTGATCATCCTCTTGTGTAGTCCTAGCGTTTAAAAAAATCAGACGAACCGTCTGATACTTGGAACTATCGGCTGATTAGCGTTCTACCTTTTTTTGACAAAGTACTGGAGGCGATGACTAGAAATTGATTAAATATGTCACCTCGTAGAGTACTCTTTTAGATAAACAATATGGCTTTCACTTCTCTATGTCAACTGCTGATGAATTAATGATTATTGCTGAAAGAGTCTATCAACTTTTAAATAAGAATGATGAAGCTCGAGTTGTTGCTTTAGATATCTTGAAATCATTTGACAGGATTTGGCATACTGGTCTTCTTCCCAAATTGAAAGGTTTTGGTATTTCTTGACGAATCTTTGAACTGATTTAGTCTTTCTTATCAAATCATGAAATGAAATTTGTCTTGAATGGTCACTCTTCTAGATCTTTTTTCATTAATACAGATGTCTCTCAGTGATCTATCATTGAACCTATGTTGTTCAACACATTATCTATGCTGATGACACAACTATTTATTCCTGTCTTAATAGTAAATCTGAGCAGGTCGAAATTGGTTGCTGATAAAAAGATGGCCTACAATCTGCTGTTAAATAAGGCAAATATGGCTTGTTAATTTTAAAGCCTCCAAATTGAAATTCTTCACTGTTAATCATCAGAGAGGGCACATTTTGCGTTTCACCAACATGGCTGATGCTAACCGCCATTATAGTGGCTTATTAGGTCTTCACTGGCTGACATGAAATAGAAAGATTATATTGAATCAATTGCTAAGTCTGCTGTTTAGAAAGTTGGTTCACTGTTTTTTGCTAGAATATTTGTCAGAATCAAACATGCATTTATAAGTCTACCATTCGTCCATGCAAAGAACATTTCTGTCACATAAGATCTGTTGCTTCTGCTATGAATTTAGAGATTCATGACAAAATCCAAAGACGAATCAGCGATGTTATTAGTCTTGACCTGGAATCTCAGCTTCAGTCACTTTCCCACCGCCATAACATAGTTCCCCAATGCCTTTTGTGAAGATATTTTAATTCTAATTGTTCTGATGAATTTTCGTCTATGGTACCTAGACTTTATGAATTTAAGCACAGTATATGACTGACAGATCGCATCATTTTTCAGATGAAATAGCTAGATGTAACTATTTTTTATGCTATCTGTTTCTTCTCTTGCACTCTCTTTCGGCTTCTTCCTCTCTAGTCAAGCTTCATCTTCAAAAATCTTTACCTTCTGTCTTCTTAATTACTCTTCTTTTATTGTTCTTTCTCCTCAGTGTTTTTATTTTTCTCATATTCCTTCTCATTCCGTTAACCTCTTCCGTTTTAGTGTCTTTATTACCTTGCTTGGTCATTACAATTTGTTTTTCTAAAATGAAATTACATATGACTCAAATTAATGAATACACCTCTTTCTTTATGAAATCTCAATAAAATGTAAATAATCCTCTCTTCTGAAATCTCAATAACATATAAATAGTCCTCTCCCCTTATGGAATCACAAATAAGAGTTAGCATATATCTCCACTCATGAAATTTTATATAATATAAATATTCCCCTCCCCTTACGAACTCGCAGTAAACTATAAACAACCCTCGCTCTTTATAAAATCTCAATAAAATGTGAATATCCCTCTCCCCTTAAGAAATCTTAATAAAATATCCCTTATCGTGAATTAGTTTTACATATTTTACAATATAATTCCCTTGGGAAACAAAATCAATATAATTATTTTATGCAAGCAAAATTCGATTATATCAACATTATGCCTGAAATCGAAATATTTAAAACAGCAATATTAATTAAAATTTTGCTTTCTTCGAAAATGTTTTAGGTTAATTTGTGAAATTATACTGTATACTTAAAAATAAAAATATTTCGAAATTCTTTCCATGCCATTGATTGCATCTGAAAGTTATTAAATGATTTCTGTATTTTAAAACTCGAGAAAAAGAAATTCACCAATAATTATATGCTTTAATTCTTAAGGAGAAGATATAAAATTATCGTTACTGAATTAGTAAATCAATTCCTCTTGGGTACACACACACACACTGTTAAGATATTATTTTAATAGTCCAAGCTGTTTTGGATAATAATCTAATGGCGATAGATATTTGCAATTTTCTGTGCATTTGCGCAAATATACAAACAATTTTAGAAACAAAATCTTTTGGTGCACAGATGACGTATAAAAAGTTTGTATATGTGTATACGCGCGTGCGCGTGCACACACACACACAAAAACAGATAGATAGATAGATAGATAGATAGATAGATAGATAGATAGATAGATAGATAGATAGATACTTAAGACATAGAACACATAATGGACTTGAAGATTTTGAACTCACGGAATATACTGAAGGCAAGAGGGACAGAGAAAAGCTGCTCAAAACCTACCTAAAGAGATAGTATAAATGGTTGGCAGAACAGGAAGTAGGAGATATAGCAAAAAGGCAAACTTTACTAAGGGCTAAAAAGGGCAGGAAGTTGAGGAGAGCTATGACCGCCAGCATCCTAAAGAAACACAGCACATAGAAGATCTGTTCGAATTAACATAACATTAAGAAAAGGCAAGGTGTTATTTGTTTCTTTTACATATCTGAATTCATTTGTATGTTCGATTTTGTTTTTAAGATTTAATAATTTAGTATTGTGCTGATATATGTGTTAGACGTCATCTACTTAACGAAAGTATTTAGCATTCTGGGATAAAATATTTTGAATTGGATCTGATTCTAAAAATTCTACAGTGAATGAGACTAAAACATAGCTGATAATCAAGGACACGGGAAGGACGAATTTTAGTTTGGAAAACTTTTTTTTTTTTTAAATATACGACTTTGTTCATATTCGATTAATCCTATTCTTAAATTATCTTCTAATGACACCAGTTCACCAACGAAACATGTCAAAATTACATTTACTGTCCTGTTGGGTTCTCATCCAACTCTACTCTCTCACTCACAGATATATATATATATATATATATATATATATATATATATATATAATATTACCCCCATATATATATATATATATATATATATATATATATATATATAGGGGTAATGATAAACTAAAGGAGCAACTCATTATTACATTCAGCTTTCTTACAAAAGTATATTAGTATACGATGTCTAATATAGATAATAACAATCTGTGATTCCTACAGAAAAATATATTGCTTTAATACATTGCAGATTTTTTTTTAAAAAATGATTAAAATACAAGATCAATGTACCTCTCTAAAAATGTTTATTAGTGAAGGTGTGCCTTCTTTGAAAAGAGACATTAGAAATTCTAACTTTTATCAGTGTGCGAATATCGACGACAAACAACACTTGAAATAAATACAGATCTCGGGCACCCATCAATTTTTTTTAAAAAATAATGCATTATTGATCGATAGATGCATACATAGAACAACTGACCAAAAAATAGTAGAAAAAAGCAAAGAAATCAGAAATGGCAGAACCAGAATAAAAGCAGATGAGAAAATAAATAATGTAGGTTCGTAGTCAAAAAGAAAAAAAGAATGAAGTATCAGGTTTCTTGCTGAAGTCAGAAAAACACAGCTCTAAACATTTAAACCTCTGGAGACCAGATATTTGAGAACATAATTTACTTAGCGTAGAAAAGGAACGAGGAAAGATCTCAAGAGATACTCGGCTAGTAAGTGAACAACAATGACAGTTTTAGAAAAAAAATCTTATCAACATGCATGAATATGAACAGACTCAGACAGACGAATAGATTGATTGTAAGTGGAGTCGATAGGTGATTTTCAATTATCTCGTATCATCTATTGATAATATGAAACTAAACAAACCTAGATCAAAACAAATTCTATATTAAGATTTCCATGTACAAATCATGATTACACACTTGTGAGCATGCAATCCTGGAAGAATCAAATCAATATTAGTTTCACTTTCTTTTGCTAATGTCTTACGTGAAGCATTTTAAAAAAATGAACCTTGTGCCTGATTTCATAAAAGCAAATCAGAGTAAGCTGAAAGTGTCATCCTATTCGGGGCAACTTTCATACAAAAATTACCACGCTGAATAAGAAGTTAATCAAGCCTCACTCTGAAGATATTTATGAAGAATAGCGTCGGCCGACACAAGGCAAAACACACAGAGTGAATAAAACTGCTTCGTCACGTTAGATACTGACCCATGAAAATATTTTTATATATGTAAAATGCTTAACATGTGAGTTTCTACTTATGTACCAGCAAAAGCTATCAATTAAGAACGAAATAGATTTAGTTGAGAAGAGTATTTTTATAGCTTTCATGAGACAATGCAGCCAGTTTTTTTTAATGATAAACGGAGTATATACCTTACCCAAAATATTCTAACTAAACGATTGGACTTTGGTAGGTAAAATTATTCTATTCGGGTAACTGAACATGAGATCGGTTGTACAGATCATTAGAGTCGACTTAGGTCAATTTAATGTCAAAACTATTATTTCAAGCAACAGTACGAAAAAGAGACAACCCATAAAGCGGAAGTGACCTTATTCTATGTGTATGTGTAAATAAAGTTTGTTTATATATATAAAAATACTTGCAATGGTACCAGTCCACAAACGGTTAAACGTGTAATAAATGAAATATGCGAGAAGAGTTCAAATTTTTCTAATTTATGTTCACTTTGTACTATTAACCTTGGGAAAGGCATGAATATATGATACAGCTGACATTAAAAATATTACTTGATTATAAAAAATAGTCATATGAAGTAATTATTCAAATTAGTGCAGTATTTTGAGCAAAGGCTTTTTTCAGGAAATAATAAATGTAGAATTTCATTTTAAGTGTGTTTTTTGTGTTTTGTTTTTATAAATATATAAACTTATTGAACTTTTCTTTTAAATTGCATGAAGACATTATTTGTGACATATTCAAAAGTCGCAAACCAATTGATGATTTCCAGCCTCTTTTTAAACCAATTCTTAAAAATGATATTAAAGTGATATAATTGTATGTATTTTAGATAATCCGTACAAGGCCGCGTACCCCTGTAAGTATGTATACTACAGCTGTGCTGGTGTATGTGTACGTCTTGGACATGACAGCCAAGGAGAAAATCTGAAGAAGCCATTTTTTTTTGTATGAATAAAAAAAAGATGTCAATAACAGAAAACGGAATAAAAAAAAAATAATAAGTGTGATGTGTTCACATAAAAATAAACAAAACAGTAACAAAACCATGTGATCCTTAGCTTGGAGCTTAACAAAAATCGTCAAAAAGGAAGCCATATAAATTTTAAACAAATCAAGGAATTTCTCGTAAAATGAACTGAGATTTTGAGTTTGATATGAAATACGAAAAGATGTTTGAATTCATAATTACGGATATTGTCAAGTTTTTAACTTCTCCTTCACGGGGATCATTGGAAGTACAGTTAATTTCTGGGTAGCAGCAAAATAGTTTTGGAGATACTTGAAGGCAAAAGGTTGACATTAGTGACCAGTGGTGGATACTAAATTTCAATGTTTGCTTAAATTAGATTTTATTCAACTAACAGATATCAGAAGGTTAAAAAGAAAGTTTTATTTTTTTTGTTTTGTTTTTTTTTTTTCGTTGCAAAACGTTGTGTAATAGTGAACAATACCTTTAAAAAGAATTACAATGTTTTCAGAATTATGCTTAATTAATTCAGCTGATTTCAATGTAAAAAATCACCTCAAACTACGGGTGGATTTGTGAGCAAGGCAATTTAACATGAAGGAATGGTGCTTTCGAAGAAAGAAAGTGAAAGCTCTCGCAGAAGATTTCTCGAAAGAGGTAGTATGTTCAAGTGTTCAGACGTAAAATGTTCAGACGTATGAGCATTTCAGAGTTTCTTCAGAACACAATTTACTATCAGGAGCTTCTTAGTGTCATCACCACAGGTGAAAACTAAATCTTTGGTCATTTAGTGTAGACAGAGACAATTTTTGAAGATCATTGAATTAATCTGCTTTCTTGTTTTTCCTATATTTATCAATGGTGGTTATTGCACGATTGAATCATCAAGTAAGCTTTCCATAAACTGGAGAGCCACTAATGTTATGTCCCAAAAATTCTTTCAACATAAACTACCACACCATTTGTTTGTTATATGCATCAGAATATTTTTCAAAAAGCGCTAAATTTTCATTAATCGTTTTTTCATATGATATACCCGAGTAAACATATTTTATATTTGATATTTCACGATATTTTCCCAGTGCTGTAAGGGATACATCAGCTAACACACACACACACACACACACACACGCATATACATAGGTTATAATTTATTATATTGGAATCGTAATATATATATATATATATATATTACATTGGAATCGTAATATATATATATATATATATATATATATATATATATATATATATATATATATATATATATATATATACTACTCTATATTTAATACTATGTAAGTTTATAATGAGTATTATTATGAGCTAGTAAAATACTGATAATTTTATGAATCACTCCAAAAGAGACTGGCTCCAACTCATATATTTGATTAGCATATATCCCTGAATTTATTATTTATTTTAGATGTTTATATCGGGTCATATCATTCACTGATTTTGGTAGTTATTCTGTTTATTTGCTTTTGACATTACTTGTAAGATATTCTATTGCTTAAATGTTGGCTTCTGTCCTCATACTCATTATTTTAATGATTCACCACAACATTTCTATAGACTTAATATCTGATGCCGTTGGGAGCCATTCCGTTAATACGATGTCTTTGAAATGTAAAGATGCATATTTTTAGCGTGAATATTCTCTTTATCTGAACACTTCTGCTTTGGAACCAGGGCAAATCAAAAACATCTTATCCAAGAATTATTTACAATAATTCACTTTTACCAATTTACACAAAAGTTCACCCACTACAATGCTCGATAGTCAATCAATACAGAGGGTTACTGAAAGAGGTGTATCATATGAATTTAAAAGGAATTGGTAGGAAGTGGAATTATACTAGGGACGAGATAGCGACTGACCCTTAACTCAAAGAGATTAATATAGCCGTGTTCTGAGAAACATCCAGCTGCAAATGTTTGAACTGGTGATTCTAAAAAAAATGGGGCACATCTGAGCCCATGCAAATAGCAACAGGATAGCGAAAGCCCTTGAAGTCTGTGGGGAGAAAAGACATCAGAGTGGAAAATAAGTCATCCCCGCACAAGTAAACGTAAACGACTTTGAACTCTATCAAGGCTTGAAAGTGAGTATTGAGAAGTTCTAGAACATACATGGTAGCAATCTATTTTTCATCCAGTCTTATAAAGATAAGGTATTACTCTTGATACCATCACTAACTGCGAAAGTAAAATGTGTAATTTTACTGCCGACAATTTTGCCCAAATGTTGCTTGCAATTCTCGCTGTTGTCTGCTAATTCGTGTTGAGTGAAGATTTACATGAAACAATGAAAATGTATCTCAGCCATCATGTCCATCCAACATAACTCTGCGTCAATGACTATAAACTACTGGTGAGAATCAGTTTTTATATATTGCTTTTCTTTGGGATCTTCATGTAAATATGGTGACTGGTTACATTCATGTGTTTAGGTAATAGTCTTCATATTCTGCCTCTTATCTCTCTGTTTACATTAGCGACACCAGTTTCTGCAAATAACATCTTGCTGGTCAATCTACTATTTCTCTCATCTTTTTTTGTAGCATTCTTAAAGTCTGTTATTTTTTTCTGTGATATCTGTCAAATATTTTTATAATTTCCAAACACTTCTTTCTGTTTACATTACAATATATAGCTTCTCTTTTGAGGTTATCTCTGCCCTACAACCCATGACAAACGTTATTTACCTAAAATTAAAAAATAAATTTGAATAGCTATATTATTGTATATATTTGTTTACAATCGGATAAACAGCCGTCGAGTTGCATAATAAGATCTCATACAACCAAATATTACTAGTAAAGACAGATATTGTAAGCTGATATTTACATTTTATATTTATCATATAAATATTAGGTCGGAACACATAATCGGCGCAAGTGAATTTCAAATTTAGATAGTTGTACATAGATGTATTCAGATGCATATCTGCCATTTTGTTCCACTAACTTTCGCTATGTTTGAAGCAGATTTCACCATTGAAAATAAGCAAAATGCTCCGCAAAACAAATTCTGAACAAGTTGAGATCGATGACATCGTTTTGTTTAAATAAGCCATCGTTTCTGGGGCACATAGAATTGTCGCTACCAGCTGGCACAGTGCCTTGCTAACAACTGGGATCCATGGTTTAATGTATTTGGCACCACGTCCGAACACTACCATCAGCTATAACCAACTGGGATCGTGACTTATAGAACTACGGCATACGTTGCTTCTCCTCCAAGATCCACTTAGCGATGTCCTTGCCTAGACGAGTTACTGTGTCTATATCGAGGTGTTATGATGGATTTATGCCTTCATATAAAATGGAAACTAAAAATCACAAAACTTTCCTTCTGAATATGTGTCTAGTACCACCAGCATTGAATTCGGATAGGATCTGAACTAATTTAACGTTAATAAAATCTTTACATTTCGTTTCGGAATTTCTTGATAACATTTTAATAGATATTTTAATTATTTAAAGAGATTTTGTGCCCTTCACACAACGTCTTGAGCAAAGAGTTACACACAGCGTTAACAAAATCCTGACCCGTATCAGTTAATGTCGAGAGGCACACATTTTTCTCTATCAGCATTCATGAGAAAAAGAAAAGTACACCAGTATTGGTCATAATTATGATTTCTTCGATATTACTCGTTTTTTAACATCATCTTAATGTGGGTTCATTTACTGCTAGATTCTTAATCCTGATGCTTATTATTTCCTTCTACAATTTCAGGTGATATGCTGTTACACGCCATAACGGTTTAATTTGTTTATCAGTGGATGCTTCAAGAAGATTTTTCATGTACTAAATAGATTATTTAAAATCACATTACTTGCACAACGATCTAGAAGACTAATATTGCTAATTTGTTATTCTTCTTTGACAATTTTGCTGTTTTAGGGAGTCGATTCGTGTCTTCCATCGTGATGTCCCTTGGAATGATGTTTTTAATCACCTGTTCAAAAATATGCCACTGAATCAAAGCTTCCGTTCTAGCACTGAAATATCAAGTGAAGCAACGATCGTCTCCTTGGTTTTCACCTACCTGCTTAACTGCTATAGCTCACAGGAATCACTTCATCCGGCTGTATCACAGCGATAGGTCTGGTTGTAACAGATGTTTCTTTGTCATTGCTTGCAATGAGAGCAAGCTTGTCCTCAAAGAAGCGAAATCACTGTTTGCTGAATGAAACAAAGTATACCCTCTCACAAGTTTGTTTCTAGAGATTACCGGCAAGAGTATGTTGAACAATGGCAAATCCTCAGTACCTCTTCTCGACAGTCAATTTGCAGTATTAACATCTATTACTGATAAGGTAGAGTGTTTTCCTTTGAAGTTCTCTTCCAACTCCACTCTCAACTCATCTGGAATACTCCAACCAGATCCCTCTTCACTAAAAAGAAGGATCTACTTAATGATATACGCATAACCGCGTGACTGGTTTCAGGCATCATTTGTAAATTAGATCCCCACAAGGCAAGCGGGTAAGACGGGGTCCGTGTCATCGTCCTAAGAAAATGTGTTCCTGAGCTGCCTTCTGTTCTCTTCAAACTTTCCAACATTTGTCTCGCTGCTTCCTGGTTTCCAGCTTGTCGGAAGTTCTCCTCTGGGTCCTCAAATTATCGCCCTTGTCTCTTGCCGCTTTTCCACAAAGTACTCGTGGTTCTATTCAATGTCGAAGAGGTTATGCATCTTACTTCGAACGACCCCCTTTCAAACAAACAATATGAATTCAGTTTCTTCCGCCGATTTGTTAACGGCATTACTAAATTTCTAGGTAATAATGGCAAAGCTCTTGTTATGGCTCTAGATATCTCGAAGGCGTTCGACTGGGTTTGGTATGCTGGCCTTTTACTCAAGCTCCAGGGCTACTGTGTCACAGGACGAATATCCTGGGACATACGCTGATCTTCATCAATGATCCCCCGATGTTATCAGTTACCAATACTACGTATTTATGTAGATGTCTCTATCATTTACTCCTGTCTCAGTAGCAAATTCGACAAATCTGACAAAGTAAATCTGGCAACTGCTCTTGAAAAGGACCTCCAATCAGTGGTTAACTGGGAATAGAAATGGCATGCAAATTTTTATTTCATTTAACCACCACGGGGAACCTTTTCTGCTTGCGACCAGCATGGCTGATGCTAAACTCCAGAACAACAACACACCTACGTCTTATTGGCCTCAGATTTTCTACTGATATGAAGTGAATTGATTATATCGAATCAATGGCTTCGTCTACTACAAATTGGTTCCCAATGTCATGAAATGCTTCTCATCACAATACATCTTGCACATTTATAAATCTACCATTCTTCCGTGCATTACATACTGCAGTCATATTTGGTCTGCAACACCAGCTGTACATTTCGGGATTCTTGACAAAATCAAAATAAGAATCTGTAATGTAATCAATCCTGATCAGGAATCTCGACTTCAGTTCCTTTCTCAACGACGTGGCTTGCCTTTCCTGTCTTTTCCACAGATATATTCAGGGCAACTGCTCTGATGAGCCCTTTTCCCTGGTGCCCTAAATACATGAATTTAAGCGTGCTACTAGACTGAAAATTAGGTCCCACTGATTTATTGTTGGAATAGCTAGATGCAGCTACCACTTCTACTTTAACAGTTTTTTTTTCTTTCACAAATCCCACCTGTGGAATTAATTTTCTATTTCTTGCTTCCCTGATAATTACAATCTTCAAAAATTTAAAATGTGGGTATAAAATATATGAGGTTTGAAATATCTTTTGTCCGCTGCTGGTGGGAGTCTCTGGTGTTTTAAATGTTTTGTAGACGAGCAGACCCTCCTCGTGGGATATTAGAATATAAGGATGAAACCTTGTCGGGTAAACTATCTATATTACTCAGAATTCTTAGGAAATGGATAGTGTCTTTAATTTCGCTTGAGAAATGCTTTATCCTTCTATCTGCTCCTTTCTCTATTTTCTTTTCATTTGATCTTTTTTTTTTTCTGTGTTCGTACATACATTTTGTATGGTCTCACAGCCCGTGTTTCTGAGATTAACAAGTTATCCTACCTAGAACACGTCGTGCTGAAATAGATAATTTGGACGAACAATTTATAGATACAATGGCCACACATGAGAGTCTCCATCACCCCTCTCTTCCTCTATGTTTATAATTTCACTCCCCCTCCCTCCACTGACACACATTTACACCGATCATTGCTTTAAATTTAAGTTAATTTTCATAAGTTTCGCACAGTAAGGTATCAGACAGTGATCGGGTTTTGCTGATAATATGATCTTCACAAGAATATAGAGCGCCCACAAAAACATATGCCGGTGAGTGATGCCCATTTCTCTGTTCCTTTTGGATTTTTTTTTTTCTTGCGCCGTTGATGACACAAACGTACCCCAAAACTCCGGACATAAAACATTATTTATGTGCTTCATTTCTGTCATATGGTTAATAATAAATATTTAATAAATGTTTTTCGTACTGTTTATATTGTTACCCTTATGTTTGTCCTTGTTTTATTAATCAACACATCTATTTTAAATATTATAAAAAGCACACGTGTACCTTTTCTTCTAATATATATATATATATATATATATATATATATATATATATATATATATATATATAAAGAAAGAAAGAAAGAAAGAAAGAAAGAAAGAAAGAACAGTAAGATATATAATCCGGTGTTCTTATTGATACAAATCCGCTGTTCTTATTTTACAAAATAGTGCTCAATGTAAATTTACATATTATTAATATTATAAATTAACTGATTTAAAATATGTTTTTTCGCTACACCGTAATAACCATGTTTCAAAAATGGAAGCTAAAAGCTTCGAATTTAAATTAATTAATTAATTAATTAATTAAAACATTAGTTTCATTTCATCCTCAAGGGAATTTTGGAGTAACTTATTTTTTAAAATTTACAGAGTTTTAAAAGCAACGAAAAATTCATAATTTACTGTTCCCAAGGATACAGAGAAATCCAATCATTCAGACAAGTGGTGGTAGCGTGTTCATTTTTTTAAAACTTTTTTGTATCAGTTATATATATATATATATATATATATATATATATATATATATATATATATATATATATATATATATATATCCTAAACTATATCTATTATATTTATGTCCTCCATGTCTAATTATGTTGATATATGTCATAGAATTGTGTTGTTATGTCCTAGATTATTACTTTACTGCTACGTTAGCGTATTTGAGTGATGTAAGTGCTTATTCATGGAAAATCGCATTACGACGCATTGTAGGAACGGAACTCTGTTGTAAAACGATAACCTCCTGTACACACATACACACACGTGTGGAAGAGAGTTCCAGATTATTCTGTTTGTAATATCCTTGGGAAAGGCAGGGATCTATCTCCCATTCCCGAACGATGATTCAAGCAGCAAGAGAGAAGCTGCTCTCTCCTCTTCGGTGAAGACTACTCGGACTTTAAAAGCGTGGAAAAGAATCATTCCAAAGAAGTCATGATATTTATTTCATATTTTATGCATCAAGGGTATTCAGACTGGGTAACCTCTTTGGAACCTAACATGAGTTTGTACTCACGATGAGATATGGCGAATAACATATTGTGCTACGTAATTCAAAACAGATAAGCCAAATGAAAACACACAGTCATAAGAAAGTGAAGGTACAATAGACTAAAGAAAAATAATCATGGCAGGTGGACGATTGAATGAAAGCGTTATTTAATGATATTGAGTCAAGAATCATAGTCTATGATGTTGGAAATATTGTCCAGTGCCGTTCAAATATAAAGATGACTACTTGAAGAAATCAAGTAAATTTCCCAAATCATTCATGATAAATGGTAACATGTCATTTAAAGAACTAAGGGAGATGCTAATAATTAATTCAACAATTAATGCATATGTCTCCATTGAGAACCTGGATAATTTTCTCATTCCATCAATAAAAAATTTCTTTGGTCATGATGAAGTCATTTTTCAGGGCGATAATGTATCTTGTCAGAGAGCAAAAGAAATTAAAGTTTTGCTTTCTTGTCTTTCAGTTTCTTTACCCTAGCAAACGCTGCGAAACATCTAATTCAAGTTGCTGCGTGCTCTGGTTCATCCAACGCGGTTCAGGATCCTATCGGTGACACCATATTGTTATGAAGTAGAGTAGTCTCAGGAATATGCTTTGTCAGGTCGACAGAGGGTAGCTCGACTGGCGTTTGCCGTGGCTTACTGCATTTATAGCAATATCTTATTTACACACACTACTACAGTACTTATCTTTCTTATCTGTAGATGCGCATGTGAATGTAGCGATTTATTCAGTATATATCTTAGTTTAGCAGCCGATTGCACTAATTGTATACTCAGAACTGAACTCACTCGATAAACTCTGACGTACGAGTTTAACTTTCTAACGTTTCTTATACTGATCACGCCTTATAACTTAGTTTCAGAGAGGGACACAATAAGTCTTCAAAAAGTCTTGAAATGATTACATGAATTCGTGTAATAATCATCTTGCAACGATAAGTGCATGGTAGCATTTGCTTAAGTTAACACTGATAGCATTTAGTTAGGTTAACAATAGGTGAAAAGATCGGACTCACTATAGTAGTAACCAGTAGTCTGTAGTACACAGTATACTGTGTGCATAACACAATGTTATTCCTATTTTGAAAAATGTCAAATGAAAAAATTCAATTTTTGCATGAATTATAAATAGGAATAGTTACAAGATATAATAAAAATCCAAGAGAAAATAAAATTTTCGTCTGTCAACTTAGTTCCTTGTTTGATTGATTTCAGTACAAGATTATTAATGGGCATATAAGCTCCAGGACAAACATTTCACTCTCTGTAAAATTTTCCGGTAAGTCCACCTTTGCACTCGTAAAATCTAACTCCATCAATATTTAGCGTTGCGTCCTCATGACGCCTGTTAATGTTACTCGATTCAGTCGTCAGCCTGAAATAGTAATTATTGAATACCCTGGGGCGAAAACTAAATGCTGGTGACCTAGTCAACCGTCCGTTAATTCCGTTTTCATTGTTAAGATTTAATACCCAGAGGGTGTTTTATAAATGTTCGAATGAACTCAAACTGTCCCAACCTTTAGCTGTTCGTTGCCGGCATGAAAACTAAACCTGCAATCCTTTGAGCTTAGTTGACTATAAATCCAACGGTTTAATTACGTAGTTTATATCTATACGTACACACACACGAACATACACACATATACACATATGCATACATATTTCATATAAAATATATAATTCTACACTGAAAACATCACGCTTATTTGCGGAACTAGCAACAGCAACCTTTTAATATGTTAATAAATCGATTTGGAAGCGTTTGTATATCGATTTTGGGTGTTCACATCAAAAGTCATATCTTCAGTGGTAGTTCAAAGTTACGTTGCTTTTCCCGCCTTTTATGACGCTATTATTTTCAAGAAAAAAGTTATACATATCTACATAAGATACTGAAAACAAACCGTTTAAATACTTTCACCAAGTAAGAAAATACTATACGGAAAAAATGAAACATTTTTAAAAAGTCTCAATTACATTTAAAACTTTTTTTTTTTAAATCTTATATTTTTTTGTGATACTTTATCTTTAAAAGAGTCAGATCAAACCGAAAATGTATTGTCTTGTGCAGCTCAATCCTAATTTGCAGTTTTGATTATGTGCAAAATCGTTTATGCGAAAGACTTATTTTCCACTCTAAAGCCTCTTTACCACGGACTGAACGTTGTCAGCCTGTCGTTAATGTATCGTTATTTCCATGGCAAAGGTTCAGATGAGCTGTACTCTTCAGTTCAGTTAGTCCAGCTTGGACATGTTATGCCACTTCGACAAATTTGAATCATACTCATTTCCGTCGTGATCGAATATAAGCAAAACATTTCACTCAAACAGCACTACCGTGTGGGTGCTTCCCTGAACGCTACAATTTTAACTACTAACAAAATGGCCAATCGTCATCTCTACTCCTTCCTTCCACCTTCTCTTCCTTTTGTTTCACACATCACATTTTTCATTACCATTTTGCCTGTAACTCTCTCTACACACACACACACACATCCGATCCTTGCTGAACTGTGACACTCTTCATAGCCGAGCGTTAACGCAGGTCGGATCAAATAGTGATTTCTCCTAAAAAAAAGAGGGCGCAGTTTTGATACATGCAGGAGAGTACTCTCTCTTTATCAAGATTTCTGAATTATGCAGGCCGATAGACGTAACACACTCTGTTTAAAATAAAAATGTTATTCAGTAATTATTTATTCATTACTTTAACCTTCCTTCACTCCAGGTAGTAGATAGGATCGCATATCATCCGGTTCACACCCTTCCCCGGTTTTTTGAATATAAGTGATGGTTATTTCCCTTGTTTCCTGTTTAGAATTGGGTTTCCACTTCCTTCTAACATCTGCTTCAACTCTATACCCTAACTATATACACTTGTCCTTTCTTACGTTAATACAATTCCACACAGTAATAATCTACCTATACATATGCCAGTTAGATGCCAAATTAGTTCGTTGAATGTAAGCTATCTTTATCCTGTACACCACCCAGTGAAGCATTAGACCACAGTTTCACCATGTTGCTGTATATAGTAATTTTCGGTGTTGAGTTGCTAGACCTGCCCAGCCCGTTTTGAATTCAGAGGTCTCCTTCTCTTTGATTGCCAACCAAAACTAGAGCCCAATGCACCTTTCTGTTAACAACTATCAAGTGTGAAAAAATGAATTCATACCCTTCCATCGGTATTTGTCTGAAAACGGAACGCAACTACCTCGGCTGGAATTTGATCCCAGCACACTAACTCCGCTTTCAAAGCTATGTTACACGAACACCTCACTGTTATTAAACCCGATTTTTTCTATATCACTTCGCCTTCATACAAACAATCCATTCTTTTAGAATTTTAACCTCTCTGCATATTAAAGTTAATGGAAAATATATAGTTGCTTTTATGTTAGATTACTGTGATATTGCTTAATTACTGCCACTTTTTACTGTACGTTACGGGAGATGCGATTTGTCTTCTGACTTTTCGAAGTAAAAAAAGAAAGAGTGGATTTACGAATTTTATTAATTGGCTTGTACATTTTTCTCGCGAGTTTGACCAAAAATAAAACTAATATGTTCAGTCTTGATGTGAGAAATGAATGAATACAGAAATACTTTCAGTACTCTTTTGAGTGGCAGACGTTTTTCTCATATTTTCCCGTTTTAAATGTTGAAATGGAAAGGGTGAGTATTTTTCACCAATAACAATCAAAGAAAACAATTCATTCTCTCTCTCTCTTTCGCTCTCTCTCTCCCTACTCTCTCTCTCTTACTCTCTCTCTCTATTTCTCTCTGTCTCTCTGTCTCTCTTTCTCTCTCTCTCTTTCTCTCTCTTATATTTCTGATGGCGGAAACTGTTTGATTACAATGACGATTTCCACCAACCGAAAACTTTTATTAACCCGAGTTTAAAATTCAGTCGGGTTCGTTACATTCCCTTACGCGGGAAATGTATGACTCTCCTACCCCCAGTTTTTTGGGGGGGTGAACGAGAGATGGAGTCATATACCTTAGGATATATCCCAGGAAAGCTGGGCAGAACTATCTTCCGTATTGGTGGAAAGAATGCCGAGAAGCTGTGAAGCAATGAGAGCGGTCAAAGGGGGTCATTTTGATAATTCAAAATATTAAGATTTTTTTTTTTTTTTTTTTTTTAATTTGTATATAATGTGGCCCAGGAAGATTTGTATTTAGTATAATAAATAAAACTATTGTGGTGCTGAACTAGATTCATTAAAAATAGTACTTTTAGAATGAGAAATGAAAATTTTTGAGTGCGGCCAAATATATTTAATTGGTAGTGTATATATATATATATATATATATATATATATATATATATATATAGAGAGAGAGAGAGAGAGAGAGAGAGAGAGAGAGAGAGACTACAAGACTACGAGACTACACAGGTTAATAGTTGACTTGGGCCATTATGAATAATCATATGTTATAACATGTTTTCTTACTTCATTTTCATGTTCCAAGCACTATATTCGGCCAATAATTTTTTCAAATTCTAAGATGAATCATATGTTTTATTCCCTATTTATTTTACAAGCCTACGTAACATATTCGATTTCTATTTTGTTTTTTGGCTTAAAACTCTTAACTCTTCTTAATTTTTTTACCTTTCGCCAAAAATCCAGTTGCAACGACTGATATCTCGTCACGTACCAAAATAGTGACACTAACAACTTTAACTCTGGAACGACTTTTCATCTTTTCATGGAATGTTTCTGCTGAGACAACATTATTTTATTTATTTATTCACCTGAAACGGAAATGAATGCTTTCCGGTTTAAATTTTTCTAACGGAATTTTCCCATCGCTTTTAGGAGTGGCATACTTTTTAAACGACTGTTTCGTTGTGAATGTATCTTTTGAAACTATTAGTTTATTCGGCTTTATTTTAAAAGAAACTGTTGTAAACACTTTTTATTGTTCAAACAGAATTATTGTTTGTTAGGATTGGTTAAAGGTGGTACTGTTAAAAGAGGGGGTTCAGGTAATTCGATCCCACATGGCAACAAACACGCATATATCAACACTACATAGTGACTGGCACTTTCACCATTTATGTGATCACCAGATCATTATATATATATATATATATATATATATATATATATATATATATATATATATATATATATATATATATATGTATGTGTGTGTGTGTGTGTGTGTGTGTGTGTGTGTGTGTGTGTGTGCAAAGACGACCAAACATGTCTACACCCATTTAGAAAAAAATAAAAATAAAAAAACTGAGTAAGATGATGCATGGATAATGATACAAAAGATGTTATTTTAGAAATATAGACGTGGTATACATCGGCAAGACAATCATTAATCCAACTACATATGAAGAAACACGCAAAAAATACAAAATTGTGCGGTCCGCAATATCAGTCCACATTCGCACCTACACATATACATACATACATATACATACATACATACATATACACGTATGTATTACCCATATGAATGAATCAACAAGTGTGCATCCCCCCAAAAAAATAAATGTTTTTAGGGAATTTTAAATTTGTTCTCATGTCTACATTATATATATATATATATATATATATATATATATGTGTGTGTGTGTGTGTGTGTGTGTGTGTGTGTGTGTGTGTGTGTGTGTGTGTGTGTGTACATAAATAGATTAGCAGAATGTAAAATATTAGCCATCCACTCAAAATTTAATTTTATCAAGATTTGATTTTGATTGTTTGAACTAAATATGGAATTGCTTAGGTTTTTCTATATTTAACTTGCTGGTGTTATAATCTAATATTGCTATTGCTCCGCGTGTTCTCTTTTTTCTCATTATTTATAAAAGAATATAGATGTGATCATCATTTACGCAACTCCTATCATCTTATTGATTCATTTTGTGTTCACAGCAGTAGTAATTTTGAGTAATACAACAGATTAGATTATACTAATTCTTCTCAATACTTTAGAACCATATCTTCATTGTTATTCCTAAATCTACTCCCTGATTTTTAATACATTCAGTCTTGCACAGTCTTGTCGGTACGTTCCCAATGCTCCGATAACGAGTTACAAGACTCCACAATTCCCTTAAGTCGACCAATTGGTTTACCTTTTCAAATTCTTACAAATCTACTCTGATCTGCCACCAAAACAGCGAAATCTACGACCTGGTATGTTCTTGTTTACTAGTATTAGATCCGGTCTCCTATCTTGCACAGCTGGTTTCGTTTGAGTTTCATAATCTCAAAGAGTTTTATGCATTTATTATTTGTATTATTATTGCTCCGGAATCTAAATATTCAAGTATCTTGTCGCAGGAGATGTTTCAAGTATCTTGTCGCAGGAATGTTTCCTAAATCTTTAAATGTCTTGTACCGTTCTCAGAACTCTCACCGATCGGAGTACTGCTGTGGATAATTTGTCTTTCTGCAAATCTTCTTCCAAACCAGTCTCAAATATCCTTGGAATAGATCTCAGTAGGACACCTAAGATCTTGTCTGTACTAAGTGCTCAATCGGTTGAGAATTGCACATGCTACACAGTTATTCTTATATTCCATCGACAAGGTTTTAGTATTATTCTATTTTGGTGGGGATGAAATCACTTTCATCTTTTATTGACAACAAGCCGCTTGATTATCCTTTTGATCTTTCTATTGCTACGAAGTTTTCCAACTACCAGTATCTAGTGTATTTCACTGGAATCAAATGATTGCAAGTCTTCATATAACTCCATTGCTCTTCTTCTTATCTATTTGCAAGCCTTCTTAGAAGTTATTACAAGAATCTCAATATGATCTACATTTAATATTCTTTGTCGACTCCTGTTCTTAAATAGCCTCGTTAGATCGAAACTTTCCTATAAATGCCATGGATGGCGTCAAAGCCGTTCAGACATATCTTAACTTCCAGCTTTATATAACTGTTTTCTCAGATTAATGGTTAAACTGGTTTTGAGCGAATGAAACTTGTAGGTCTTGGCGATGACAATCATTCTTGGAACCTTGGGGACTGATGCTATAGAATCACAGACAAAGAACTTTACTAAATAACAGAGACCACATCACCTAAGAACGTTCAACAGTAGCAACAACTAAAATAGCTCATGCATCTCGAAGAGAAAATAATTATATAATCAACATGTTGACATAAACACTACTTCAACGAAAAAGTTAAAAAGAAAGCTCCCATCAACACTGAAAAGAGTAATAACACATAACGGACTCGGTAAAACTATTTTCCTGAAAAAATGTTTTAAGAGAAAGATTTTATAAATTTCAACTGAACATAGCACTGGATGTTCGGTCAAGGAATTCTGAATTTTTTCTAATATTACCATTACCATATTAAAATTAATATTGTTTGTTCTCTTCCAAGCCAACGTTATTGTTGTTATTTCCTTTGATTTCTGTTGTACACACGTTTCTTTCCGGGTCCCAAGCAGAGACCTAAGGTCAGAAATGACTTTAAAAGATTTTCCATTGATCATTTTTTAAAAAGACAAAAAACAAAAAAGATCGCACAGATTTTACATAGATAAAGCTCTTCACTCGTTTATAATAGAAGATATCTTCAGTTTCATTTGGGGTTATTAATTAGTACCGATAAATGTTGTGGATTGATGATAGATGATAGAGCTAAATGGTTCTTTGTCATTTCCTGGAGATTTCCATTTTTGGATTATTATTATTATTATTATTATCTTTTGTTTGCCGTTATCTTCTTTTTGTTTTCTTCATTATCCGAGACATAGAAGTAGAATTTTTTTTTAATTTTTCGAAATCAGGAAAACCAGGTATCTTGTTAATTTTCTCGTTTATACCTTTTTCGAGTGTACCTATTTTAGGTGTGACTCGTTTTAAAATGATATATTTTTCAGTTACATAATGAGAATTTAATACGAGAATATGAGAATACGTAATCTTTTGTAGATCTTCTTTCTAATTTTTTCTTTGCCATATGCTTTATGTCATGAATTCCTCGACATCTGTAGGCCTCATCTTAGAATAGGTTTATTTTTATTGTGGTATTTATATCAATCATAACCTTATTGGTCTTCAAAAGATTAATTTTCCTAAATGTAGTTTTCGCACATTTGTCTAAAGCTGGAATGCATACCTGTCATCATTGTGTTTAGAAGCACACAGTCTCTAAGTCATCATTTTTATCATATAATTTCAAGTCGTCCATGCAGAGCAGTTCATTTAAATCATTTGCAAAGAGGATATATCTATAGCCAGTCTAATTAACTTCAATAGAAGGAGGAATAAAAGCTGGATAAAGAATAAGTGGATTGCTTTGGAAAATCAATCAAAATGCCGCTTTGAATAATCCATAACAATGCTTGCAAATATCCCTAAAAATTATTATTATTATTATTATTATTATTATTATTATTATTATTATTAAAGATATATTTTTCAAAGAAACTGTGTTTTGGTGAAGGAATCCATTAGGAGACTGAATCTTGAAGAAGAATGCCGATTAATACCGAGCCAAAGAATATCCCTGGCGACCATTCCCATTTGAGAATAGCTGACACGAGTTTTCTTTCGTATGTTTTTGGTAAAGAAGAAATTCTCGCTTCATAGCTACGACGGAAGGAGTGTCACCAAGAACAGGCAATTTCGTTGTTCACATCTGTGAACTAAATAAGTTAGTAAGTAAATAAATGGAAGTCTGATAAGTATTTTTCAAGAGAACAGCGTCATTCTCTATTTCCAGATTAGACGTGTGTGGTCGTTGGTGTTAACTCTCTGGTCACACCACTGGGATGATGGTAGACTGAAAATGAACCACCGGTTGGATGCATCATACGTCTGTGCCTGAGAAAAATGAAACATCCGATTTTAAAACTCAGTTTTTTCAAAATGACATTTTCCTCTAGATAAGTATAGATGTGTCTGTGCCATTGATAGGAGCTGAAACCCTAATGAAAGGAAAATTTTTGGATACCGTGTTTAGAGGCACGCAAGCTCCACCCAATTTGGTTCGGAACTCACCTGGCCAAATTTGGTTCGGAACTCACCTGACCTTAGTTGCGACTGTCAAATTTAGGTTCAGTCACTTTTATATCGATGAACAATGTCAATTTCTTTGAAGCTCAGTACTAGCGAGTAGCATAGGAAGTGTTATTTCTAGAGACATCAGTTATATAACAGCGAAACAACCCACTGGAAAATACTGTCAAAGGTCATGCATTTTCAGAAGTGATAATGAGACATTACTAGATTGCATTCTGTATCAGAACTGTTCCATCGGCCCCAGTTACTTATTGAGGAACCCTCTTTAAGTACTAGCATCAACAATACACTAAATATATCACCAGAGCCATGTTATGATATCCAGCTCCAGCGTCCGATTTTCTATCGTCAGTGTCGATTGGTAATACAAATTGTCACGTGTTCATCTCTGTTTTTACAATACGACAAAGATATTCACTTTTCTTGACCTGTTCTTTCTTCGTTTCTCTTAAAATATTTTATTCTTTTCTTTCAATGGTTGAATAACTAACGAAAAACATTGCGATTCATATTTCAGACATAATTACTTTGATGCTGACCCGAAAATTACAAAACAACTTATGCACACAACATTTTCCCGCCAAAAAGATCAATACTGCAAGCAACAATATGAAAACAAAGCAAAGAAAAGCTTTCCAGTTCGTTTGAAAAAAAAATCCCTAATCTAAGCAAAACATTTCTGGAATCAATTATTTCCTCGTACTTTTCATATGTTTATTATTTGAAAATTATGAATGGAAGAAAGATTAAAAGAGAAAACGAATTTTATGAAGGAAAATGAAAAAAAAGGGGAACCAAATAAAAAGAGATTCAAAAGAAGGAAATCACGAGAGATAAAAATAGATTTTGAACTCGGACAAAAAACGTACTATAGATAATATATTATCTATATCTTAATATTATAGAAGCAGAAACATTTAAATAAATCGGAGAACAAGAGTAGGAAAGAAAAATGAAAAATAAGAAATGGAAGAAAGAAAATGATTAATGGAACAAAGGACAAAAGAAAATGTAACACAAAAAGAAAGAGTGAACTAATATAAAAAGAAAAAAAAAGAACAGTGAAGAAAAGAGGGAAAGGGGTTTTGCTGAGAATACATAGAAAGGTGCGAACGAGACGGAGAAAATAATTGAATTTTTTCGGAAAATGGTTGAATTCAGTAAATAAAGAAGATAAAAAGTTGAAATTGAATGAAATAGACAAGTTTTTTTTTCTTTTTTTTTATAGTGTTCAAAGGCCCGGAAGCCACTCGAGGTAGAGGGTTACAGAGAAGGAGGAAGAGTTTATGCGGATAGATGGGAAAGATAACAGTTAACCATATACTTGAACAGGTTAGGATTGTAGTGATTGAGGAAACATCTTTATGGGAGTCAATTCCAGAGAACAGTGGTTAGCAGGAAGAAAGCTGTTCGAGTGGAACTTACTTCTCAACAATGGAATACGGAGGGAATGCGGTCGGTTTGCATGGCGGGTCTTAGTCGTGAAGTTTAGAACTGGTGGAACTAAGGAATGCTGTTTGTCCAGTATTTTCCATTGAAGTAATGATAGAACATTAAGACGCTTGCCACATTCCGAGAGTGAGAGAGGAGATGAAAGAGAAAATAATTTGTCACCTACAAGATCACGTAGACGCTTTTGGACACTATCGAGACTGGAAAGTGATGATTGGGAAGCTCCTGCCCAAATATGACAGCAATGCTTCATTTTAGACATAATCTTGCTCTTGTAGATAGATAGCACAAAGAGTCAGGTACTTACTAGAGTAGTACAGGGACCCGACTATTTTCTCAACATCTTTAGTATGTAGGAGTTCCATTTAAGGAAGGTCTATGGTAAGTTTAAGGCCCAATAGTCTATCGTGACTGATGGTAGTTTGGGATCCGATTGGTAATGATGGAATGTAACTAGTTTGGTTTTCAGGACATTGTATGTAACCAGCTAATTTTTGTAAACCATGTTACCATGTTAGAGCTAGATCGGATATGAGATCAGCTGTCAATTAGTGGTCATCAGGAGTTTGGGAGATGCATCCATACATCGTTATATCATCGGCATAGATATTGACAAATGATCTGAGTATACTCTTAGGCAGATCATTTATGTAAAGTTAAAAGAAGGTTATCTGAGAAGTGACTCCTGGGGGACGCCTGCGTTCAATGCTAGGTCAACGAAAGATTGACCGTTAATAACTACCTTCAGTAACTTACTTCTTAGGAAGAACCTTATTATTAGGAAGACTTCCAGTGATTCCATATCTAGAGAACGTGAGCTGCAATCTTTTGTGTTACACCTTGAAATAATCTCATTCTATGGGTGTATTTCCTTTCTACTGCCTAAATGATTCTGTGAGTAATGATAGGACATCATAAATGGGTCGAGCTAATCAAAAACCGTACTGCTTGTCGCTCAAGAAGCTGTTAATATCTAGGTGCTCAACAAACTTCTTGTTGATTGTAGCCTCAAAAAGTTTGCTAACGATACTGACGAGATGGGGATGAGCGTTCGCCTGCGTTCTTGTAAACTTGGCATACGCTCGGCATTTTCTACAGGCATAGAAAGGATTTCCTCTTAAGCAGATATTAAAAGAACTTCGCTAGGATTGGAGATAGTTCGTGTTTGAGTTGTCTTGAAGACAACAACTGGGATTTTGTCTGGGCCAGTGGCTTTCTTAGGGTCAAGCTGTTTAATAAGTCTTGTGAATTATCGGACTTTAATGGAAATATTACTGAGATTGTCCTCAGTGAGACGTGGGAAGCTGAGAAGGAGTGGCTTTTGTCATCTATCGTTGAATTCGAGGCAAAGATCGAGAAAGCTTTGACCTCGAGGCGATATATAATATTGGGCACAGCTGTTTTGCCTTCTCTATTCATAACTTGATTTGAGATCTTCCAGAACACACGGGATCCAATTTGTTTGTTTTCAACATTGGCTTAAAGCACTTGTGCATAGCTATACTTTGTATTTTTCAGAACTTTATTGCAGTGATTGCGGGTGGTTCCCAATACAGTATGAGTTTTTAAAAAAACACAAAAAAACACCGCTCTTTGTGACAGATATTAGTGGCTGCACTGCATTCGAGGGTGAACCAGGGCTGGCTGTTTCATTTTTGTTAGAATTTTTCTCGTATAAATCTCTCCATTCCAGAAAGGATCCATTCAGAGAGGAAGGTCAACAGTTTTGGATAAAGCGTGCTTGAAGAAGGTAGAGACAGGAGCTTCTCCCCTATAAGATCTAAAGCTGTCCTAATCTGCCTTCGTTTAGCGAAAAAGTGCTGCTATGGAACAGCAAATCAGGTTTTTTGGTTTGACAACAGTTTAGACAATGACTAGAAAATGGTCTGACGTACCGAGGTAAGTAATACATTTTTGCTAAGTATTTTTCTGGATGTGACGAAAAAGTCTAGGTTCGCCTGGTGTTCTGTAGCTTCAGGGACGCTGTTGAGTTCTTCTATGATCCCGGCTAGTTCATAGGCGATGGAGAAGTCTCTGTAATACAGTAGCGGCCATAACATAAGGAACGGAAACAGCAAAGACATAAATATGTGCATTACTTAAAAAGTAATGCATGATTAGCAATTAAATTTTTACCGAATAAAAATTAGGGTGTAATGCATAAATATTATACAAAGTTACAAAAATTTACATAATAGTTTCTTTTTTTAAATAAGGATTAAATGGAACAAAGGAAATAAGCTACTGGACAAAGGTTAAGGAACGATGTTAATAATTTGCATAAACTTTTAAATTTACATTGTAGTCGCCCTGTTACAACACAATTTTCCTTCCTATTTTACCCTTTGCCAGACCTAAGGCAAGTATTGTTTTTATGTATAGTAATTGAATCTGTAAACTGTGTTGTCCATATGTAAATTAATATTCAGCTGCACACACACACACGCACGCACGCATACATACACGCATACATACATACATACATACATATATATATATATATATATATATATATATATATATATATATATATTGTTTTGTTGTGCTACTTTTGGAAATAATTCTACGAAATAAGACTACGAGGTTTTCGACATGGGAGGTGGAAGAATTATCCCTATATTCATATTAATAGATAGCCCCGTGAGAATTAACATATTTACCATCTTTTTGATGCAATCAGAATAAAGGCTGCTCAACGTCTATAGTGCAAACCTCTGCTAAAAGTATTCCTGATATGAGATAAGCAAACTGAAAGACAATCCTGTCGATTTTTGCAACGATGCCGGAAACTGGAATTTTACTTTTCGAATGACGGACTATTTTTGCATTAAAGCGGAAGAAAATGATGGGATAAGAAGTAGAGTAGAAAGCCAAAAGGAACTCGGAAATGATGTGGAGAAATGCAGCGGTGTGTGAAGTGAATGAAGAAACCAAAAAGTTGTGAAGATGGACAACAAGAAAAATGGACGAGTAAAAAAAAAAAGGGAGAATAAAGAGTGTTTGTTTTTTTAAAAGTGTGAGAACAACAAAAAGTAAAATGAAAGAAGAAGAAGAAGAAGAAGAAGAAGAGAAATGATGATTGTGGTGTCAAAGTGAATGAAAAGTTGTATAACGCTGATGAACTGAAGGAAGAATTATGTAGAACGGATTTGAAAAGAAAAAAATAATGTAAAAATACAACAAAGGAAAACGTGGGTGAAAGAAAAGATAGAAAATTAAAGCCCGAACAAATATGGGAGGTGAACAAAATAAGTTATGTCGAACATTGAGAATGAAAGTGAGAAAATAGGAGACGTGAAAGAAAAAAAGCACTAAGAAATAAATGATTGAAAAGGAGAAACGTTGAGAAATTTAAAAACAATGCGATTGTGAAATTAATAGAAGACTATATGAAAAAAGAAAGAAAGAAACGAAATGAAAGAAACGAAACGAATGAAAGAAGAAAAAAAAGAGGAAACGAAAGAAAGAAAGAAACGAAAGAAGAAAAGAAAGAAAGAAAGAAAGAAAAAAGAAAGAATGATAGAAAGAAAAAACGAAAGAAAGAAAGAGAGAAGTTTTTGCACAGAAATAAAATATTTAGTTATGGGTGGAAGAAAGACAACCTTCTTGACCATATATATTGAGAAAACGTAACTTAATGAAGCATGTTCAAAAAGAAAAATATTGAATGCATTTTTACTGTTTTGTAGTAATGCCAAATATCAAATAAGCATCAAATAAACGCAGAGTGTGACGAGAGGATGAGATATGTTATCTTTGCCTCCAATAATCTGCCGTTAGAACTTTGATCACCTTCTAGCTAACAGATTTTTTTTTATTCACAGTATAGTCAATCTTGCACTTAGAAAACATCGGCATCGCGAGAATAAACAAACCAAAAGGAAACTTTTTTTAATAGCTATGTTTATGTTTTTGTCCTCGATTGGCTATGAAGAGCAAAGAAGCAATAAACCACCAGTTCTTTCTTGATATTCTTTTTTTGTTGCTATATAATTTTCGATCAGTCACTTTACTTTGCGCAATATCTTTTCATATCCTTGCTTTTTTATGTTTTATACATCTTTGTATATATTTAAATATACTTTTAAAATATAATATTTATATATATACTTTTAAGTCATGATAAATTAAAATAATTTTATGTGGGTTTTAAAGTCCATATAAAATTATTTTAATTTATCACACTTAACTGCAATTGTCATTGTCGGAAACTAATTTAATTCATTTAAGGCTAAGAATGTAACATTTAATGTTGTGAGAGACAATCATGATTTTTGCTACATTACGAAGGAATAATAGTGATGACTATTATTTGATATTGTCTATAATTCTCAGGAGACTCATTGATATCACAAATTTTTCTCTCAGCACGCTTCGGTTAACCGATTCTACAAGTGTCTACAAAAGCACAATTCATAGGAAATTTCTTTTTCTCTTTCCAGGACCCGATAAAAATGGTATAGACGAACGTGATTCATAGCCATAAACGCATGACACACAGACGATACAATATACAGTCATCTATCAATCTACTCAGTATCATCAGTAAGCTTTTTGAAACCATAATCAATAAGGTCGTCGAGCATCTAGAAAAGAACAACTTCTTCAGCGACAAGCAGTGTGTTTCGGTCGGCCCGATCCACTTCCGATTAACTACCATCACTCAGAATCAGTGACAACAAACACACCTCGAGGATCATAACATTAGATATCCCAAAGGCCTTCGACAAGGTGTGGCATAAAGGTTTACTACACAAGCTCTCCAATTATGAAATCACCGGAAGGGCCTTCTCGATCATAAAATCCTTCCTAAAGGAAGGCAGTTATTAATGGCCAGTCCCCCGGTGCCCTAATAGTCAGCGTAGGCGTCCCATAGGGGTCACTCTTTGGACAAACCCTCTTTTTGATCTATATAAATGATCTGCTTAAGTATATAATCATATCATCTGTAGACATCTATGCCAACGATACGACTATATACGGTCGCACCTCCAAATCTCGATGGCCAGAGATTGGCGACTGATATCTCTTCCGATCTTGTTCAAACTACCCAATGGGGTAGAAACTGGCTGGTTATATACAAGCTAATTACCTTCCATTATCGTCAATCTGACCTAGAACTACCAACAATAAAGATGAACGGAGTTCCTCCCGGGAAGTACCTTGCCTTGAAAGACTGCCTCAAACTCACACCCAACCTTAAGTGTAACTCGTACATACGATCCGTTACTAAGAGTATAGGCAAAATGATCGGCTCCCTGTACCGCTTCAGTAAGTATCTGACTCTTCATGATATTCTCTACTTTTACAAGAGCCAGATCAAACCAAAAAGTACTGTTGTCATATCTGTGCGAGAGATGCCAAGACCTCACTCTCACTAAAGTTCAAAAGCGTCTACGAGCCCTTGTGGGTGACGAATTATTCTCCACTCTTCAACCCTTTTCCCACAGGTGGGATGTGGCAAGTCTCTCGTTTTTCTATTGCTACTTCCATAGAAAGTGTTTGGATGAATTACATTCCCTATTTCCGCCAAGGCAAACTTTCATGGCACGAACTCAATTTCACTCCATATTCAATCGGTGAGAACTCAAGCAGCAGCTTCTCGCGAACCACTGCCCTGTGGAATCGACTCCCAAGAGGATTTTTCCCCGATCACTACAATCTTAACCTATTCAAGGCTAGGGTTAATCGTTATCTCCCTCACCTATACACACAAATAGCCTCCTAACATAACCGTCCACCTCAAATGGTCCTCGGGCCTTGTAAAGGATGGCTCTCACTGTAAAATATCTTTGTAAAAGTGATGATTCAAATTTTAAATGGGGTTCCTTTCTAATCCGTAAAAACTTCTACTTTAAAAATATTCTTTCTATAATACCACCCAGTTCTTCAATTGATGTAAACGCATTAATATTCAAATGCATTTTATAAAAGCAGGCAAATAATTGCTAATGCAAAACATATTGTTATCATTAGTATAACAGAGGGCGTTTAGAAGGAATAAAACTTAGATTTTTAAAGTATTTCGCCTTGTACTTAGTAACAATCTCTTTTACATTACCATTTCAGTGGATATTATCTCTGTTATCATTGTCATCTTGATAAGTTTGCTATCGAATCTTAACAACCATAACCATTAACATCATTAGCATTATATCTTGAATATCATCATCGTTGTTTTCACTACAGTAATGTGGCATCCATGACTGCATATCGCAAATGTACAAAGATGTTTATTGAAAACGTTGAGAGTTTTTTAATACCAACTGAAAAGCTACTTCTTTGATTCTACCTATATCTATGTGCTTATAAAACCTATGCTCTCAGTCATTCACATCGTAATCAAGTTCACAATTCCAGCTACGATTTCTATGTGTAAATCTAATTATAAATCTAATTATAAATCTAATTATAATATCTGATACTATTTTTACTCAGCTCTTCTTTGGATACTAATTTTCAATCGAGTTAATGGTTTTCTTTTTTTCTGTTAATTCGTAGTAAACTAAAACTGACGTCTTTGTGTTCCATAATGTCTGCGGTTATTATTGTTATACTGCACCTATATTACATTTTGGTATAAGTAAGATATTTTTGTCTTGATTCTGGTAACAGCTGATCGTCAACCTGACATGAAAATGCAGAGCTGTGTCAAACAATTCCTCTATAAACACAGTTAAGTCTTTGGTCATGGGTTTCAGCAACGGCTACAAACCATATTCCAGGCTCTTGTTTATCGCAGGTGAAAATACATCGCAGGTGAAAATACTATCCAAATTGTTATCTTTTGTAGTTTCCATGGAAATAGGAAGCACTACTTTACGAATAATCTTCAGCTCTCTCTCTCTCCTCCTCTCTCTCTCTCTCTCTCTCTCTCTCTCTCTCTCTCTCTCTCTCTCTCTCTCAATATATATATATATATATATATATATAAAACTACTATCACTTTCGTATGGATTCAGCGAAAGGAGACTGTCGAAATGATCGGAGTGGACTATGATTAAGATTCAACGAAGTCAAAATCGTTTATTTCTTGTTTATTTTTATTTGTGGTGGGAGTTTTATGCGAGTGTATGTGTTAAGTTGGTTGCCATTTTTGAACGAATAAATGACAGGTAAACATTGTGAATAAACTACAGCTTAAAGTTTTAAAAAATAATAGAAACATTTGAACGTCGTCATGTTAATTCTCGATCACAAAACTATTCACCAGTAAAATGCATAATGCAAAAACAAAAATCTGACGTCTTTTTAATCCATAGAAAATAATTCTCAAAGGACTTAGTAGCAGGCTTCCTCTGCGAAAGGTGTTTGCTCGCCGTTAACAACTTTGTTGTTTTTTTTTTTTTTTTTTTTTTTTTTTGTTTGTTTTTTTTTGTATTCTTTCTTTCCAATATCTTTCTTCGTTTTCTACGTGGACACAATGGCGTCACTGAGGCGGTTAGCACGTCTGCATAATAAAGAACAATATTTTTATCAAAGTTGTGGCAGGAATGAAGCCAAAAATGCTGTTGAATGATTTTCCTTGTTGAGATTTCATTGGTTTTTAGCAGTGTCTTATTTTTTTAAGTTTGCATTTGTTATCAAATACGGAATATTGTTTCTTTATTAATTTTAATCATATTTGATTTTATTTTTATTCCCTTTAGAATAAAAATGTAAAAGTCTGGCGTTTCAAAGTACAGTGGACAAAATAATAAATTAGATAATTAAACATCATCGTCCTAGAATTTAATTTATTGAATTGCCAGCTAATTTTTTATCGGGAATTTATTTTTTTAAAATGCAATAATCGGTTGCGACCGTCATTTTTAACAGAAATAGACATTGAAAAATGTGGATTTACGGAAATTAGGATTTCCCTTAGTTGTTTCTTTACTAAAGTTTGTCATTTTTCTACAATTTCTAAAATATTAATAAATTCAATAACTTATACTTTAAAAGAATTCCAGAAAACTGACATGGCTTCTTGTGCTTTTCCATTTTGAGAAATTACTCTTCAGATTTTGAAAATTTTCTAGTACTCTCATAATCAATTCCAGATTCAAATCAGGTCACTTTAATAATTTTATCGACATATTTTGAAACTTCTACAATATATACGCACTTCATTTTTTTAAAGTTTTTTTTAATGTTTTGTGTATGCATTGCCATTTCTTCCTTTCTTCATTTTTAGGTTTTTTTTTCTTTCTTCTGTTGTTTTTTCTATTTTCCCTTCTTTTTACAGTATTTCCTTTTTTTTTTTTTTGTTCATTTTTACTAAATATTTTGTTTGCTTGTTTTTCAGTCATCACTTTTATATCTTTTACTTCTTTGTTTTTAACTTTCTTTCTAATTTCCCCTTAATTTCTTTATTTATGTTTCTCTCACTTAATTTTCTTTCACTTTCCTTATGGCATTCTCTCCTTTCTTTCTTTCTTAATTATTCTTTTCCTCATTTTATTTCCTTTATTTTTTCTTGCTTTTCCTTCAATGCTTTTTTATGAGATTTTACCTGGTTTTATTATTTTTTCTAACCGTCACTTTCTCCGCAGTTTTCGTTCTGTTTGACTTGCTGTCAATACAATGTTTTCATTAGAAAATAAGATTTAAAGTACCGACGCTGGCATAATTTTCAATATATACTTGATTTATATGAGCAATATATAATGTAAGTTTCAGCTTATAATACCTATCCTTATGAAAACTTGATAAAAATCTTGTTTGTCGGGTGTCAGGTTTTATTATGCAAACAAAGTGAAACTTAAAATTGTCTTTATAAATAAATAGAGCAGGTCTAGATCGAAGCATTTTATAATGAAGACAATGTTTATATAATAAAATTTGCATTAACCAAACGAGCATGATAACATTTTCAGGATATACATAGATGTCATATAAATGTCTCTTTATCATGGCTACTTTCTTTATACATGTTTATATTAATTTTCTTGGTAATACAAGATTTTATTACGCAGCGTAGTTAGATCATTCATTGTTTTATTATTTTACATCTTACGATTGAGATTATAACCTTCATCAATCATTCATTCATTGATTTTCTTAACATTAGTAATTTTTCATTCTGACTGTAACAGGTTCTATTATTTCCCAGATTTTTTGGTGTTGTTGTTTTTGCTTCAAAATTATTTTCCATTTTCATATGCAACTCTCTTAATAAAGAACTATTACATGCATATATGGCAAGGCTGGTAGCCATTTTATAAATTTGGAGTTTTTCCACTCATTTTTGGCAAAATGGTCCATAGCCAACTTTGCAGAATCTGAAATATCTTCTCTTGAACTTAAAAATATTTCCCTGCTGTGCCCGAGTGGTTAGAATGTGTGTTCTTTAGACATAAAACCCAGGTCGAATCTCACCATCATTAATTTGTTAGAGAGGCGACTTCTTGATAATATTGACCTGAAGAGGTAATCCCAGCGTGCGACACTTTTGGAAAGTGTCTGAAAATCATACCACGAGTTATCCAAGACTTGCGAGTGAAATTGGATAGATGGAACTGTTTGGAAGCCCTCTATGATTGTGCTAGCACGAATTCACAAGTCATCGTGACCCAGAGTGTGAGTGTGCTAGCCTTGTTTTAAAAAAACTGATCACGCCAGTTTATGTACTCTCTCCCGGAAACGTTCGTTCAACTTAGTTACAGTAGAAACCACATGGTGGACTCTGTGGGTTAAGCGGGCGTCTCTAATAGGGGATTGCGAGCCAGCCTGGCAGACGCGGGTGTTCGGAAACGAGTAGTAGCCGGCCATTTGTATTTCTTGATACTATCTTCAAATCTGAAAAGAACCTATTGTTGTAATCTCTGGAAGGTTACTGAATAGAATAATCAAACGATGGTTGGCAATGAATGATAATACTTAGGACAAGAACAACATATATAAGTTTCGCCAGCGGCGCGTAGAAGTAGTCAACTGCTAGAAGTGAGTCAAGTGAATTCCACAAGGAATCTCCAACTGCAGGCCAACATACAGTATTTACTACTGGATTTATGTGAATGGAACATACCCATTATCGTACGTAGGTATGTTACAACACCTATAAATTTACTGTTTACAATAATACTCAGATTTCTAAAATATTGGAAATATTAAAAAAGCTTAATAATGTAAAACGGTGTAATTAAACATCGGTTCGCTAATATCACTTCTTCTGTGAAGACTTGCATAATAGCATCTGACATAAATTACCTCCTGTTTTGATACTAGTACAGCAAGGTTCACTCTGAACCAGAGTGGGACTACCAGTTAGGATCCAAACTATTGGTCAAAAGTCATCTATGGAAAACCGGGTCGGTGACCTACTTAGCACAATGGAAAAGAGGAATCTCTAGTATTTGTTAAATTATCCACCTCGAAAAACTGATTCCTATATGCGAATATAGATTGGTGCATTTTTGGTAAATGCTCTTGTTGTTCAGAGAGTAACATTGCAGTTTGTTGTGACCAAGTAAATGGTTAAGAAATAACAAAACAAATGGTTGCAGATAAATAGTGCATTGAACAGTAAATACAACAGAATTGTGTTACATGACTTTGGGAGTGTGTGTCGGTTGAACCGCGTTCAGTCTATATCACTGTTCCCCCTGAGGCCTACTTTTCCTACTAATTTTATAATAAGTGGAAGAGTCCACAATAGCCTCATTAGAGGGAGCATACCACAACACCCCACTTTTCAGCCTTACTCCGCATGGAGGCTCTTTTTTTGTCATTACCACACAATACTTTATTCAACCAAAAAAATAAAAGAAAAAAATCAGCAACAACCACTTTGAAAAAAAGCTAGATATAGGAATTTTTTTTCTCTTTTTTTTTTTTTAGATTTCGACACGCATTTCACGTGCTAACAGTAGTCTCTATTCATTATACAAAAATGAAAAAAAAATTGGATGGTAAATCCGATGAGTATTGTGCTTTTCTGGTAATTTAAAAATTTATGTGAGAAGTTTTTTTTTTTTTTTTTACTTATTCTTTTCCTTTTCTGTATTCATGGTATGAAATGAAAGATGTTCAATATACTTTCCTTTTCGGGTTAACTTCTAAAGATTCAGTGAACTTCCTTTTTCTTTTGGGCCTTCTGAGCTCTGGTACCGATTGCGGTATTGGAACCTCGAATGTGTCAAAGATGACGTCGATGGTGTCATCTTCTATGGGATCCCTGTCGATTATACTTTCATACCTTCTTCTGATTTGGTTAACATGACGTTTGTGTATAAACTTCAGTCCCTGAACCATGGACATCATGTTCCCAATTTGTTTGTCAATTATTCATCTCTCCCAGTGAGTTTTGTTATTCCCAAATACACGAAAATAAACCTTTTCACCGATCTTAAAGCGCTTTTTAAGCACTTTATTCTTATTACCCGATTTTGTTTCATTCGAAAGGAATTTGTCAAATACCGATTTTATTTTCCTGGAAAATATGACCCCCGCTGGCGTCTTGGCAGATGAAGCAATACTATTAGGAGTTACCCGATAGACCTGCAAAAACTGTTGTATAGCCGTATTGGTGGGAGTAACTCTCGCCTTCCTCAGCGCTCTCTTAAAAGTATCTACAAAACGCTCTGACTGTCCATTACGTCTTGGGTGATATGGCGCCGTGGTAACATGTTCAATCAGGAATGACTGACCAAACTCCTTAAATTCACACGATGTAAACTGTGTGCCATTATCTGTTACAATACAGTCAACGACTCCGAAACGGGCAAATAGCTCGTGTAAAAACTTTACTGTCACTTCCACAGTCGGCTTCTTGATTTCAATACTTCTGGCCACTTGGAATAACTGTCAACTACTACGAGGTAGTAAAAACCATCAAGTGTTCGAGCAAAATCAATATGTATCCGCAACCACGGACGGTCGGTTTTAGGCCAGGGATTGAATTATATCAGGGGTGCTTTAGCAGCCAAAGCACATACTTTGCACGATCTTATCGTGTTTTCAATATCCCTGTCCATGTTGGTTCGTAACTCCTCATCAGACTCTTCATCCTTGAAGTTCCCAGATGGCCAACATGGAATTTCTTTAGTGTTCTACTCTGAAGTGAAGATGGGATTACTACTCTGTCTCCGTACATTAATATGTCGTTACAGAATGAGTAAACTTCTGAAATACTCTGGTCTTTACTTTTTAATTTGCCCTTTACTTCCTTTATGAAGTCATCCTCGGACGCTTTGTCTATTATTTCGTTGATTGTCATTGGAAGCTCCCCGACAGTATTGCACAAGGTACGTTTTATGTCGACCTCTGTTCTTATGGCAGCAATGTCTTCCAGGGGTTCAGCATATTTAGGTATCAATCTCGATAACCCGTCTGTATGACAGATTTTAGTGGATGGGAGAGACTCCATTTTGTAATTATAATTGAGGAGAATGGTTCCCCATCTTTGCAGTCTATTAGCAGTATGTGTTGGCAGACCCTTTTTTTAACAGACGATGGTCTGTCTGCAACACAAAGTGCCTTCCATGAATAAATCTATGGAATTTGGATACCGCAAAAATGATTCCTAATGCTTCCTTTTCTATTTGTGAGTAACCCCTTTCAACTGGAAATAGAGTCCTAAATGCCTTTACCGATCCATCCTTTAACTTGTGTAAAATGTACGCCCCGATAACGTAAGAGCTAGCATCGCTGGCTACAATGATGTCAAGGTTTGGATTGTAATGAGTCAGGAACAGATCTGATGTAAGGACCTCCTTTATTTTGTCAAATGCTTCCTGGCATTCGGTTGTCCATTCCCACTCTGTCTTTTCTCAATAATTCATTAAGTGGAGCTCTCAAACTGTGCATTTTTGAAACATAAACGTTATAATAACTGGCAAGACCTAAAAAAACTTTGAAGAACCGACACATTTTCTGGTACTGGCATATTCTTTATTGTCGTTGCCCTATCTGGGTCGGGACGTCTTTCGTCTTTGTCAATTATTTACCCCAAGTACTTAATCCTCTCTAAGAAAACTCACACTTCACGTCCTTTAGTTCGATTCCGTAATCCTGGATTCTCCTGAACACCTGCCAAACGAGCGATTTGTGTTCTTCAATGCTCTCACTTTTCATTAAACGTCATCGAGACAGACCACCGCAAAATCCAGACCATTTAACATCGTGTCCATCACCCGTTGAAAAATAGAAGGAGCGACTTTAACCCGAACGGAAGTCCTAAAATTTGTATAAACCCTTCGAGCATTCCTAGTCCACGTGTATTTGTAGATACGCGTCGCTTACGTCAATCTTAGAGAAAAATTTTCCTCCACTGAGATTCGCGAATATCTCCTCTGGACTTGGAAGAGGATAATGGTGATCCTTTAGGGCGTTGTTCAGCACATACACGAATTTCTATGCTCTTCTTTTTAATGTAAACAGTGGGAGATGCCCATTCATTTCAAACTTTGCCAGAACTCCCATTTCCCCAAGACGATTCAATTCTTCGTCAATTTGATTTATCGAGGCAAATGGAACGTTACGTTTTTTTCTTAAAAACTAGGTTTACGTCTGGCTTTAACTTAAACTTAGCAGACATTTTTGTGCATTTTCCTAGTCCTCCACTGAAGACATCGAGAAAAAATTTAAGTTCACCTTTCACATTTTCTGTTTCGTTAGTCAAATTTTCAACTTCTTGACATAATGAGTTAATAGGCATATACCAAAGTTGAAACTGTTCTAACCAATCAGTCCCGAACAGATTACCCGTATCCTTCATAATATACGCCTTAAGTTTTAACGTTTTACCTTTGAATGACACGTTCGTTATAAGTTCGACCATAAACTTAATAGTGTCGCCAGTTACTGCTTTAGCTATTCGGTTCATTCTTAACAAAGTCGGCTTACCCAATTTCGTCCATGTTTGATAAGTTATTATGGATATGTCTGAATCCGAATCAAGCTGTAGCCGTATATTTTTGTTAAATATTTGTACTTCAATATATTTTCTGATGTTACTACATTCTGGTTCATCAGACTTGGTAATTTTAACAAAACTTTTTTTTTTTTTCTTTTTTTTTTGCCTTGTCCCACTTTATCTCAATTAAAACATTTTAAAAGGACAATCTCTCTACCAAGGTAATCGACCACACCCGGAACATGGTCTTGACGGCAAAGTAACTTTAATATTTTTTGGTTGGCCCTTTTTAATTTTTCTTTGGCGTATGTTTTAATGTGAGCCACGCCACTCTTTTCGGTGTTTTTCAAATCCTCTCTGACGCTCACGAAACGTTGGCAATCTTCAGTAACTTGCTGTAAAGTAATGTCGGGTTCGTTTTCTAGCTTGTTGAGCACCCTACGACGTATTTCGGCGTCTTTCGCTGAAATCAAACCCTGGACGAAAATAAAGCATTTAAAATTATTGGTGCTTAACTCTGCCAATTTGAAGTCATCGCAGTGTTTATTGACTAGTAGTATAATCTACGTCTTCTTTGTGGGTGAGGTTCATGCATTTCCAACGCTTGTGAAATAGTGACGTTTTTGGAGTGAAAAGTTCTGCTAATGATTGAACCGCCTCTTTAAATTTCAAGTCGCTGGTTTTTTTGAGCAAAATATAGTTAACAAACTTAGTATATTCTTCCGTGCCTAATTTCCTGAGTAGACAAATCATAAAGCAAAAATATGTTTGCTACATGTATCCCTTACCTTTCAATTCCATTTAAAGTCGAGTCAGTTTTCGGTCACCTTTTCTTGCTCAAAGGTGATTAAAGCCCATTTAAATATATAAATGTTTATGGATTGTTAAAAAGAACAAAATTTAACATTAACTCCAAGGAGAATAGTATATTTCCAACATTAAAACACTGTTATACGACAAGCAACAAGCAGATTAAACATATAATTATATTGAAAGATGTAATAAGCAAGAACATTTATCCAATTAGGGAATATATGTAGGTCACTTCTAGAGGCAATTTAAATTTCACAAATTAATTTCAAGTGGCAAAATAAAATTAAATCAACCCGAATGCTATAAACAGGAAAAATTGATTTTCATACTAAAAAATTATTGACACCGATGAGTTTATACAAGAAAGAACGTCCGGACAGCTGGAAAAAAACACGACGACAGAATGATTAATTAAAAAGAAACAAATGAAACTTATTATATGTCGAATGAAGATCGATGTTCTTTTTTGAAACGATTCACATAATTCACAATCTACTGATTCAGCCTTGTTTAATTGGAAATTTTCTCACTTTTCATCGACTGTTGTTTTTAAGTTTAAACTACATTCTTCATCGTCATATTGCTTTTATGGGAACATATCCACTCTATAAAATGTCACTTTGTATGAGATTCGAGTTCTCATCCTTCCCCATTGATGATTGCCAATGCCGCAAGAAAGAGATAAGGAAAATAGTTAAGTTCGTAAAAAATGAAAAACTGATTCATCTCTGAATCTCTGAAACAACAAAAAGCATTAATTTCTATACAAGGCAACGTGTAATAAAGTTTTTTCGAAATAGCAAAAAATCAAACAGCTGAAAGATAAGAGATAATCATACATAATTTATCGTGAAGTCTTCGATGGAAGGCGTCTTTTGTCACATGACATGTTCTAGTGTTCGAGCTTAGGATTCAGATGCCAACCTAGAACTATTTCTTCATTCCATATTCCACAATTATATTTAAATGTCACAAATCCGCTAAAACCATTGCGACACAAAAAGATTATCAAAATTACGAATCATGTAAGAATATGAAATAAATAAAAATATTGTATCTGAAAATTCGAAACCAATTTTGAATATTGTAAAAGACGTGTCGTTTAAAATAATGCGATTAAAATGGTGGCGGTGATGGTTGTGTTAGCAATAGTGGTGGAGGTAAATAGGTGATTTGTATTTATGTTTATGTTGTCAGTTATATGTCACTGGTAGAATGTATTAATTAAATACATCAAACATTTCACCCGAATACAGAAAATTCAAGTCACAGTGTGAAAATTAACGAAATTATAATCACGATAAGAAATTGTAGAAGCAGAAAAGTTTCGGAGTTTCAAACCGTTGCACACCGATATCACCGCTACTAATTTTCAACATTAAGAAAATATTTCGAGACAAAAATATGATGATTATATACTGATCTATGTAATATTTAACCTAAGATTTGTTTCCAGTCAATTAAAAACCAAGAATAAAAGACATTGTCTAGTATTAAGGTAAATGTTACTGGCAAAGGACAATTACATCTATTATTCTCTTCGTACTGATTAGGTTGATCGTCATATTATAGGAATAAGTGCAATAATGAAAAGATGGTATTGATTGAAATGATTTTGGAGCGAATATAATAAAGATTTTAATCATGTCAATAATGATTGTGGTAATATAAAGAAGCATTTAGTTAAAATATAATAATGGTAATACCGTGGGTAGGAATAGCGTAACAGGAATTTGAATTTTAGACTTATGTTCACTTTCACATTAATGACCCTGAAAAACAAAGCCTGATAACATCGATTATGCCGCTTCACCTAGCTATATGTTAAAAAGTAGGGTCAGCTGGGATTTCTAATCTTGAGTAGCAGCCCCAGGCTATAGATTCTATTATACTGATTGATAATAACTATCTGCCAGTCAAAGACAACGGCTGTATATTTAGAATAAAGAAGGGGAAATAATTCACTATATAAAGTTAACATAGGTAACAAAAATAAACAGGATTTGTGGACAGCCATGATCGACTACGTCCAGAAGAGAATTGGTATTAAAATGGGAAGCTAATAAAAACATGACAGTAGTTAGGTAACAGTTTTAATGATGAGTTTGCTGTAGTAGCCATGACGATTATGTTGATGAGGGAGACGATGGAGATCATATTTATTAAAATGTTGTTGGCGGTGATGATGATTATATTCCTTGTGATGATGACTGTGATGGTGCTGGCAGTGATGATGATGGTGTGGCGGTAATGATGATGACAGTTACAGAAATAAGATTAGTGATGGAGGTGTCTCATTTGACCAAACCCAGATGTAGTTATGTGGTACCCATGGACAAAGAGCGTCCTATTTCACAAGTACCTACAGAGACTTAATGCCTTTTAGCCATATAATCCCATAAGCTCCAATTTACTTAGATTCCAATGAAGGGGCTTAATAACTAAGATAGGGCCAAGCACGTGCTGGCTCTACTCTACACGGATCACACTGTCAACTCAGTAATTTCTCGGAGAGCTGATTCAGGAATAAAATATTATAGGAAATATATCCGAAAATTAAGAAAGGCACGAAAATGTTTACAGTGTGTTCCACAGTTGAAGCAAGTAATTAAAACCCTCTAAAAGCAAATATAGTTTTATTGCAATTATAGGATGTGCGCTTTTAAACAGCGTAAATTCATGACAAAAATATATGGTCCTGCTCACGTAAATATATATATACTTATTAGATAAATGTAGAAAAACAAATAGATGAATACACAGATAATGAGCGTGTGTGAACCGAATATAGTACAGTTGTTTGCCGCTGCCTTTTGTGAGTAACATATTTTGTGAAATCGCTGGAATTCCAATGAGGTTACTTTGAATCAGTCAAATTTCCTGGACTTACACACAAACACACACACACACACACATATATATATATATATATATATATATATATATATATATATATATATATACTGTAAATGTTAATGATATATAAAGGGTAAATCCCTGCTTTTAAAGAGTGAAATTAATGTACACACTAAATGTTGTATTTAGTAACTAAAAATAAATTTATATTTATAGAATAAGAAACGATATTGAATTAACAAAAGCATTGTTTAAGAGAGGACTCTTTATTTTCGGGTACGAAAATAATGTTAGCAGATATAGATTTACAAATGTCCCAACGAGAGATGTGCATTTCTTAAACAAGGATTTTTTTTGTGGAGTTATTGTGGCTTCAAAGCGAATTCTCTAATTAAAATGCTTTACGGGTTCGATTTTTATATGGAGACACATCTCTAGACCAGTATATATTAATTTCATTATAAAAACAAAAGTAACATAGATGTCTACCCAAGCACGTATACACATTAGGTATAACTTTTATAATAATAAGAAACCGCTTAGGATTGAAATATGCATTATTTTTTTTACAATTTTTATATATATATATATATATATATATATATATATATATATATATATATATATGTATGTATGTATTGTGTGTGTGTGTGTGTGTGTGTGTGTGTGTGTGTGTGTGTGTGTGTGTGTATATAATGAATTTATATTTCTAAGTCTGTAACCTAACATAATTGTTATCTTTGTAGCAAAGTAATTTGTGCGATCTCTGCTGTTAGTTACATGTTTTGATAAAGAAGGAGATAATAGGCGAGAAATATTTGGTGTAAAATATATATTTCAAACTACGGGCTTATTGATGTACCTATAGATGTTTATTCTTTATTTTCGATCCGCTTTGCATACTAAAATCCGGAGAATGCCAGTTTGTGTTGCACCAAAAACCAGTGAAATTAAGATGAAAGAAATACTCACCAGCAAATTAGGAGTGTTTATTCTTTACTTATTTTGTTGTTATTTGGTTTGTTTATTTTTATTTTTATCATATAGTCATTAAATGTTTTATAAATACCCAGGCATATTGTAGAAAGACTGATACTGAACACGAGAAGGAAACTACTATCTGAAGTAGGTAGATAAGTCGAGATGTGGATGGAAAGATGAAAATAACTTACAAGATACTCATATTTTATTTCAGTTTCACTTATTCATTTTCTAATGATGAAATCCATGATTCTGATATCCCTAAGCATGGTCCAGTGGTCGGCTGTGTAAGCACTTATCTGGGTTTAGAGCGTCATGCACAGAAAGCACGAGAGTCGAGTTACATTGGCGTATCCCAGGTAAAGCGTATGGGCGAACAGTTGAAAACAGTGCTCGTTTCGTTCCCACCAAATCTAAGAGCAACTCTTACCATCAAAATGTCATTATCTAAACTTTCACCTTCATCTCAGATCTATCAAACAGTTCTTTTCAATAATCTTGCTGGCACAAGGTTCTAGATATATGGGACCCAGTAAGAATCGAGGTCATAAGCAATGGTCTGTGAGTTTTGCTTTTTAACTAGTGCTCTACATGAGTGGATCAAGTTTCATGTGGTATAAATGTATTTTTGAACTGTTACTCAGTCTAACCATTGCAACCTCTTTCTCTCCTCAATTTCCTATATGTAATATAAGCATACTGGACGCAATTTAATATTTGAATTTCTTTTTTAAAGTGCATCTTACCTTCTAGCAATTATAGTAGACGCATAGATAGATAGATAGATAGATAGATAGATAGATAGATAGATATGTATGTGTGTGTATGTGTATGTGAAGGTGGGTGAGTGTTTGTATGTATGTGTGCGTGCCGAACAACTGAGTGCTGATAGCTGTCCAGTGAAGCCATAATCTCGTGCGATTGACTTACACTGACGAGAATAGAGGAGTGCTGATTCCTAAGCATAAATTTCAAAAAACAAATACTTGGCAGGTGATTAAGACGAAAAAAAATCGCAAACAAAAACGTGATTCATTTCTCAGAAAAGAGTCCTGAAATAAGCAGTTGTTATTCTCACGTCTGCGGTTAATTCATATATTCTATCGGTGTTTGCAACTCGGTAAAAACCAGTAATTTAAATGCTCATTCACAAGACAGAATAACGACTCGCAATTAGAAACTGGCGCAACATAATCCTCTTAGCCTCATTTGCTATATATGATTTTTCGATATATATACTTAAACCTTGTAAATATCTAGATCGAAGTCATATGACGAATTTATATTTTCAAATGTTTTTTACGAAAATTATATTTACAAAATTTCGAAGTTTCCAATTAAATTCTTTCGTAGACACCCAATGTATGTAAACATATTCAGAATTTTGAATAGACTTATTTAGCAATATAATTTTGATTGATAATACAAGCGTAAATCTTGCACCGGAATTGTATTTAATTTGGTCAAAATTTGATCAAACTCTTTCAATATTTCCAACTTGTAAATATTTGTACTGATCTTGTACTTAAAATACAAGAAGGTATTGAAAAGTTCTCAGTCCAACCGACTTTCAAAAATCTAACCAAATAATCAGAAATTTTATAGAATCTCTTTTTGATCGGGCTCCGTCCCACGAAACATGAGATATAAGCGGATCAAAATATTTTGTTACATGATCGACCTGACTAATGACATCTACAAATCTAAGAGACTTGTAGAAACCTAGATGACCTGTATATAATTTAACTATCATCTTCCATTTTCATAGATAATCATTTCAGTCATTCACTATGGCAGGTCATGGCTTTTTCATCAACTAAATGCATCAATAACTCAATAGAAACATTATACTTCATCTTTTAAAATTGCGTACATGTGAATGGATAGTAATATTCTAGGAAAGATGTTTGTGAAACCATTAAAAAATAAAACTGATGTAAATAGTAAATCGAGAAAATAGAAAAGTTAGTAAAATCAATGGATGAAATCCTGATGAAGTATATTGAATTTCAAAAAGGTAATATTAACATATAAAATAATAAAATAATGCATTCAGGTATATGTGCTGTTGCATTAATCAAATATATGTTGCTTTTTTTTCTTTTTTTTTGTCTTTTGAATTCATAATATTGGACCATGGCAATATGGAGTAAAAATAGACGAGACTTGGTTTAATGATTACTCATTTGCGATGTAAATAAAAGACTACTTATAAGTTATGTAGGCACTTTTTATTTTAATTGCTAAAGTTTAATTTATTTGAAAATAAAACTTATGCTAAACCTGCTTTGACACCCCAAAATAATTTATCAATATTTTAATAATGAAAGATGTTATAATTTAAAACGTACAAGATATACTACTCATATAAGTACAAATATTTCTTAATTTTTTACTAGAATTGATTGATTAAAATCAATTTTATTTTAAAAAATATTAACATGCTTAATAAAATCTAATATCTATGTAACAGATCTAAGATATATAAAGAGACACATAGATAGAGACAGACATATATAGATAGATAAAGAGAGACTAATACAGACAGATGGATAGATACATACACACAGAGATAGAGAGATACAGACAAAAAAGATATAGAGACAGAAATTGAAATATATATATATATATATATATATATAGAAAGAGAGAGAGAGAGAGAGATAGATAGATAGATAGATAGATAGATAGATAGATAGATAGATAGATAGATAGATAGATAGATAGATAGATACTGCTTGCTTGGTAAATATGCAATGTCTGTATGGAGTACTTTTCTCGAAAGTTAGCTTTCAGAATTCTGGATTTGAAGGGGATTTGGACTCCATCTGTTGATGCCGAAATCAAATTCCTTATCTCTTCAACCACTAGACATATTTAGGTAAGAGAATGAATCTCCATTTGCTAAGCCACCCAAACACATCATAATTTGTCTTGTTCAAGGACATTTTCATCTAAAGAAAATTCAATGGCAAACGTTAATCTCGTGCATTTTCTACTTACACAAGGCGCTTCATGTCCGTAAGGAGATAATTTGATAGAAACAGATTCAAATACGTTGTTTAAGAACAGTTATTAATAATGAATCTTCAAAATTTAGGTGACTGTAAATATGCATATTTTTACAGTAAGTTTCACCCTATATATGGCCCGGGTCTACTCGAGGTAGGGATAGTTTATATATGGACCGGATTGAAAGATAACGGTTGACACTACACTTGAACATGTTAAAATTGTAGTGATCGAGGAAACATCGTCTAAGGAGTCTGATACAGGGAAGTGGTTAGCGGGAATAAACTGTTCGAGTAGAACTTACTTCACGCTGATGGAATACGGAGGGAATGTAAGTGGTTTGCTACTATGTAAGTGGCATGGCCTGTCCTAGGCATAAAGATATGACCCTCTGGTTGATCAAGGAGATGCAGTTCATCCGAGCACTTTTCAAGTTTGTAGCGATAGAGAGCAGTGAAAGACTGGTCACATCCTGCCTGTGAGAGAAAGGTTGGAGTGTGGAAAATAATTCTTCTCCCACAAGGGCTCGGAGACGCTTTCGTACTCTATAAAAAAAAAAGTGAGGTCGTCAAGCTCCTGTCCAAATGTGGCAACAGTACTCTATTTTTAGCCTGATTTGGCTCTTATAAAAGTAGATAGCATCAGGAGTCAGGTACTTACTAGAGCGGTACAGTGCGCTGACCATTTTACCGCCATCTTTAACGATGAATCGTATATAGGAATACCACTTGAGGTCGGCTGTGAGTATATCGTTTCGAGGCACGGGGCCTTCTCGAGGGGACATCCATTCATCGCAACTGGCGGTAGTTCGGGGTCTGATCGGTGGTGATGGAATTTAATTATTTAATCTAGCATATATTGTGACAGTATACTCGCGTGTGTGGACGTTTCCCATGACATATTAGATGGTCATGGAGACATGCTAAATAAACATCTTCATAGAATCTTTCAGAGCAACGTGGATTACATGTAGGCACTAATCTTCTATCCAAGTAACATGAAACAGTGAAATCATATATTTTTCAAAGGCATCAGTGTGAAGTGATCGTAAACTGTTTGCAGAATCCAGTCTCTTTGCTGTTAAACTACTCACAACTCATCTTTGAATGCGTCGAACCTGTTAAACATTTCTTTAACTGCAGGTGTCCATTTATTTAAAACAAAGTGTCTGTATTGCCTACTAAATCTGCTGCCTCGATGTCATTTTTCCTTCTCCTATAAAAACATCTCTAGTAACCTTCGAAACTTCTCCAGTCTAATCTATCAGAAGGCTGACCGATGTGACCTGAACTCCTTGAATTACTAAAGAAATATAAAATAGAATTATAAGAAAAGAATGGACTAAGACAAATAACTAACCGCCATGCCAATTATAAAGTCACTACGCGAAGGTGAGGTGAAGAGTCACACAGTAAGAAGTTACTGATTTTAATGAAACTTTTTCAGAAGCGAATAAGAACGCCCTAAGTTGTAATTTTTTTTTAAATGCCTTATTGAATTTCTTCAATGGAAAACCGTTTGTAGACATACCATTTGCCTCTTTATTTGTGTTTCTTTTGTCATTGATTTATCTACTTTTCGACGGTGAATAAGTAAACAACAAACTTTCGTCTGACTGAATGACAACCATTTCAAAACAAAAATATAACGATTTTGGTATAAAAAATGAATTTAATATTAAAGAAAAATTGTAGGTAGATATTTATTTATTTATTTTGTTTTTGTTTTTTTTTATTATTTTCATGGTGGGGTATACTTGTATTGTCGATTAATATTTCTGAAATAGAAATGTTATATCAATAAATACAACAACTTAAAACAACAACTAATAAAAACAAAAACAGAAATTCGGGACCTGCTCAAAGCTGAAGCAATAAAAGACTGACATGACAAAAGAAAAAATCGTTCAAGCTACTATCAAAACAATTAAAAATCGCTGCTAATGAGCTGAAATCATGCTAATATAATTGTAAAAAAAAGCGGAAAAAAAACAATATTTTTGTTGTTTTAAATAAATCTGATTATAATTCAAAAATACAACAAATACTCGACGATCACACCAAATTTTAAAACTCCAACAAAAATCCTGTCAACAACTTGATCAATGCCAACAACACATAAGACAATCTAAAACTTCCCAAAATAAGTGTTGACTGCAAACCAGGATAAATGTATGAAACTATAAAAATACATAAACCTAACTTCCCTCTCCGTTCTATCCCAAATTCTTACTCTGGTTCATCAATTAACCAAAATAATTAACCACGAAATTACACCATATATACCTAATAGATACCACATTAAATCAACTCACAAACTACTCCAAAACTTAAAAGCACTAAAGCCTAATAATATAGCCATGGCCTCACTTGATGTTGAAAGTTTATTTACAATGTTCCAATCAGAGAAACGATTGATATAATTATGAAGAATATTTACAACAATTCATCTCTCCCTTCATTAAAAATTAGACCTAGTCTATTATGGAAACTACTTTTGACTTGTAACACTGAGGTTCCCTTCAATGACCATGGGTTCAGTTCTGCGCACAATATTTAGTAAATAATACATAGCTAATCTGGAAAATAAGATATTTCATTCTACTAAAAATCCTCAAATCTACCTACAATATGTAGATGGTATTCTCATCTTAGTCAAAATCATATATGAAATACATGAACTACAAAAACTTCCTAAAGCACTCTGTCTTTAAGTTTACATGTGAACTCAGCAATAAAAATAAAATCCATTTTCTTGATATATTGATAGACACTAATAATAATACATTTACTACCACCCCCATATAAAAACCAACTAGCATAGACACGTACACCCTCAACTAAAAAAGTGAATGTCCTAGCTATTAAATATAGCTATTATATGAAATTTAATAAACCGTACAAAAACTAATTCTTCAACTAAAAAGATTTTCTATACTGAATTAAAAAAAATCAAACTCTTATTAGTAATGATTTTCTTAATTACATTGTAGATGAACAAATTAGACGAGCTATTAGAAATATTAACATAAATCAAAAAGGTCATAATACGTCCTGAAATAACTCTAAACATACAGACAAGATGAAAAAATCCTAAAATAACTCATAAGTACTAATATATTCCCCATTGATACCAATAAAAATAAAACTAATTATATATTACATTAAATTTAATACAACCAACTTAATCATGCAGAATAACTCTTCTCAATCAACTAGCGTTTTACAAAATACCAACATAGTATATCAATTTAAATGTCCTTTGGAAGATTGCATCTCTGACAAAAATGTAAATATATTTGTTGGCTTTACGACTATAACGTTGTCAAGGAGACATACATTTCATATGAATGAGTTCAATCTCAAAGCATTTAAAGGGCTATCTCTGTCCACATTCACGATTTAGAGAAATACCAATCGTCAATGCAAGTATACTCCACCACGAAAATAAAAACAAAAACTTCAAATTCTGGAAGGCATTTATATAAAAAAGAATTCCAGCCAATGTTATCTATGTATTTTGGGGCATAAAATCAGGATCTGCAATTTAAAATTAGAAATTCATTGATAAGTGATAGTTATGCAAATTTTTATATTTTGAATAGTGAAAAAAGTGTTCATACAGTATCAATTTTTGCATTATAATACGGTAGATTTTGGTTGTACTTCAAAGTAGAAGATTCTAAACTGTTCTAGAATATTCTCAGTAACTATATTGCAACATTCAGTTCAAAATTGGCTCATTCTGCAGTCACTGTTCACTGATAACGGTTCTTATAATGGCTAGACGTAAGGAAATTACTTGTGCTCAAAAAGAGCTAATTATTAAGCTATGGAACAATGAAAAAAGTTACAGAAACATCTCCAGTGATACGAACATACTTTTTTCAATAATTGATTCATTTATTGCAAGATTTAAAAGACGTAATGCTGTTGAGAACAAAGGTAGACCCGGTGCTCCCAGGAAGATCCTCCCAGATTACGAAGAAAGTTGATGCGACAAGTTCAAATAACTCAATGGCCATCAGACAAGACCTTCAGAATGATCTGAGTTTGTCAGGAGTTAACGTAACTAAGCAAACGATAAGTAATGAAGTACACTCCCCAAGAAATACACCACTCCTTCTAAAAAGACATAGAGATGCCAGGTTGAAATTTGCGACAGAGCATAAAGATAAGGAAAATTCTTATTGGAAAAGAGTTCTTTGGACAGATGAGAGTAAAACTGAGTTGTTCGGTCGCAATTCCCTGAATCATGTATTGAGGAAAGACGGCGAAACATACGCACCCAAGAACACCATACCAACTGTCAAATTTGGTGGGGGTAGTATAATGGTTTGGGGCTGCTTTTCGATGCGAGGTGTTGGCAAACTAGCAATTGTAGACGGTAGAATGAATGCAGAAAAATATCAACAAATCCTAAGCGAAATTTATCGCTTTCTGTAGAGAATCTTGGGCTTCCTCCTGATTAGATTTTCCAGCAGGACAATGATCCCAAGCATACTGCTAAGAGTACGAAGAAGTGGCTTGCTAATAACAACGTTAACAACAGTCGCCTGATTTGAATCCAATAGAGAATTTATGGCGGTTTTTGAAAAATAAGATCCGTGATAGAGGTCCAACAAACATCAAAAACCTGAAGACAATTACTCAGGAAGAATGGAAAAAATGACCTACTAAAGTATACGAATTGTTAATTAAAGACTACAGGAACAGTTTGGTTGTTGTTGAACTTAATAAAGTCTTTGCTATAAAATATTAAATGGACAAAATATATTTTTGTTCTGCTGTACGATCATTTTTTAAACCCCTAAAAATTAAAATATTGCTATATTTTCTTAACCATGGAATATTATTTAGTTTTATATGCATCCATTTTTATTGTGCAATCTGATACAGTATATATATTCCCGTTTTTTTAATTTGATATGTTACAAATAAAAATATGAAATATTTTCATGTGTACGATCACTTATTCAACCCCACTGTATATATTAATAATTTCAACCGAAGCAAGTCAATAACTGCACTTAGACACAAGATGTTACTGAGTATCAGACTACGAGAAAAATATAATATGAACGAGAGGAAATAATTAAGAAGATATACGACAACGAGCGACATTACATGTAAATTTCTGAATATCAAAGTTGATTGGAAAGCAAGAAGCCGAGTGAGAGTTCCTCAAATAAGAGGTGCGATAGAAGAAGTAAATGTTAGCAAAGAACTTACGGTTACCTAATTGAAATGTAAAATGATCAGACCTTCTTGCCAATCTAGTACTACGCTTAAATTCATAAAGTCTAGTAACTATAGAGGAAAGTTCATCAGAACAATTAACATGAAAGTAGTTAAACAAAAGACACAGCGTTGCTACACCACGGCGGTGGGAAAAGAACTGAATCCGAGATGCCAGATCAGGGCAACTAATATTGTAGATTCTTCGCTGGATTTTATCAAAGATCTTTAAATATATATCACCAGACCATATGTGGCGGCAATATTCAAAATAAGTACATATAGTAGACTTATAATGTCAGATAGATTCTGGCGATAAAAATTGTCTAGCACCACATAGTGAACCAACATTTTTAGTCCACAGATTTAGAAATTTCTTCAGTATACTCTTTCTACAATATGTCAGTGGAAAACGTTAGGCCGAGAAAGCGCAATAAGTCACTTTCCATCAGTCATGCTAAAATGTTCTCTTTCAGACAATTAAATAAGAACAGTTTCATTTTGGAGACACCCTTGATCCATTTAAGAATAGTTTATAGGTCATTTTTAGATCAGCTGCTAATTTGACCTAATCGAACTGATCTGATTTAGTATTAAGACAGGAGTAAATAGTTGTATCATCAGCATAGATACCGAATTGAATATTGAGGACATGGGGAAGGTCATTTATGTAAATATGGAACAACGTAGGTGCAAGGATAGAACTTTGAGGAACACTTGCATTAATGCAAAAAGATCTAAACAAGTGACAATTCAAGACAAATTTAATTTCACAATTTGATAAGAAAGATTGAATCAATTAAAAATTCGTCCAGTAATACTATAACCTTTTAATTTATGAAGACCAGCATGCCAAACTAAGACTAATATATTAATCGATTAACTATCATAGTTTCAAGTTTATTAAATTGCCTTAATCATAACCTGTTAAAATAATTATATTTATTATTTTTAAATAATAAAAATTATCATCTTATCTAAAGACGTTCATCAATAATAACGTATTTTTGGCGTAAAATTTATTTTCATAATTATAAGCACATTATCTGCTATAGATTAACGATCACGAAAAAATACATTGTTCGTGATCAGGAATTAAGGCAAACAAAATAAAACATAATAGAGACCTATGTGTTTTTGTTTCCTAATTTTATTTTTTTAAAGAACCTATATGACCAATTACTAATGAAATTCCTAAAACCTATTCAGAAAAAAGGTCAATGGTAAAGGTTACTAAGATAGAGAATCTGCTGAAAATCTCATTGTAGAAAACCTCAACTTCGAGAGTTCAATTTATTTCTGTTACTGGTCATTTTCTGTTGACGACTTTTAAATAGGTTTATGTTCATAGAAGTAAAAAAACAACAAAAAAAGACGGACTTGTCATTGGATAGTGTCTAATTTCACTTGATGACAGATACCATTGGAGCGGCTTTATGATTGCTGAGAGATGGAAAGATTAAAAAACATGAATGTCAGCGTGGATATTAAAAGAAAGACAAGTAATTTGGGGGGCTTGCTTTGAGACGTATATATTTACGTTTTGGTGCCAGAGGTCAGTGTTCGAGCCCAACTTTAATCCTGAATTTGGGAAGATGATTTACCAGAAATGTAAGCCCACTTTGCTTGGTGCTTCTTACCCCTATTACTCTCATTTAAACTATGTTTAGTTAATATAAAAAGAAATATTCCACATTCATTTAACGTAGGGAAAGAATATAAAATATCTTGTTTGGTGACGTAGTAATATCGAGTTTAAAGTCCTTGTGCTAAGCATTGTTTACTTGGACTTAGTGGAAACGGGGCGAGAAATAACTAAGCAGTACCAAATAAGAACTAGACCAAGATATCCCTGGACATGGAATATAGAACCAAAACAATCTACGCCCATAGATTAAATAAAGGGTTCAAATCGAAATTCCCTGAAGGTTACTCGAATTGACAAGCACTTGATGATAGCTGGAGGACCCAAAAGCCGAAACGTTGTAATAACAACAACAAAGATAGCGACAATAGTCCGAGTGGATATAATGTAATTAATTATAAGGCCTCTTCCCATAAATTCAGAAATGAAGGTTTTTTGTTTATATAACAATAAACTTAATGAAGAATGAAAATCAAACTGATCAAAACGTTTGGTTAAAATGAAAAAATATAAGGAATTTTTCAAGTGTTAGTGATGAGAGTAAACATGGTGGCAATGAAGATGTTAATTAGATTGATGGACTGTGGTTCGTATATTTATTTCATATATCGACACTATTCACCCACATCATGGCCGAAGGAAAAAAAAAAGAAAAAAATGGCGATACGCTTAAATTTATAATATCGTCGTCAGTCATTTGTCTAATTCTACTCGAACATTCAACTGATTATTATTGTCCTATGATTTTCCGCTACAAGATGATGCCAATAATATCCCCAACGTCACTTCCGTTTCCGTCCCGGAAGGTGGGTTGGTGCCTTCAGTTCGAAATTGTGCATAATCACAGCCTGTACTCATCTATGCAAACATATATATATATATATATATATATATATATATATATATATATATATATATATATATATTGGTAGTGTGTGTACATATATATATAAATTTCCAAGGATTATATATATATATATATATATATATATATATATGTGTGTGTGTGTGTGTGTGTGTGTGTGTGTGTGTGTGTGTGTGCGCAGATATATAGAGAAATAGGAAAGAACACGTTAGTTAAATAATCCGGAGTTCTTTAGTATTTTTGTTTTTTATTTTTAAAAAACATTACTCCATACATAATTCCCTCGCGACACAGAAATTACTATGTGAAGACTGAGGTCAACACCAAGAAGCAACTCTCAACATGAAACAGACTGACGCAACTTGGTGTTGACCTTAGTGTCCACTTTTATATCTATATAGGAACTACCCCTGATATTTCCCATAAATATAGCATGTACCCTGATATCGCCCATAAATATAGCATGTATTAAAAGAATTATAAATGTATATATTCATTTAAAAAGGAAACGAATCCTGGATATCTCCCACATTCCTTTTTTCTTGATCGAATATAAATCACCAATGTATATTGCCGAGTCATCTATCTATTTGTCAATTAGTCTATATTATTTTGTTTATATCGATCTCTCTGCGTATATATGTGTCTATGTTTATATTCGATATTTTAAACTACAAATGTGTATGTGCAATATATATTTCCATAAATGTATGCATAAATCTATACGTTTATACTTACACATATATTGACTTATTTATGTAAAGTAATCTAAATATAATCTTGAACACACACACACACATATATATATATATGTGTGTGTGTGTGTGTGTGTGTGTAAATGTTTTACAACTTAAACTTTATTTTTTGTTGATAGCCATATTTGAGTATTCGCTCCGTTTATTTATTAAACAGTACATATATTTGTTTTCATCTAAAGATTCGAGAAATCTTAAAAAAGAAAAATATGCTCTTTCTGGCAGGATTCGAACCTGCGTCCCTCTGGGCAGATGAGACCGTTGTAGCATCCGACGTGCTTTCGGCCTCTCGTCAATGAAGTGTGTCGTTGCTCTAGCAAACTTAAATAGTGTTTTATAAACACAAATCTTTCTTAAACTTTCGAAATATACATATCTGCTCAGTTTCCTAGCCTAACGCAAATAAAACCATTTCTAAAGAAATAATAGATTTTTTATTTATTAATCCGACAGATTTTACTAACACTAAAAAAAAAATATCGTTTAATTAGTTTAGAATATGAAAATTCTGAATCACCTCTCGCTTGGGAGATTAATATCTTAATGTCGAGTTTTATCAGTTTTTTTTTTGCTGTACTTTAATAAATTTTAAAATCAGAATAATTGTAAAGACCTCATAAGGTGCAATTAAATATTTTATGACATCAAACAGTTAAGAAAATAATATAAATAAAAGAAATGAATTATACTCAGATGTATCATTTAACTAGTTTTTAATTCATTTCTTTTTCTACTTCTAATTTAGGATAAAATATAAAATTCAATCTGCTATGTTTCATAAAAGCGTATAGAATAAATAACAAATATATTCTTGAACTATTGCTTTTGTAAGATAATTTATATTTAAACATAAGCAATGCTAATTTGTTGATTACCGCATCACTGCTGTTACGTATTTCTTTTTTTTTTTTTAAGCAGTAGAATATAACTGTTGATCACCATGCGTAAATTAAACAAGAAAAAAGTATTTATTACACAATCCAATTCATTAAACTTTAAATTTATTAATTTACTTTGAAATATCTCCCGGATAATTATTTGATTTTTACAAGATTTTTAAATTTGTTGTTTCGACTTTTCATCTATAATGAATGAATGTGAGAATGTTTTACAAAGTATAGAAATTATATTTTATTTTTTTAAATCACTTCACCCCAAGCAATAAAGCCATTAAGATGCAAGAGATTGGGGCAGAGAAAATACTGTTAAGGAGAAGAAACAAAAACAGACAAAAGTTTGCATTTAAATTTTTGAAGATCAAAGTTGACTGGCATGTAAGAAGCCTAAAGAGTTAAACAAGCGAGAAGGGTTTTTTTTGCTGATGTTTACCGAATACAGGGCCAGAGAGCCACTCAAGGTATAGGGTTACTGTGCGGAGTTGTATTAGCGTAAGAAAGGGCAAGAAAATGTGACAGCTAATTCTAGATTTGAAGAGGTCAAGTTTTAATTCGCGAATAAAATTTACAGAGTTCAGGCGGTGACTTTAGAAATATAGAGTTGAAGTGAACTTTAGAAGGAAATGGAAAGCAAATCCTAAACAGGAAACAAGGGATAAACCTCTACTTCTGATCAAAAGACCAGGAAGAATTGTGAACTGAACGATAGGCAAGCCTAAAATATGAAAAAAGAAACTATTAACACAGAACTTCTAGCCATTTCAACTGTAAAATGAGTAGACCTTGCCGCTAATCTAGTACTGCGGTTAAATTCAAGTCTAGGTACCAGAGAGGAAAATTCATCAGAACAATTACCATGTAACTATTTCTAGAAAAGGCAGAGGGAAGCTACGTAACAGCGGTGCGAAAGTGACTGGAGAAGAGATGCCAGATCAGGATCAATAACATTGCAGGATCACCCGACCAGATGTGGCAACAATACTTAATGCATGGACGAATTGTAGACTTATAAATATGTAAAATAGATTCTGACAAGTGCAATTGTCTAGTATGACAGTGAATCAACTTTCCTAGTAGCTGACCTAGCAATGGATTCAATATAAATTTCCACTTCATTTCTGCGGAAAACGTTAATCGGAGAAGGTGCAATGAGTCACTCTTCTGGTGGTTAATATCAGCCATGCTGATAGAAGGCAAAAAGGGTTTTCTCAGCTAGTTAAAAGAGAGCTGTTTCGTTTTGGAGGCCTTAAAATTAACAAGCCATTCCTTGCTATGTTTAATAACAGATACTAACTCATTGTTAGATGATCTGCTAATTTGTCTTTATCGAACCGATCAGATTTACTAGTAAGACAGGTGTAAATAGTTGTTTCATCAGCATAGATACCGAAGTGAAAAATGAGGACATTTGGAAGGTCATTTATGCAGATTAAGAACAACGTCGATCCAAGGAAAGAACTTTTCGGAACACTTACTCTAAATACAAAAACATCTAAACAAGTGACAATTCAAGACAAATTTAATTTCACAATTTGATAAGAAACACTGAATCAATTAAAAATTTATCCAGTTAAACCATAACATTTCAATTTGTGAAAAAGACCAGTATGCCAAACCCTGTTAAATGTCTTCGAGATATCCAAAGCAATAGCCCGAGTTTCACCATTCGTATCTAAATCTTGACAGACTTTTTCAGCAATAATCATTAATTTAACAGCAACTGACATGGTGAAGCAAAAACCATATTGCTTATATAAAAGATGACCCTACAACATGAGATGTTTAACCAATTCCTAGGTGATTAGCATCTCTAGTAATTTACCAAAAAGACGTAGTCTAAAAGATTAGAAGGATCAGACAGTTCGCCCGAGTTCTTAAAGATTGGAACTACAGAAGAGGGTTTTCAACAGGCAGGAAAACAAAATGCAGCATATGGAATTTACATACGGAAATTTATTTTTCTCCCTATACACGACAGCATTAGGCTTTTATATTTTAAAGTAAAACAAAATTTTACTAAACGGAAGTACTTAAATTATTATGCGTTTCAAGAATTTTAGCCCAAATTATAGCGTTACCTATGTGTTAGCATTTTGGACGGGCTACGCGTCATTCCATTAATTTCAGATGTTTTCTTCACAAAGTTGACATCCAATTATTTTTGAATCTGTATTCTAACCTATGGTGCTCGGTAAAAATGGCAGCGGTAAAAATGGCAACGGAAAAATGGCAGGGTAAAAATGGCAACGGGGAAAAATGGCAGGGTAAAAATGGCAACGGGAAAAATGGCAGGGTAAAAATGGCAACGGAAAAATGGCAGGGTAAAAATGGCAACGGGAAAAATGGCAAAACTGGATAAATAGGAAAAAATAGCAAAAGTGGATAAATAGGAAAAAATGGCAATTCGACAACAGAAAATTATGACCGTTCGAGAAGGATGGGTCTAAGCTCCCATCCCTCTAGTTTAAAATAGGGCAAAGTCCCCCCACTCAATATTTTAAAATAAATATTTTTAAATAGATATTTACTCTAGTGGGGCGGGGAGCTAGGCTCCTTCTCCTCTTGTTTTAAATAGAGGCTAAGTTCCCACTCCTAGTATTAAAAACATTTTTTTTTTAAATTTTCGATGTCGATTTTTAGAAGTTATTGGGGGGGGGCTAGGTTCCTACTACTAATTGCAGTAAAAGCACAAATCGTAGCGTGTTTAAGGGAATTTGATGACTATAATTAATTTTATAATTGATAGCTGACATTAGGATTAGATGTGTCTATATATATATATATATATATATATATATAATAAGTGTATTAGTGTTTATATATACATATATAAAATAAATGTATTAGTGTATACATATATATATATATATATATATATATATATATATATATATATATATATATATATATATATATATATATATATATATATATATATATATATATATATATATATGTTATAACGATTAATCGGAATCGGGGAATCGGAAAAATCGCAAAGGCGAAGGTTAGAATCCCATTTACAGATTTCATATTGACTCTCAAGTCTAATTTCATTTTTTTATTGGTAAATTATGGTAAACGAAGTAAATATTCTAGAGCCTATTCCTCAGCAAAACTTTTGAATTTCTGTTCACACCTATTTGCTAAATGTCCATATGACGCCTCTCAGCGACTTCACACTTGAGTATTAAAAGATTGAAAACGCATCAGACAAGATTTTAAATTTTACTGGGACCAGTCTGACCCTATCATTGTCTGATAGCCTCTGAAATAATTAATGTTTTATTGGGTTTTTTTTTTTTCGGTTTCATCAAGTGGATCTATAATGGTTTTTTCCCAATTCTTTCAGTGTGTTCAGACGTAATCGCCTAAAAAGTAAAATCTCATGAGAGGGGGGAGCTTTAGCTGAATATTCTTTTTAATTTGACAAACTTCTCATGTTTTTCTATTATGTACTGTATCCAAGATTTTAATAAACTCATTGTGAGATATTCATCTATATTTTTTTCCTTTTGCCATTTTTTCATTTTTATCCATTTTTACCGTTGCCATTTTTACCTATTTATCCACTTTTGCCATTTTTACCTATTTATCCACTTTTGCCATTTTTACCGGTGCCATTTCTACCGTTGCCATTTTTTCCGTTGCCATTTTTATCGCTGCTATTTTTACCTAAATTCCTAACCTATACCATTCTATTCATCAGGACCCCAGTTTGTTTGTGTCTATTGGTGGCAATTTCTATCTTTCTGGTGTTTATTTTTTTTTCTTCTTAAAGCTATCATGCTTCCTTTCGGTTCTTAATGACTAAGACTAAAATAAAATCATTCCCTTCCTTAACATTTTCTGCATACCTGCCTATCGTCAGAGACAATTTTTTTTTCTCCCCAACACAAATTCTTGATTTCCCCACCTACATCCCATCACTTTTTCTCTATGTCACTTTCTAACCAGTTTATCCTTCTCTACTTTTTCCGCCACCCTTTCTTTCACTTGCCCCAATTAACGGCTTACCTTCATTCTCCTTCCCTGCACCTTTACGACCCAGCCACTTCCTTTCATATCCTGTTGTCCCTTAGGCAGTTTCCTTTCCACCGCATTTTGGCCCAAATATTCGCCCTTTTTTTTTCTTTTTTTTTTTTTTTTTTTTTTGAAATAACTGGAGACCGATGTTCTTTGAAAATGTACGACCCTTGGCCGAACCATGACACGGTCAGTGATTGAGATTTTCTTATTTCTTCTTGAATGTCTCACAGGCCCATCTCTATCCGGTTTTGCTCCCTATTTTGTCAAGCCAATGAATATCATCAGCAAATAAAAAATGGATTTTACGCTTGTTTGTTTTTATTTGAAATTTTTAATTTAGGTACCTACACTTTTCGCGGGAAAACTACACAGCGTAATGAAAAAGGCCACAAACTTAATAAAAAAATAAAGTATTAGCGTCAAAATATTTATGTTATTATTAAAATGAAAGACCAAAGTATTTTTTAATTATTTTTGAAATTTTTTAATCCTTTCTAAAACGTTCGAAATTTCAGTTAAAATCTTGTTTTGTTTACGTCATCGCGGTGGCATAATGTAAATAAAATACAATTGACTGTTTTGCGCTTTTTTTTCCGTTGAAAACACATTAATTTGGAAATTCTTGTAAAAATCAAATATTTTAATGAACTTTTCAGGACTTATTCACAAATGAATGAAGTAATTTTTGAAAAAAATTTTTCGAAAATTTTGGTAATTTTTTTTTTTGCTTTATTCTAACTGAAAATCTGCTCTGAATTGAAAAATAATGAATGCACTAATACTATGGCATTATTTAATTAGAAAAGCTTTTAATTGCTTTTGTAAATAAGTTATACTAAAGACATTATTGTCTGAAGAAATAAAATTTTTCCGATGAATAATGAATTTTTACAAGAATTTTTTTCATTTTTTTTTTTTTAACTAATTTTAATAATTTATAATAGCTTAAAATCATGTAAAACTCTGTATTGGGCTATTTCCTGGATATGATATAGTAATTAAGTGGAAACGAAATTTACGAATCCAAAATTGTAAAGATTAATAAATGTAGTTACACTTTTCTATTTTTTAAATTATTTTTTTTATTTATTTTACTTAATTTGTTCCATATTTTCATCTATGAAAGTCTAAACGTGATATTATTATGTAAATGTCACGTGATCTAAGAGTTTTGTTTCTTTACAGAGAAATTTAATTTAAGAAAATTTTATAGTATTTAATTTTTTTATTTTTGCATAACGCATCTTTGAAAGGTAAGTAAAAGTGAATCAATTGTTAGATAATAGCGGAAAATATGTTCATTTGTAAAAATTACAACGTAGTTAAAAACAAAAGAAATACGTTCACTTAGATTTCTTAAATTTTGTATCAATTCTCTCATCCATTATCGCTTCAGATAAGCTATGATAAGCAGGACCAGTCATTAAATAAATGGTTGTATATTACTTTTTTATGCTATAAATAAGTAATATTTATTTCAAATCAGATTAATTTAACTTTAAATTTTCTAATTTTAATCAAATAATGTATCACAAATTTATATATTTTTGAAAGAATTTTAGAATCGATAATTTTTTTTGTTTACAAATTTCTTAAAATTAAGAAAATGGCTGCTTTTAAGAAAATTTTAAGAAATCGCAATTAAATTTGATATTCCAATCCAATATGATTTCTAGCTGAAATAAACCAGAAGATTTTACTTAATGGAAATAATACATTTAATCATTTGGCTTTCAATTAAAGCTTCAAGAATTTTTTTTTTCATTTTTAAAAATTCATTTTAAACTTTAGTTATCGAAAATTTATGCCGAAATAGTGGAGTTACCTAGTTAATTTTAAAAGCAACAGATCGTCATGAAGGCGTTGATTTCGAAGTTCTTTTTGACATGTCCGGCTTTTCGTTTGGACCTGTTTTGTCGGTGAGGCGGTGGGGGGAGGATCCTAGTTTAATTAGGTAACAAATATGGTAGACTTTAAACTGAATTTATTGACTCATACCACTTTAGAACTGATTAGCCAATATCTGGTAAAATTATTTGATTAAATATTTAATGCGATTTTAAAATATATATAAAGTTTTTTTCTAAATGTTAGTAAACTGTTATTCATGTCACATACATTTCATTTGAGGGATTAAAATCCAACGTACATGTGGATTAGTGCTAGCGGTCATAGTTGTTTTTAGCTTAATTGTTTTTGTATATCAATTAAATATTTACAATAAAATGCTTTACGTAAGATTAAATAACGTCCAAGAAATTATAATTCATGTATAATTCAATAATTTTGAAGTATAATGATTTGCAAATGTATATCCTCTGATGAAAATCGTTATTCACAATATTTACCTCAGGACTTTTTCATTAAAAAACACCAAATATATCTAAAATTTTCCAACTATATCAAAAAGGAAATAAGTCTATGTGGAAGACAGAAGTGAATAAAATTTCCGCAATATGCACGAAAATTTGTGTTCCCGTTAAGTAACTAGTTTTTTCTTTCGCTAAAAACGAAACAAAAAGCATTCTATCTTACAAATACAGATCATTTGTTTTCCTCAACTGTCTTGTTTAATAGATATAAAAATTTTCTTTCTGATTTGCCATCAACACGTCTTAGAAATATGTCGATGTACAAGTTATATAGACTGACATGCCGAGTAATGGTGATTTTCTAAATGTAGCTTAGATATAAAATGATTTTCTAAGCGTTGCTTAGATGTGGCACAAGGCCGAAAGTGTGGAGCACCCAGTGAAAACCGAACTCACTACTCAGCCGTAATTGAACTACTTCGAAGCGCTTAAATGCAAAAAGTAATCAGCTAGCAATACGTAAATAAACGTAATGCCACGGAATGTTGATGTTATGGGAATACTCAGACCATTATCAGTTTTGTTTTGACATTTGGTGAATCAGTTTGAACACAGGCTAGATTTAGGGGACATTGACAGTGTGTACCAAGAATACCTGCTCGAAGTCATTACCTTACAGTGTTCGACTTCAGGTCTTTAAATCGGGAAACCCTTATCTTTCCGCAGCTGATAAAGAAATCTGTAAAGGTACATGAAAAAATGCTCACCAAATTGTCCATTATTTAAGGTGATGGTACAAACACTCAAAGAATGGGGGGTGTATTGACGTGTTACAGGTAGGATCGGCTGGCCCGCCTAAATACGTCAGTGACCAGTGACAGCTACGTTGCACTAATACGTGGTCATTTTCACCCATTACTGGACTCCATGGAACTCAACAATGATATGTTAACTTAGTAGTATAATACACCGTGTTATCGAGCCCAAGTTACCCAGAATTAGTTTGATGAGCATTCTGGAGTTTTCTGACGAATAGTATGACCAATTTCTTCGCCGACATGAGGTTAATCGAGGATTTATGGGATATTGTGGATGTATCTAATGTCAGGAAAAGCTTTGGTGACATATCAAGAGAAAATATCACGAGAAAATATCACAGCACCGATTTATTTATTTTTCTCTTCAGTGTTAATGTTCTACTTATCACTATTGAGAACAATACTTATTATAAAATCAGCTCACCTTGAACGGCCTATCATGCAGTAATTTACTGGTCAACAAGCGTTGTCAAGCGTAAACAATTTTTAAACATTATCTTACATTATATATATATATATATATATATATATATATATATATATAGAGAGAGAGAGAGAGAGAGAGAGAGAGACAGAGAGAGAGAGGTTTCCCTCTATATTTTTTCAATACTTTATCCCAGATCTTCTTATGAGAAAATGGTTTCAGTTTGGACTCAAGAGAAAATACGCATTTAAATTAAAAATTTGGAAAACTATTAGAACGCGGAAATTTAAAAAAAATGTTGATATAGAAAATGAGAATATATGCATACTATTCATATATATATATATATATATATATATATATATATATATATATATATATATATATATATATATATATATATAAAAAAAATATTCGTACACATGAAAAATTGTATTTTTATAAATGTAAAAGCCTCAAATAAAACAAATCTCGGCATATTTTATGTATAAAGACACATACTATTAAAAAATAATAATAAACTTAATTCTTATTCTAACAGAAATTAATGCATTTTTTAAAAATTCTAACTGGTGAAAAATGTATTCGTACAAATCAATTATTAGAATAAAATAATCAATTAATTATGAAAAAAGTATATTCTAGAATGTTCCAGTAATGTTATCAGTAATTATAGTTAACGCTATTAGCCATTATCAGAGCATTCTTCAATTTCTTGTCTTACGAGAAGGTTCTAATAATGCCTAAAGGTAAAGAATTGACTATTTCACAAAAACAACACATTTTGTCTTTTTGGAAAGATGGGAACAGTTACAGAACGATTTCTAACAACCTGAATATTCCTTTTACTACAATTGCTTCGTTCATTGCGAGGTTTAAAACTCGTATCAGCGTCGAAAACCAAAGACGAACAGGTGCTCCGAGGAAGATTTCTCTAAGATCAGCAAGGATATTAGGACGCCAGATCCAACAAAATCCACAGGTTACCCGAGAAGAGCTGCAGGAATATCTGCGTGCATTAGGGATTAAAGTAACCAAGCGTTCAGTAAGTAATGAACTACACAAAAACAGTCTGAAATCACGCATCCCAATGAAGACCCCACTCCTCTTGAAACAACACAGAGATGCTAGGCTACAATTCGTTAGAGAGCATAAGGATAAAGAATATTCGTTTTGGGAAAAAGTACTATGGACAGATGAAACTAAAATAGAGTTGTTTGGTCATAATTATCGAAACCATGTGTGGAGGAAGGACGGTGAAGCCTACTTACCAAAGAACACGTTGCCAACTGTAAAGTTTGGTGATGGCAGTATCATTATCTGGGACTGTTTTTCTGCAAAAGGTGTTGGCAGAATATCAATAATAGATGGCAAGATGAATGCCGAAAGCTACCAGAAAATCCTGCAATACAATTTAATGCGTTCTGTTGAGAGACTTCGGCTACCTCCTGATGGGGTTTTCCAACTGGATAATGATCCTAAGCATACCGCTAGATCTACAAGGAAATGATTAGCTGAAAGTAATGTTGATGTCTTGCAATGGCCAAGTCAGTCCCCAGACTTGAACCCAATCGAGAATTTATGGCGATATTTGAAAATTCAAATTGGGAAAAGAGCACCAACAAATATCAAGAATTTGAAGAAAATATGCCAAGAAGAATGGGAAAAAATACCACTCAATGTGTGCAAATCATTAGTTTAGACGTACAGGAATAGACTGGTAGCTGTTGAACTCAATAAAGGATATTCCACAAAGTATTAAATTAAGTTAATATGCTTTTTTTTTGTTTTGTACGAATACTTTTTTCATCAGTTAAAATGAAAAAAAATGCATCAATTTCTTTTTAGAATAAGAATTAAGTTTATTACTATTTTTTTAATAAAAGTATCTTTACACATAAAATGTATCAAAATTTGTTTTAGTTAAGGCTTTTACATTTATAAAAAATACAATTTTTCATGTATACGAATATTTATTTCCCCCCCACTGTATATATGAATGAGTATGCATATATTTTCATTTTCTATATCAACGTTGTTTTTTTTTTAATATATATATATATATATATTATTCCATCTCCGCATTCTAACAGTGTAAATCATTATCTGTCCCTATTTCTGAGATGAGGTAATATGCATTATTAGGACGATTTTCCTCATCTTTGTCACCATATTTATTACAACGTTTCGGCCGTTGTACGCTCCGGCCTTCTTCAAGTGGTTGGAATGTCGAACTGAACCCATTATTTCGCTCACTGGGATAGACTGTTCTAGTTCCACGTGCGATTAAACATGGCGCGTGGAACTAGAACAGTCTACTGCAATTTTTGCTGTTATCATTGCATGTTTTTACCAGAGTGTAAATCATCTGGAAATTTATTTGACACGTTATCTTTAAATTTACCAGCCTATTTTGTCTTGGGGCCAAACTGAAATCAATTTCTCATAATCATATCTGAAATAAATTATTGAAATAAAATATTAAGAAAAACCTATTTGATCAATATTTCCACGCTTATTCAATGTTCATACATTATCGTCTAAAAAAAATCTATTTCGCTATCTATCTATCTATCTATCTAGATAGATAGATAGATAGATAGATAGATAGATAGATAGATAGATAATTTCGCTGATGTTTATGTGATTCTTTTAACATTGTCTTTGAAATAAACACTTTTACCCATGAAAATATTTCGACCGTTACTTTTGGCCCACATGCAGAGCCTCTGTCACCGAACCGTTTTTTGCTTTTTTAATCTTTTGTATGCTTTCCACCCCCATTTGACCCATCTACATTTACTTATTGCTTGCCATTAACCCGAGAAAGGCCTAAAAAATCACAAGGCCGGGATTTTTCTCCTTTTGTAAAAATTATCAAAGTAGGACAAATGGCCACCTGCTGGAAATCCCGATGGGACCAGGGTCCCCTTGTCACTTTGCTTCGTTGGTTACTTGATTCGTCAGCTTATATACGAATTCTACCCGTCTGGCCTTCTCATCAATCTCAGCTCTCCAGCCACCCAGCATTCTTCCCCGACAGCAAACCAACTGAACAATCGTATTTTCCTTTTCTGTTCTTTTTTCTTTTCTTTTTCTTTTTATTCAATCTGAACCCTACACTGACATTCCCTGGTTTATTTCTTATTTCTCCTTCAATTTTAAGTTCTGTCATTTCTAAGTATGCAGAAAATCAAAAGTCTTTTTTTTTTTTTAATTCTGTAATACATTTACTTGTTTCTTTCTTTAAGGCTTTATCTCTTTCTCTTCTAAATACGGCTGTAATTGCACTTCTTTGTCATTTAATTTCCCTTAGAATATTAACGCCATTTTCTTCATTTAGGCCCCAAAATTCTAGTTTCAGTCTCATTGACACTATTGATCGTTTTTTGTTGATTTTCTGAAATTTTTCTTCTCCATTTTCCTCTACTAAGTTTTAGTTTTTACTTCCTTCACTATCACTTTTTAAAAGAATTTTCTATCACTTTTCACGTCTTTCTTCATAGGTTATTCTCCCTTTTTACCCTGAAAACCAAAAAATTATGCTTCGTTTCTCCTATCGATGTCTTTCTTTCCACAAGTTTTCTTGTCTCAATCGGAAAATATATACGAATCCATCTATTTTATATTAACTGGCACAATTTAATTTTATGAAATTTCGAGAAATTCTTTTATATTCCGGCTAATGCTTATATTATTTTAAAGGAGAAGTCCTCGGAGATTTAAATAATGAAATGTATTTGTTCAAACTAGACCCCCATTTGTAGAAAATCTGCCCTGAATCATAAAATAGAAAATGAAAGAAAAGTAAGACATTAATTAGAAAAGCTTTTAATCGCATTTATCTATAAGGTATAAGTATGGTCTTAAGAAAAACAAATTGGTGAATAACGAATTTTTACAAAAATTGTTTTCATTTTTTTAAATTTATATTTACAATAATTTATAAACTTTTAAATCTTTCCGAATTCTGTATTAATTTGTAGTGGTTAAGTAATACTAAATTAAGACGATTTACTAAACATAAACGGAAAAGGTTACTACAATTCAACGCCCCCCACCCAATAATTAAAAAAAATAATTTTATGTATGTATAAACGTGTCGATTTTTTTAAAGTACGTGCGTCCAAACGCTATATTATCAGAAAATAAGAACGGCAAAAATAGAAAAGTTTGAATTTATTGTTAATTTTCTAAGATTTTCTCAACAAGCGTCTTCGCATGTAAAGAATAAAAATTCAATAAAATACCTAAAATACAATAAAATATTAGATTGCTTAGAATATTTTCTTTCATTTTTTTAATATTACTTGATAGTTAATACACACACACACACAGATACATATATATATATATATATATATATATATATATATATATATATATATACAGGGATTAAAAGAGAATATACTGCTCAAAATTACATCAAGTACACAATGTGAACTATCACAATGTTTTATACAGTTGGTATTAACAAACCAATGTTTGTATAATTTTCTCTCTTTTATATTCAGCTCATAATATCTATCCTTTTGAAATTACTCTTCAAGATGTTGCCGCATTTAAACCATGTCAATTCTTTCGCAATAAAAATAGTATTAACCAACGAAGGCTTTCAAGATAGATTAGCGTTATATCGTGTGAGTATTCGCGTATAATATTTTTTTTTATTGAAATAAAAATAACTTTTTTGAGGATGTCAGTTCGTATATAAAATTATACCGTGAAACAATATCTTTTTATAAATAGATCTAAGAGTTATAGATCACGGAACATTTGATTACGGCATAATATAGGTATACATTAATAAATTATATCTGTTTGGATTTCTGGGATGTAAAAGTTATAGTTTACATTATTTACATTCAGACTAACGTCCTTATCTTTATTGTTATTAGCATAATAACGTTTCAGCCGTTCCGATCTTCATAAAGTGTTTGTCGGTCCGGGTAAACTGATCATTTGATTTAATTTGCAGAGTAGAACCTTAGAACTATTTTTTATTGCGTTGTTTCGTGAATAAAGTGTTCAGTTTAAAACTCTCTGAAGTTTGCCCTAATCGACAGACACCTGACAGAGACCGAAAGGCACAACACCTGAAACGTTGTGATGATAATAACAAAGATGAGGATATTAGTCCGAATATAAATAATGTAAATAATAAATTAATATTTTATTATTTTATATGTTAATATGAACTCCTGAACATTCGATAAACTTTACCAATTTTGATTTTGGAAACTATTGCTATTTCCATATTACTTCCAGCGGTTTTATCATTTCCAAGAGTTATTTTCATGATTACACTGTGCAACAAATTTCAAGTTAAAAAAAAGTACATGCCACATGAGACCTGTTTAAGTGTTAGAAAAGTATATTGATACTAAATCTGACCTTTTTCCCTTAGATTAGGCACCGTTTTCATGTACTTTAAATCATAATTGGTTATGAATAAAAAACAAAGAACTTTCAGTTTATACAACATTTGTCCTCTTAACCCTCTTGTGTATAGTGTCATCCTCTTTTTATATTCCAGCAGTAGTCTACCAACATGCCAGGGTTCCATTTTCCTTTAAAACGTTTCTCTATCATTGAAATATGCTGATGGAATCTCTCGCCATGTTCATCACCAAGATTTTCTGCAAAGTCCAAATGAGAGTGGAGTACATGAACTTTAAGGGACATGTTACACCCCATATCATGATAATGACGTATTAGATCATTTATAACTTGCACATAGTCTTCTGAATTTCCAAGGAACTTATCACAAACTTTCTTGAATGACTCAAAAGCAAATTTTTCTTTTTTCTTGAGATGTGTGTTGAAAGTTTCATCAAGTACAATTTTTCGAATTTGAGGACCTATGAAGATATCTTCTTTTATTTTAGTTTGACTTAGGAAAGGGAACTTTTCTACAAGATATGCAAATGCGAGGGAATCCACGTCCAGGGCTTTCACAAATTGTTTAAACAAACCAAGTTTAATATGCAAAGGTGGTAAATGGATTTTATCACTTTGCAGAAGTGGTTTGTGCTTAATATTATATTTCCCTTGCTCAATTTCATCTCTAACGGGCCAATGCTTGCGTACATAATGTTCAGTTCTTGCTCTGGAGTCCCATAAGCATAGGAAACAGCAAAATTTAGTATAGCCAGGCTGAAGGCCTGTAAGCATGGCTAAAATCTTGAAATCTGCACAAATATGCCATTTATGGTTATTATATTGTACACTCGTTAGAATTGTTTTTAAATTTTCATATGATTCTTTTATGGTTGCGCTGTAAGCTATGAGAACAGATGGCAGAGTGTTGCCGTTGTGTAGCAAAACAGATTTGATGCTTTCTTTGAATGCATCTAAGAAAAGTCGCCAGTTGCTGTTATCATATGGTATTTCTAGCTGTTCAAAAAGTTTAGCAACGTCATTACAGAAGCATAAGTCATCTTTCATGGTAAACAATACATGCAGTTTTTGTGAACGTTTTCTGTACAATGTTATCTTCACTTCTTTTCTAAGAAGATTACGTTCTTTAAGCCTTGATGCTAGAAGCTCACTTTTGTCTTCGGTTAAATAGAGATCTCTACATAAGTCATTTAGAGCCTCTTGAGAAAATAGTATTGGTTCATTCAAACTTTCTAGATCATTAAGTTCTACTGTTTCATCACTGGAATGTTCATCTCCACTGCTTGAACTCCACATTTCTTGATCTGCGGGTTTTGGGCACAGGCAAATCTTTTGAGTGCTCAACTGGGCGCATTGCTGATTGCAAATTTGGGTAAACAATGTGTTTCTTTTTCTTTGCCGCAGTACAGCCCGTATAGTCTTACTGACAGAAATAGCAATCATTAGAATGATCTCTCTGCTCACGCCAAATCATTGGCACACCAAACTTCATGTGAACATTTTTTCTTGCAAACCATGTGCTCAGTGTTTTCACACATGTAAGTCCACAGACATGAGGAGACCATGGCTTGTCTTGGTCTCCTATGTCACAATGAAAGTACGTCTTGTACAATTTCTTGATGTGCTGCGCTTTTCTTTAGCAAATGTTAATTTGCCACATGTGTAGCAGAATCTGTTTGGATCATGACTGTCTTGACGTCATTTTCGAAACCTATAGAAAAAGTATAAGAAATATAAAATATATTAAATACAGGTTTTAAGGCATAACGTATTAAGTGATAAACACGGTTAAATATAAGCATATAATAACATATACAAAATATGGAAGCGCAATGTTGTAAGAAATTTATTTTTTACATTTTTGTCGAGATTCTTGAAAATGACAATTTTGCAAAAACTAAACCTAATTCAACAAAAAGAAGGCCAGAAATGCATTTTTCATGCCATTGTGAATATAAAAGTGACCATAGATGTTCTGCACTTTTTGTGTTATTGTTTACCATTCTCTTATATATATATATATATATATATATATATATATATATATATATATATATGTGTGTGTGTGTGTGTGTGTGTGTGTGTGTGTTAGTGTGTGTTTAGTGTGTGTGTGTATACACGCGGTCTCTCTAAGACATTTGCTTCAAAAGTGTTAATTGCTTTCATGTCTCTTGATGTTCTTATTATTCTGCAACTTTGTACTGTTTACATTTGAAACACTAGCTTCTGCAAATATGTTCTTACTGGACAATCCAGTTTTTTTATTTCGGTTCAACTTTTCACAATTGCCAAAGTTGTGTTCCCATGTCTGAATAATTTTACGATAATTTTGTTTCTCTTTTTAAATTATGTTTCTTCCGACTCTACAATCCTTAAACTGAAATTAAAAAAATAAATATCATTTATCACTCAATTATATATAATATCCGAGATTGGAACTGGCTTATATATCTATTTACTGTTACTGTTGTGTAGTGAGTTCAATTTCATTGAAGCTCTTTACTTGTATCACTATGTCAAATTCATAATAAAAATAATGAAATCACAGTGATCATCGAAAATGAAGAGTTTAAGGCTCATGATTTCATAGACACATTCAACACCATCAATTGATAGGACACCAGAAGTGCTGATACAAAATGGCTATTTTTTTATGATTTTATAACATATTTAGGTTATAATTTTCAAATAATTATATATATATATATATATATATATATATATATATATATATATATTATTATAGAAACCTATATAATATGTGCTCTCTCCGTCCCGTCCTGCTTTTAGAATAAACCACCGTTTGATCCTGAGTGCAATTCACCGAGACTTTACTATATTTTATATTTTTACTAAGATATTTTTCTCAAAACCCCATATCTGCTTCGTATCCAAAACGTAAACATAGAAATTCCTAAAGAATTAATAGATTTATATATAACCCAACATTTGTATTACTTTAAACGCTATTACTAAGTAGAGACTTGTATTTAAAATAGACGCCCAATTTTATTTTTTTTACTTGAAACAGTGTGTATTAAGTCTGTCATCCTGTGTATTTGAGAAATCTTAAAGATGTGATCTCAGGGCGTCTCCATTTTTAGAATAAACCAACTTTTGATCCGGTGTGCTTTACCACTCGGCTACGAATAGTGTCACAGTTCAGCAAAGGTCTCTCTCTCTCTCTCTCTCTCTCTCTTCCTCCATCTCATATATATATGTATATATATATATATATATATATATATATATATGTGTGTGTGTGTGTGTGTGTGTGTGAGAGAGAGAGAGAGAGAGCGCGTGTGTGTGTGTGTGTGTGTATGTGTGTGTGTGTGTGTGTGTTTTCAAACAACACTATTCTTTTTATCTGACAACTGTCGACAGTTTACAACCAAATCAATTTTTTTTCTATGGAGAAAATGTTTTTCAATATAAAGTCGATATTACCCGCATCTCCTCATCCGTTTCGGACCCTACAAGCGAGCTACCTGCAACTCATTTGAAAACACCGGACTGGTGTACGTACCCCATCTCAACCATCTGTTTGATAATAAAACCAGTAGACCGAATATCCGCCACAAAACGTCTAGGATGTCTCCCTTAAACTCACAGATGGGCTAACAAACATATGCTCATTTATAATGTCTATACCTACACATAATAAGTCATTAATTTAACATGTGCACGCTCACACATTCACACACTGACACACACACACCTATATACGTAGGTACATGTGTATGTGAATCATTTCTGATATATATATATATATATATATATATATATATATATTATACCAGCGTGAAGGAAAGAAATATCCATACTCAGTATAATAATAAACAAAAATAAATATGGCCAAATTTATTACTGGAGTTTTCTGAATAGGATACTGGGTGGCAAATAAGGCTGATATGCTGATATGCATCAATTTTGAGATTGTTGTTCAGCGCTGTTATCCTTTAGTGGATGCCGCGGTTTCAAACCAAAGATTGCTGAAATTGAATTTCATTACCATCGACAATATATATATATATATATATCAGAAATGATTCCCAGAATGAGAATTCATCTGTGAGAGAGAGAGAGAGAGAGAGAGAGAGAGAGAGAACTCTGGTATCATCACATGATATTGATTGTTTTATGTTTAATATATTGATATTTATACACGATCTATCTCTTTTATAAATATTACAATTTATATATATATATATATATATATATATATATATATACATAAGGCTTTGTCATAAATAATTTACATGTTTGTTTATTAACATTCTTTTTTAAAATAAAATATTACATTTTATTTAATGATATATTCACAGTTATTTGCCTTGTTGCCACTTATCGGGCAGGTCTTTCATATATTTTGGATAAAGTTTCGCAGATTTTGACGTGAAAAATCTTCGACGGACCCTTGAATGTAGCGTTAGTCGAAGGCAATTAGAACAGACCAATCTAATTGGAAAATCCCCGTGTTATTCTTGCTATATGCCGCATTGCGTTGTCACAGTAGAACTCTTTTCCTATTAAGAAGTTCAGTGCGATTTTCGTCCTTTATGAACCCGATGAAGCTGATGGGCGTATAAATGTGCATTTAACTTTTTATTGCGTTTTAAGAGAATGATTATTTTACTCTGACGATCCAACCAGGCGCACAACATTACCTTCCCTCAATGGAGTCGCTTTTGGGTTCGTTTTTTGTCGATTTAGCCATATCAATCCAACGACTTTTGCGTTGAACATTGTCGTATGTAACACAGTCTTCAGCACTTGTCATGATATATCTAAGCAACGGTTAGATAGCATGATGCATTCGGCATTACCATTTTTTCTCCAAAACGAAACTTATTCATGACCCAAACTAGATTTCGGTAAGAAAGAAGCGTTCTTTCATGGAAATATTAAAGAATCACAAAATTTGCACTTTTGAATAATATATATACGTATATATGTGTGTATGTGTGTATGTATGTGTTTGTGTGTGTGTGTGAGCGAGAGAGAGTGTGCGTATATCGTTTTTTTTTTTTAATAACATCCGATATTGGCAAAATTTTCAATGTTTTTTGATACAATAAATAAAGTGTCTGTTTACAAAATGATTTGGTAATTTGGACGGATTAACATTCGTTAATCACAGACACTTGCGCCTGACAATCTTAGTGCAATGGAGATGTGCACACGCCTTCGATGCGATTACTAATCATCATGCGGCTTTCATTTGTTTTTAACTGTCCTTCCAAATTCTCAATGTTAGGGAGCGCTCGATCACTACCGTAATTATGATCTAATCTCAATACTCCGCTCTCCCATAATTCAATGAATTCAAATGATTTCTCCGTACTTATTTGATTCGGATATTTCACAAGCTATTGGTTGTGTATCATCCTTGTAGTATTTCCATCAACTGATACGGAGTGTTTTTTTACGTGTGTTTTAATGAGACTACATAAAATACGTTTGTCGGACAAATTTCCTCTTCGTTTCAGTTGAAAAAACTAGGGTCGACTTTTATTCACTCTTATAATTAATTAACGTTTTCATTGACAAAGCCAAGTATGACGGTATATTATTCCAATAAGCATTATAGAGTTAGCAAACATTGATGGAGAATTGAGTTTTTTCTTCTTTCAGTGGTTAAATGATTATGATTGCGACAAGGAAAAATATTTTAGTTGTTCGAAATACGCAAGAAATTACTCTTTTGTTACGGTATAACTAAGAGTTAAATAAAAAAGAACGAATGAATAAAGTGCTATTCTATCAACATGAAAGATCCGCTCGAAGCGCCAGTAATGTATTTCAGTGAACAGTTCATTTAAAGAGCTCCTCTGACAACTGGCCGTGTTCAAACAAAAAAGCTTTCACCATGATCTCATTTGAATAGTTGAGTTTATCAGGAAAGGGTCTGGGTCAATGATTTCATGTGGGTCAGAGTATCAATGAGATATGGGTGGGAAAGGCAGCTGTCGGATATCGAATAGAAATTGACTAACCAATCGGAAACAGGGGAAAAGCCGATCACGTTATATTATACAGTTTCATTGATATTTTGTTTCTTTCAAAACGGCGTCATTAACTTTGCGTCTTTCTATCTGCACACACACCCACCCACACACATACATGATTTTACATATTGTGATTACCTGTTGACGTAATACAACACTACAAGTTGTAGGTAGCTAAATGAACAACTCAAGAGTTGCCCCATCATGTCCCAGTTCAATGATTAACAGATCATGTAAGTTACCAAAAATTTTAAAGACAGGAGTAAGGGCATCATGGGAATGGTCATTATGAGAATAGTGTTCATATTTCAGGAATGTCTGCAGAACATTTTGAACAATATTCTGGATTTTGCAGGTGAACTTCTCGCCACTGATGATGTAAATGACGGGGTGATAGCATAAGTGGAAATTTGGCTAGAGGTACATGTTGTCATAAACCTGTTGCAAGTAAACTATCGGTAAGTTAATGAGGGAACATTTGCTGTGACTTGTGATGTGGACACCATGTTGTTTGCCATTGCTCCCTTTACAATACATTGATCCTGGTGAGCATCTATATTATGTAACCGTTCAAAAATTCATTACTTAATGATTTATGTTCAACATGCTCAGCAATTCTACAAATTGGTCATCTCGATGGCCAACGAACTGACCACTTCCAAACGGTTCTAATTAAATATGTCCTTGGCACTGCTTGCTATGAATTTATTGCAGTATACGTCGGTATCTAAAGCTCAGAACAGAGAATGTAGATTTGTAAGATTTTTTCTATGTAACAAGATATCTGAAGATTCAACATTTTATCAGAATATCTTTTCCTCCCTGTACCCACATCAAAATCCTCATTATCCTGCAGTTTTTCCAATTTATTCAAACATCATATATATATATATATATATATATATATATGTGTGTGTGTGTGTGTGTGTGTGTGTGTGTATATATATATATATATATATATATATATATATATATGACGTTTGAATAAATTTTAAACTATATATACCATAATTATATATATATATATATATATATATATATATATATATATATATATATATATGTATGTAAAGGAATTATATATTTCGACATTTAAATGAATTGCTTTTCATATAGCAACCTGTTACAGAAATATATGAACTATAAAAAATTAACGCTCGATTTCATTAACAAATGAAGGTAGTTAAGTAGTTAGGTAGGAAATTTGAATATCGGTGTTTGAGAACTGGTCTTTATATGGAATCAAACATATTTATGAAGTCAGATTAATTCGCTATCATTTCAGGCGTATTTGGAAAATAAAGAATGATGACAGAAAAAATAATTGCATTCGTCGAAATTAAAAGGGAAGGACAAATTAGGATATTTTACCGATGAGTGTATTACGTTTACTTTATTTTTATTTATTTATTCATTTTTTTTTTTTTTGTATTGTTTCAGACCGAAAACCAGCAAAGCTAAATCCATTCCCTACACATGTGAAGTTGTT
>CAHIKZ030002010.1:105000-445000 GCA_903632075.3 Acanthosepion pharaonis | reverse complement strand
AAAATGAGATATAATTTCGGGGTGACCTTTTACATAAAGCCACAATAAATATATTTAAATTTGTGTATGTAATGTGACAGGATGTGGAAAATTTGAATGGGGTGATTAATTATGCAATGCAAGGTACTGTGTGCGTGAATGTGTGTGTCTGTGTGGGGGGGTGTTATTTTATTTTCCATTTTTACATAAATGTTTACATGGCTACAAGATTGTGATGCTCCGGACTTGGCTGCTCGCATTGAGAAATGAGGAAATCACAAATTAAGAAAAAACACAAGGGCTACAGAATGCAACTTCAGGTCGAGGAAGAGTGAAGACGGTATCGGTTGCAACGCTGTGATAAAACATCACAGATGTAGATAAGAGTTTTGAATACTTGTGGAACAAGAACACATTAACATTTAATAACAGAAAAAAATCTTAGCAGTTTTAAGCAGTGATGTACTCAACAATTTTGAACCTTGATAAAGTATTTCAAGAATATTTTATATTCTTCCTCACATCCATTTGAACCGTGTCGATTTATTCTAAACACAGAAATAAACATATTTTACAAATAACTGATCTATTCAGTTAGCAAATACGTTGGGCAAATATATATCGGGCTTCACCTTCGATCTAAAAGTATATATTTAATATTTACTCTGTTTAGTATGGCACAAGGCGAGAAGAGTAGAAATAAAGATGGAATATTGTATTACATCACTGTTTTAAAGTAAGACGAGATTACCTTGATAATTAGCATTTTAAAGTCTATCTTATCTAGATTCAAACAGCGTCCTTTGTTGCAAATGAAACATTATTTCCACTACTACTTTAACCCGACATGTATATTTATTTTGACTCTATATTTATTTTACCTGCTTTGCAGGTAAATTAAAGTCCATTATAGTCACCAGCAAGAAAAAAATCCGAAGATGCAAGTTACAAATTGGAGATAGCGATATCAAGCAACTACAGAGGTTTAAATATCTGGTAAGTGTTTTAACAGACGATGGAAAATGGGACACCGAAATCTGAACCCGGATTGGACTAGCGAAATATGCATTCTAAAAATTAAGTAAAGTGCTGAGAAACAGAAAGATTTCATTAGAAAAAAATAAAAGTTTGTTGGATTCCTATGTGATATCCATCATTTTACATGGCAGTGAATGCGGGACAATCTCCTCGCAGATGAAGAGCAAACTGGAAACAACAGAAATCCATAGAATTCTCAGTATCCTTCTGTAAAATTAACAGGAGGATACTGAGAAGTGCATGGACTGATCGAATAAGCATATAAGAAATCTTAAAGAAAATAGTAACAAAATGAACAATTATACGCAAAATCAGGAAAAGACAGCAGAAATTTCTTGAGGCAGAAAAACCTAATTTTCAAACGGAATATTAAGGGCAAGAGAAATAAGGGAGGGTAACGAGTCACTTGCCTGATGAGCTTCTGCAGGGGGAAACGAAGGGCAGAGGCAACGAGCGATGGGGATAAAGGAGAAAAACTGCCAAGGACCACAAAGGATAGGAAGTTTTAGGGAGCTTTGATTTTCCATGTCCTGATGAGATGCGGCACATAAAAGAAGCTACCATGATATTTTGTGTCACATCTCGTCTCAATGTGGAGACCAGGGTAAATACCTACTTACGTACATCTACACACCAACTTATTTCTTTATTTTCGAACAAAATTAAGAGAAAAATATTGGAGTTTTCGTGCTTTTTTTATAATAACCAATCCGCTTTCACTGTAATGAAAACATTAAAAAATATGATTGGATAGAAAATTTTAACACGACTCTCTATTACTTACAATGCTACGTACATGGCCAACCAAATTATTCGCTCTATGTCACTCAAACATTTTTGATGCCATCTTCTGGGTTTTCGTATGTTTTATTAATGTTTGTCAGCAGTATTTCTTTCAGCACACAGGCCTTCCGTCTTCCACGGTATCAGTTTCTATCCTCTGTCCAGTTTTCCAATCTCTTGTATTTCTATTTGAACGCGTTCAAATCCAGTTAAATTTTTTATTTCTTATACACTCATATTTTTCTTGTAAATTTTTTGTCTGTTTTCTGATATTTACCTTGCCAAAAATCTTTTTTCTTTCTTTCTTTGTCAGTAGTTTTAGTTTTTACTTCTTTTTTCAACTACTATTTTTTGTTCTTTTTCTTCCCTACGCTTTTCTTTAGCTATTTTTAAATTTCTTTTTCTTCTCTCATTCCTATTTGAATTTCTCACTCTCGCTCAATTCCTATCTTCACTTCCTCTTTCTTTCTATTTCCTTTTCAATTTATCTTTTCTCCTTCTTTTGTTCTTTTATTTATTTATTTATATTCTCATACGAAATGTTTACCATTCCCTCTTTCTGTCTTTATCTTTTCTATTTTTTTTTTTTTTTTGTTCATCCGTTTCGACTATCTTCTGTCGCTCCTTTTTTAATGTTTTCTACTTCCTTTCCCTTTCTTTCTTCCTTCTTTCCCTCCTTCTCCTTTTTATCAACCCGGACATGGCGACCATCTGTCGTCCACATGACCATTGCTGTCCCAAGCATTCATGAAATGAACGAAGCCCTTCAGGCGAACGAACAGGAGCTTCAAAATAACAGAAAAAATGAGAAAAACAACAACAACAAAAAGTAAAATTAAAGATTAAAAAAGCAGTAATGACGTAATTATATGTACTTAAGGGTCGGGCTACAGAGGCGGATGAGTGAATGCGTCGAAGCGTGCACAAATGTGTACACGTGTTTCCTGTCGCAAAGAAGAAGGAATGGGGTTATTCAAAAGGGAGAGATGGGAAGTAAACGAAAGAAGTGAGCATTTGTCCTCTCGGTCTAAGCTTTCATGCCAGCTTGCATAATAAACAGTCACGTCTGACTCATCGGGTCAACAAAAATCGATCATTTCCCAGTGGCTACACGACGTTGATATTTAATGTTATGTATTGACTTTGAACCAATGAAGACCTTTTGTATTTCATACGAAGGTTTGTTTGTATGAACTATTAGTGCTTCTAACGAATTAGAGATTTTCATTAATAATAAAATTTGTTGAGAAATGTATTGTATAAGTCACTTTCTTCTCTTTTCTTTCTTACTACTCATTATTTTTAATGATTTTTGCACAAGTATCTGCTGAAGCTCGATAAAGGCTATGTGACACCAAGTCTCCAGAACTTTCAAGAACACTTGTCTAAGTAATTTCAGTCTTTCCTGATTTACATTTTTCTGAGCGCTTCTCATGGCTCTTCAGATCTGTTCCTTGGCCAGCAAAAAATCCGGGTAATTATTGCATCTTCATATTATAGAATATGTTTTCGTTCTCCGTCAACGTCCTGATATTCATTCTGTCACATCACAGCTTTCTTTAACTCTTTGATAAATGGGCGTTGTCACGGGTCCTGACTTAGGTAATTTGTTTTCATTTCGAATCCCACAGATTTTAAATTTTCTATTCTCAACGAAATTTTCTAGTTTGTAATATGATTGGCCTTCATAATTAAATCTATATTCTTTGCTCAATTCTTAAGTGATAACCACTTCTATTCAATTCTGCATAGTTTATACTGTTTTGGAACTCATTCACTATAAGACTGATAGTGTCGTGTTTTTGAACAGACCACTTTTTTGTGTCTAGTGTATTTTTGGCTTTGGTGTCATTCATTCTAAAACTTGTTCTAAAAAGTTTCCATCTTGTCTCTTCAGATATTCCAGTTAGAGTTTGTTCAACACCCCAAAGAGTAATTATATAGATATATAGATAAAACAAGACAAACAGGTAATATATTGTAGAATAAAACCAGAGAGAAGAAGAAATGCGTTTATAATGAGTCTGCCTCAAAGTCAATGGTGTTTAAAATGAAAGATGTGGTGTCATTTTTGTAAGCAGCTGTAATTCTAATATCAAGTATCAATGTGAATTGTTTCTTGATAATGAAACTTTTTCACTCATTAATGATGCGAAGCAAATCTAATAATTTCAGTGGATTATCTGAAAGTCATTTGCATACTCATTTGCATAATCAACCTTCTTGCGCCAGTCTTCATTTTTGACTTCATAATTTATGCAAAGATCGAGCGACTGCGTGTTTTTTTTTTTTTTTTTTTTTTTTTTTTTCGGTTGGCAGCAAAATCCTTCCATAGTTATAATTACCGTGGGCAACATTCATTTGAATTTACAAAGATGAACAGAATTGTTTTCGGTGTGTAAATTACCTACATTGTAAATCCTTACATATATCACTTAGTGTAATGTATGCACGGAGGTTTTAATGCGTCTTTATGGAGATTCGTTGTTAATTTTTCGATAGTGACAAAATTTCGCACTATATATACAGGAAACACAGACAAACATACATACACACACACACGCACACACACACACACACATATATATATATATATATATATATATATATATATATATATATATATATATATATATATATATATATTAAATCTCGAATGTATGTATAGTCAAACCTAATGTTTAAAAAACATTTTAAAAAATAATAAATATTTCTTGAACTTTTATTTTAGTTTTAATTCTAAGCTAATAGTTGAACTATAATATTTACGATTAGAAAAATAATTTGCTGCATTTCAAAACAAATTTAAATGGCGTGGAATTATTTTATTGATTATCTGTAAAATCTGTCAACACAATATGATTGTATTTATGAAAAAATCCTTCAAAAATAAAATATATATTTCTGAAATATTATTTGAGAAAAGTTAGCTGTTTTAAGTTTAAGTAATCTGAATTAAAACATTACTTTTAATTTAATATATCACAGAAAAAGCATTTTTTTAACAGAGAAGCTGTTTCATAATTTCATGATTATATATATATATATATATATATATATATATATATATATATATATATATTCATATATATATATATATATATAGATATTCATATATATATATATATATATATATATATATATATATATATATATATATATATCGATTTATGTTGATGCGTAAGCTCTCAATGAATACGCATATTAATACAGTTCTATATTTTTGTTTTGACTGGTTTACTCATGCGTTAAAAGATTGATATTGTGTTAGTCTTTAGTATTATTAGTTTATGACACATGAATAATTAAATATGTTTTTCCAAATTATTCTAATTGCAACCCTGTTCTTTGCCTAAATTTTTTTTTTTTTTTTCTACTGCTTGCATAAACAAGATATTATTACCTGTAGACGCCTTTGTAACGAATATATATACATACATACATATATATATATATATATATATATATATATATATATATATATATATATATATATATATATATATATGCTGGACCAAAAGTAGGCATACAGTTGATTCCCGTTTCTGATCTAACTTCGCTGAACTGTTATTGCAGTAAGATAGAGTAATTCTTCATGATGCTTTCGCCACAATAAGAGACAACCATAACCAAACTTTTCCACATTCTTGGTTGGGAAGAAAGGCCAGCATTGAATGGCTACCACATTCACCTGACTCAACATCAATGGATTTCTTTTTTGGGAGTGTAGTAAAGAATAAGGGTTATGAGAGAAATAGCCACAGACTGGACTAATTAAAAGTTTACATCTCAGAAGTATTATTGAAATTTCTGCTGATCGGGATTTGTGTCGTGCTGTGACATAGTGTTCTGGAGAGGTTCGAGAAAAGTTGTAATGTTGAAGGAGGACATTTTGAGCACTTAAAAGCTGTTAAACAAATGTACATAAAAAGTTTCGAACAAACATGATTGTAACAAATATAATATATAATAAAAAATATTTTAAAAGATATAAACTGCATATCTACTAAGTGTAAGCCTCTACATATTGCCCCCGCCCCCCCTAGAGGGAAAGAGGGAGAAAATATATACGTGCGCACTTCTGATGTGTCCCAAATAGCAGACGAAACGGCCGTCCAGTGCTTTCTGCATTCTGATGAGGTTTCTTCTAGACTCGATGAATTACTTATTTATGATTATCTCTATATCCTTGCTTGAACCGGTTTCTAAGCTCTGGACTAAGCGGCTTGGGGATAGTAGACGTGACTCGTGTAGGTATAGTTGGTATGGCCCGTTGGTATGGCGTTTGACTCCTATCATAACTGTTCAGGTTTCTATTCTCGGTAGTGGATGCGCACTGCTGATGAGTCCCAAATATAGGACGAAACGGCCGTCCAGTGCTTTCTGCATTCTGTTGACGTTTCTTCTAGACTCGATGAATTACTTAATTATGATTATTTCAAATCCTCCTAATTATTTTATTTATTTTTATATATATATATATATATATATATATATATATATATATATATATATATATATATATATATATATATATAAAAAAATATGTAAAAACACGTTAGGTAAATAATCCCGAGTATTTTTTATTTTATTTTTAAAAAACAGTGCTCCATACAGAAGTAGAGCTTAAATTTTCGCTTGAGGATGAAACAGGGCTTGATACTGTAATTCAATTTAATTTTAATAATTATATTGATGTTTTTGGCTCTTGTTTTTTGAAACATGAGAACTCTTATGTAGCGAAGGAATCATATTTTTTAATAATTATATATATATATATATATATATATATATATATATATATATATATATATATATATATATCGTGGATTCCATCTAGGTCACATATCAGCTGGATGCCTTTCACAAAAGTTGTCTCCGCACGATTTGTGGCTATACTTTTGAAAAAAAAATGTTCAATGTTGATCTTCTCGCAAAATGCAACATTGATAGAATTGTGACTTTCCTGATGCAATCACAACTTCGCTGGGCTGGTCATGTTACAAAGATCAGTAACGATAGAATACCAAGGTTCTTCATGTATAGCCTGATTAACAGGGAACAAATGATGATCGTGGTTCAGGTATAAAGACAAGTTAAACGAGTTAAACGCTCAGCTGTCAATGTGTCTCAACTTCGAGCTAGTTGCCCCGGATAAAATAATTGAAGATATTTGAGCCAGAGTTGTATCAAAACTTTCGAAATCAGTCGTTGTGACTGGCTAAGAGACGAAAGACAATGGCGAAAAGTATCAGCAAATATTCTTGTTGCTATGTCCTCAGATCCTTGCTGTTGCACAATATGTGGAATTGTATGCAGGTCATTATCAGGACTGAAGTGTCACATACGACACAAACATAACAACTGAATGATGTTGCCGGATCTCCATACGTCGAACTCGACGGGAGAGCCAATTATGTATACAATAGTTTTCCCATTTGTCATAGCTCCAATGCCGTTAGTGTAAACAATATTCAAGATAATCACTCTCCAGTGGATTTATCTATAGATGTTGAAATCTTTTATATTTTCTTCTTTTTTTCCAGAGAGTATTTGCATCCTATCTTACCCAACATTCTATCTTACACAATACCAGGTTGTACTTTCACATATCAAGTATTCTGTTAATAGAAGTCACGAGATTTCATCGCCGACTTACTAAGCCTATCGTGTAGCTTACAGTACCTGGTATTCTACAGTAGCCATCGATCTGAGTACTAACCAAGACCAACGCGGTTTAACTTCGGTGATCGAACGTGAACTGTTGCTTCAACTTGATATAACCGTAACATTTTCACTAGATGTTTAACCATTTCTGTGCAGCTTCAGGCAGCTGATTTTTTTTTTAATTCAGTGTTGTCCTTCTCAAAGACTGGCTGCCAATCATGGCTACATATACCAGTTTACCCTACTATTAAACCCATAACTGGGAGAGAGTAATTGAGATCCTACCTTCCCCAATACCTTTTGTGCAAAAATGAATGGAACGAAGTCGAATGGATTTCCAATGCTTCACGCCGATTTCACATAAATATATATATTTAATACACGCAAAAATCGAAACTGCCGCTTTCTTATGATATAAAAGATGACGAATAATTTTTTTCTTCATCCTCCGACACATGTATATCTATACATGTGTTATGTAATTCCACCGATAATTCAACTTTTATTATATCTTTCCACTTTCCGAATGAAATGTTGTACATCGAGATCGAAGTTATGAATAAATTACCCAACGTTCATGACTGAAGTTCATTCGCTTATTAAAGTCGCTGTTAAGAGCTGCGTATGGTAAGAAAGATTTATTTGACTATACGCTGGTGTATTTCAATTACTGTGATAACCAAAATTACTTGAATATAGCAGAAAAAATGCATGAACGTTAGACAATTTATTCATAACTTCTAAACCGATATACAAACCGCATTTGGGAATTGGAAAGATATAATAAAAAAATGAATATACATGACTTTTCGATGTAATTTAATAAAACTTATTTGAATGGATTATTGCCGAAAAATGCGCCTCATAGATAAAAATATAGTTTTAAGGTATGTTATATTTATAGGTAAAAGTGATATGAGAGATAAGAGCGTATGTAAATATAAATGTAAAAATGAACAGTGAGACAGTCCGTTTCATGCTTGAATGCAATCTTCAGGCTCTATGTGTAGTTTTGTCTCGACTATTTATACACGCAGATTATATATATCGTCGTGGAATAAATAAGAATTTCTCGTTGTCACTCAGCTAGTATCTGTTAAACCAAATATCACTTCTATTAGTATATGATTATCGTAGCCAACAACAGAAGTAACAACTTTACATATTGGCAAACTGCATATTATACATTTCTCTCAAACTAATATAACATCCGGTATCAGATATAGCAAAGATGGTATTAATACTATGTATTATTGTCTTTCATTCTGAAAAGTATCTGTAACCAGAGATTGAATTGCTAGCGTCAATTTTACACCTGTTTGTGTGTATATATATATATATATATATATATATATACAAAGAGGTACGACGCACCTCGGAAAACTCACTCTAATCGTTCTAAGAAAAGAACTCCCGAATTTGTTGGTGAGGACCTCAAACGCAACACGTAGGCCTAGATTAAGTACCTTGATGACACTCCACAATTTCTTATACTTACAAATATTTATTTTACTTACTATTTCACGATTTGTTCTACCATCTATTTACACAAGCTGCTTGGAGAGGTTATTACTGTTTTCCTTTGTCCCTCTCACCTTCAATAAGTCATATTAGGGTCATTTTTTCAAGCCATTCCCCATTATGCAGTTTCGACTCTTTCCGATTAAGTATAGGCGTCAATTATTTTATCATTTTCCTTAAAAATTCCCTCGTTACTCTGTTTATGATATTCTCACCATTCTTTTGTAGAGCATCTCTCTTTCCTCGTCTTTTCTTCAGTTGTAGGGAAATTGTCCAACATTAACTGCCACATAGAAGATTGATATTACATGGCAATTGAACACACTTTTTTTTGTTTTTAATGCCATTTTCCTCTTTCATAATACTTTGCTTATATTTTAGAAGGCATCTTTTACTATTCCAATGCGCCTTCAAATTTCGGTGTCACATTTTCCGTCGTCTGTTAAAATATTTCCCAATATTTATATTTTTGTACTTGCTAGATTTTGACATTTCGTCTTTTTACAATTGGTGTTTAGTTCTTTCTTCCCACTTTCCTTCACTGCCTTTTGTAGGAGCTTGTGGATGCAGTCTACCCGGATTTTAGGTGTAAAAATAAAATCGAAGTTTCATATCCAAAAATTACAAATACAAAACTATAAACAATGCGCATAAATGATCTTCGCAGAAAAGGAAAAAGATCAAGCTAAATAAGACAATAACATTTATACAATAGATATTAATATTCAATTGTTTTTGTTGTGGCCATGAGGAGAACAATAGTTCAAATGTTCAAAGTGAATTGTTGCAAGTGAGTCTGCAAAGTTTGACGTTATTTTGTGGCAAGTGTGTTTGCAAAGTTCGAAGTAATATGTACGTCAGTGAAGCACACGCTAATGAAACGCGTATGACTGCTGACTGATTTTGTATGATAGCATTAATTTTAAAACACAATGAACAAAGAGAGTTGAGACAAGACTTCGTCACGGCTTTGTATGTAGGAAAATCATCGCTGACTGACACGTTTTATGGTAATGTGTGTCCAGGCTGCGCTGGTTCACTGACTGTTTCGTTTCGCAGATCTGTCCGCTGATTATCCTGTTTCAAATCTGTTCCTGGCTGTTGCTGACAAGCCGTTTTTATCGTATTTTGGTCGGTTCTGAAACGCTACTGAGTTTTGCGCGGGAATGTAAATCATACTCTGACCTTTTTCCAAGAGTTCAACTGCACGCATATCGTAGAGAGCATGTTACTTGGCATATACAATCAGATTCCAGAAACCAGTTATTTAATTTTGGAGCCGAGTTTTGTACAGAATTGTAAAGTTTTTTCGTATCTACCGGTGAGATTTATTTGAAAGCGTCTCTTACTTGTGTGGGCTTCACGTATTGTTAATAAAATATAGGAGTTTATCCTATAAGCTTTTGCAGTTTTCATTCTGTGTTGGCTATTAATAATCTTATTTACATATCTTGTTAAGATTATGCCCACCAATAATATATCCTGGTAGGACTTCTAGTTCTCTTAGGATCGCCTCGCAAAAAAAAGTTGAATAAATTCAATGAGAAAATACATATTTGTCTTAAGCCATTTTCTATTTTTGTGTACTCAATTCGTTTTCTGTCAGCATGCAGGCGGTTTGCACCCTGTATAAGTTGCGGGTTATTCTAATATGTTTGGGAAATAAATCAACTTTCTTAATAGTTTAACTTGATTTTTGTGCCGTACCATAGACGCAAAATCATTTCATAAGGATTTGATTTGTTTCTATTTTTATACACGTATGTGTTTTGGGGTGCGTAGGTAGTGTAACGGATATCGGCGAAAAACTTGAAATTAGCGAGCCGAATTCAAATTCTAGCTTCAGTCTCCAACATTCACTTTCGCACGAATGCCATTAGAAAAAACAATTAATCTGTTTCCTCCTGACCCAGATACGGTTTTTGTATTTCAGTGTAGACTGAATTGACTCGCTTTATTTTTTTTTTATTTATTTCTGTTTAAGAGAAGGAAAACCCTGAAATCTAAACCATTTATTAAGCAGTGGAAATCTACTCCACTATCTCAGCCAAGAATACTTGGCAATTTACAGATAATAAAGAAACGAAATTTGTGGAGAGCTTAATACCTGCATCCTGAAAAGAGATCCATTAAAAAAATTAAGTTGGTAAAGATATACCATAGAATTATAGGATTACATTTTATTTCTAAATGTAATATTCAGTTCTTTTTTTCTGTATTTTCCAATCCGTGAAATCAGAAGGTCAGTGAGAGAGAGAGAGAGAGAGAGAGAGAGAGAGAGAGAGAGAGAGAGAGAAATACCAGGAAGCAACAATTTCCCATTTCGTCCACTTTCACACAAATATCCCTGGAAAAAGGCATAAATATTCTCTCCAATTTCAGTTATAGGTGGAATAGTAGGGTAGAATGGCTTTTCTAGCATTGGATAATAACCAGTCTATGGAAATAACAACTCCGAATTAAAAAAGTGTGGCGAAGATTACATCTCCCAAGACCACAGATAATAAAGAAACGGAATCTGTGGAGGGCTATGAGTGGACATTACATATTTTTTAGTGTGTGTCCTGAAAGCTTTAAATCACACACACACACACACACACACAGAGGTGATCTCTTGTGCTAGAGATAAAGAGAGGTTTAGCTGAAAGCACACGATCACAAACATTCTGACAGTGACCGTACACATTGGAAAGGAATATATTCTTTCTTGGTTGTAAACAAGAAAGGTTAGCTAAAATTTAAAAACAATAACAATAATCGTCTGTTATTTTGTTGAGTATTTAGGCAGCAATTCCTCTTTTATACATGGTTCGTTAAAGACGACTAACAAGGTACTGCAATTAAGCTTTTTGTTTCATTTTTCTTGTGTTCCTACGACTGTTTTCTTTTCTAGACACAAAGCGTGTAAAAACTGTCCAAATATTCTACATTTTCGAGCGCTTTCGGCTTTACTTTTAGCAATTATCAACGATGGTTTTATTTTTTGCTTTTGCAATGAATATATGGGTTGTGTGTATGTATCTAAAGTTATAGGATTGTTTTATTTTCCAAACACAGTCAGCATATTGTGGCCGTGTTTGTAGTTAATGTTATTGAGTGTTGGCTTTTTCTTTTTATTGTTAGAGCTTCCATTATCTTTAATCATTTTTTTACATGTGGATGAGGTTATTATGCCTGTATTTTCTACTAATATGTTTCGGATAGAGTCTTTTAGCTTTGTTCTAATGGAGCTGTCGTCGGATAGGTGTAATCTAAGTTTTCTGGTTAGACATGTAGTAGTGTGAGCGATGTAATTATTTATGAGTTTGGTTTGATCAGAGACATAGTTACTTAAGGAGCATTTGAACTCCTAAATAATGTAGGTTCTTTGTAACTTTGATTTTGCATGCATGTTGTTGTTATTTTCGAGGGTAATGTTGGCTGTTTGAAATTTTTTTATAATAGATAATTAACTTAATTTTTTGTTCGGGTCAAGTCGGGTATTGTATTTCATTACGATATTTCTAAGTGAAGATTCATCTCGCTTATATTTGACGTGCATTTATCTTTTGTAAGAAGATGGATGATGTTAATGTTTTTGTCTCTGTGTTCAGTATCGTTATTATCTATTTTGGAAAGAAACAATCTAATCTGGTGGTCGATGAGGTAGTTAGGGAAACTATTGTTAATTAGTTTTGCATTGCTGAGTTCTTTAAGGAAAAGTAGACGAAAGGATTAGTTCTCATGTGCACACTCTTTAAGAAATCCTCGAAGTGGGCATTCATTCTTAAACTTAAGGTAGCAAGAGTTTCTGTTAGTGTTTTTTTTTTATAGTGAGGTACTGAAAGTGTTGTTACTCTATTCTACGAAAATGTCTAAGAATGTGAGTTCATTTTTTTTTTTTTACATAGTTCGTAGGTAAAGTTAAGGACAGAGTTTTTTCAAATGTGGTTTAGAGAGTATCTATTTCTTGTGTGTTTTTCGCTAAAATAAAAATGTCGTAACGGACATATATTTGGGATTTACTGACCTGTTTAAATGTGTTTTCTACGTGGGACATGTAGTAATTGGAGAAGCACGAGCCGAGTGGATTTCCCATACTAACACCGTTAATTTCTGTGTAGATGTTTTCACAGTGGTTATAGAAGGGGACATTGGTTGTGCATGCATACACTAATTTTTTGAGGATATTAGGTTTGATGGAGGTGGGATAGAATTATTTGTGTACACAGAGTTAAGGATAATGTCAACGGGGACGTTTCTGAATAAATTTTCAACATCGAGTGACGCCAAAATACCTTGGATTCGGTTTATACTTTTTAGAATTTAGAGGAATTCGTGGGTGAATGTGATGCTGTAATTGGTGTGTTGGAATGGGTTAATGATGACATTAAGGAATTTTGATCGCTCATAGATAGGGGCTGGAATCTGGGAAATATTAAATAAAAAAAATGTACATATTAAATCAAAACTGTATTTACTAATAATAAATGGAAAAGCTTAATACAATTCAGTGATACAGTATTTTAAAAAGATTGTGAATTCTTCTGTGTGGATATATACGTGCCGAGTTTTGTAAATACGGACGTCCATACACGACATTATTAGAAAGAAGGGTAACTGTATTAAATTTAAAATTTATTGGTAAATTCCTAACATTTCCTCAACAAGCGTCTTCATAAGTAAGGTTTATAAAGCCAAAGTACCTAAAATTCAATAAAATATTAGAATGCTTAAAATATTCCAATTTTTTAGATGGCTGATAACTAATATATATATAAGGGTGCTTACGTTGTATTCGTCAAGTAATTCGATTACAATTATATTATCCTTACATAAAATTCCCAAACATCAAACTATCGATATATTTGTCAACACCTCATGAAATTATGAAACAGCTTCTCTGTTAAAAAAATGCTTTTTCTGTGATATATTAAATTAAAAGTAATGTTTTAATTCAGATTACTTAAACTTAAAACAGCTAACTTTTCTCAAATAATATTTCAGAAATATATATTTTATTTTTGAAGGATTTTTTTTTAAAATACAATCATATTGTGTTGACAGATTTTACAGATAATCAATAAAATAATTCCACGCCATTTAAATTTGTTTTGAAATGCAGCAAATTATTTTTCTAATCGTAAATTTTATAGTTCAACTATTAGCTTAGAATTAAAACTAAAATAAAAGTTCAAGAAATATTTATTATTTTTTTAAAATGTTTTTTAAACATTAGGTTTGACTATACATACATTCGAGATTTAATATATATATATATATATATATATGTGTGTGTGTGTGTGTGTGTGTGTGTTGTGTGAATTTTTAGCACACGCCCGCTTTCCAAATCAGAACAAACTTTGGGGAAGTACTTCTTGTTCGCCTTCTCTTATGCCCTATTATTAGTTTTATGAGTGTATAAAGCAACCATATTAGTAGTAGTGGTATTAGTAGTAGTAGAATTGTCAGTGTTGATGTTTTTCTATCATTATGAGAACTATTTTTTGTATAAGTGTTAGCTTGAGTTATGATATCCGGGTGACTGAGTGCACCCTATCCTAAATGTAAAAAGGTCACTCCTCGATATATTCACATTAGAACAGATATGTTTTAGTCTAGAAAAGAGTCACCAAAATTTTATGTTTGATTAGCTTTTGAGAAGTGGATCTTGCCGAGAACTTTTCATAACCTCGTCGACATAATTAACAAAGTAAAAATACAGTCAAAATATGGAAAATTGTATCAACTTATTAGGCTGTCAATCATTAATCGTAAGAGTTCTAGGAATAGCCTAGAAATTGTACGAAAATATTTTTAAAAAATTAGTAATCCCTTAAAAACTGATAGCATGCCGACATCAGCAATATTAAAGCCGGCGAGAATACTGTGAAAAGTGAGATTGTAAAAGATTTAAGAGAGATGAAGAAATACATAATATTTGTTAAGGCCTAGAAGGCTAATGAGGAGAGTATTCAAAATCCGAAGAAGACTTGTCGTCATTTGATCCTAGCGATGTCCTAAAATGTTTTAACTATTCATACGTAATAGAAATAATTAATTGATTAAAGTACAACAGATAATTTAAATCATTTGCTCTTAATGGGCAATTGTTTCGGCTGTGAAACAAACCCGATAGGTTCACTGATGAAATTAATAAAAATGGCAGATGTGTTAAACAATAAATGGAATCGATGAAATTGCCTTAGAAATTGCCTGCGGAGATTTTGCCAGCGACTGACAAAAATAGTGTAGGTATAACCTTTCTTGAAAATAACTGAAATAAGTGTGTTTGTTTTTCTAAGACGTGATATGTACCGCTTTGCAGCCGTTTTTGCAGAACGAAGCAAATGGAAAATATGTCAGAGAAATGCTAATATTAGAGTGAAATTAATTTCTATAATCATTTAAATATTGGAAACAAACCCAGTGTCTCTGGCAAGGAAATTGGAAGAATTAGAACTACAAAAAGAAAAGAATGAAAGAAAGTAAGAAATAGTATTACTAAAAATGGCTAAATGAATATTCTGCAGAAAGTGTTGAGTAACTGAGGAAACTTGACACCATCAATAAGTTCCTGAAAGACCTGACGTGAAAGCAGAAAACAATTATAACACAGGCGCTGGATGGCAAATAACATTAATAATATGAAATTATTGTTCTTAGAAAAGTCCCGAAACATGGTCATCGAAAAATGTTTTGTTTTTGTTTTTTTTTGCTTAAGAAACGTGTTGTCCTTAATATATATTATTCATAAATGCAATTAAGAGCTTCTCTAATTAAATAATGTCTTAGTTTTATAGGATTTTCCGATTTTTCAAAAAGAATTGATGGTTTAAATTCTCCGAAGAGTTCTACTTTTAACTAATATAGTCACTAAAAATTATCACGATGAATTTCTTAATTTTCATAAAATTATGTGAGGTGGAACACATGTAAAATAAAAAAATATTTTACCAACATATTCTAAACACCAACATTTCATTCCTTTGTGAATAAGTCCTAAAAATTTTATTAAAATCTAAAAAATATTTGAATTTTGCAAGAATTTCCAAATTAATGTGTCTGTCACCGCAAAAAAGGCAGCAAAATTTGCTATGCTAATTTATAAGAGATTCGCTGACGCAAGAAAAACAAGATTTTTAATCAAAATTTCGAATGTTCTAAAAGGATTAAAAAATTTAATTAAATATTCAAAAAATACTCTGATCTTTTCTCTTAATAATAAGATAAAGATTTCGATGATAAAATACTGTTTTCATTAAGTTTCGAGCATTTTTTCATCACAGTAGGCCAATTTTTTAACGTTTCCGTAGAGGTACTTATGTATTACTATACTACAACTAATATTACTACTACCGCTAATAATAATAATAACAAATTGTTGAAAATTTAGTAATGACGATGTCGTTATTATTATTATAGTGGTTTACGAATGTGGAAATAACAAGAGGTGATAATAATAATGATGATGATGATAATTTTAAAATGAATGACAAGAAAAAAACAATTTCCAGATGGAAATGGTAATGAAGCTGTCTTGTGTGCCACGTACGTTGACCTCTGACCAAGCCATTCCTAACGTACTTTAATCAGTGGATTAATATCACGAACAACAAAAACGGCGACGGGCATACAAACTGACACATAACATTGCTGAAGCCTGTACACAAATTCAACTGCTGACTTTGCAGGATAGGTCTGCTTTGACGAAAGGATTGTCTTTGCACTCATGTTTCGGGTCTGTGTAGATGCGCTATATAGAGAATAATGTATCAACGAATAGAAAGGGAGTGAAGAGGCATTGAATGAGAATAAAAATCAAGAAAGAAATAGAAAATAAGGATAAAATAGGAAAAAAAGAAAAAAGTCAGATGGAAGAAACAAAGCTAAAAAGGAAAAAAAAAACGGAAAGAGAAAAAGAAGAAATGTAGAAGACAATATTAGGAAGAAAACAAAGAACGTCTATCAACATTATCGTAATGTATATTTTAGCATTTCATGTTCACTGATTCAGTTTCCATCGAGCTGATATACACTTTGTCTAATTTAGAAATGGACTGAAATGCATCTCACCTGATATTCAGTCAGTCAGTTAAGTGGCATACGTGAAACACGTTTCGCCGATCATGCCTCTTTCGATACAAGACTGACTATGCAGAAAAATTCCATGCAGTAGGTTGACATTTCTACAGTGCTATATAACTCAGTCTTGCTTTGCTATTCAACCCATAGCTGGAGGGAGGGAAGAAGAGACGAATACATAACATAGAGCGTTAGTGAATGTAACGAACCCAACTGCAATTCGAACGTGGCACTCCAATATCTCATTCCGAGCCGATATCTATGACACTACAACTCTCATCCATTAAACACTATTATTCGTCGTTCGATCAGTTAATACTTATTTGATTTTCTAATGCAGTTACAATACCATGTAAATTTCAGTTTACGTCTGTTTGTTAGAAATATTGCAGTAACGTATTTGTTGGGGTGCGATTTTATCATTCGATACAAATATAGTTCATGATATAGTAAATTTCCACAAATACACACACACACACGTATATCTATAATAGTATAATTATTCATATTTTATTTCAGTCATATAAAGATTAGCATGAGTCTTCAAAATACGAACAAATATATTAAAACGTTTTTGCATGATGAGAACACAACTTTGGGGATTGTGAAAAAGTTTAACAAAGATGACAAGAAAATTAAAAAAGAAATTAAAAATATTAGCTTTAATTATTTAACGAGAAAAGCCTTAAGAAAATTTAAATGGATAAAAAAGATCAGGAAGAATATATTTGAAGTTGATGCTGCGAATATAAACAGAGGACAACGTCAGAATATTAAAAACATTGCCTAAAGACATGAAAGCAACGAAAACATGTATGTTGCACGAAGTACTTAAGAACGGATTTTTCACATCTGATTTTTAGTAATGAATGAAGAGATAAACTGTATAAACCTGATGGTGAGTTTACATTTTGACTCCTTTATGGAAATTATTAACTAACACAATTTGTCAAACCAGAAAGGGAACGTGGATTAAATATGGAAGTTTATTTTAAATTAATATAAATTATAGGTTTTTCAGTGTTAATGATAGTATTAAGATAAATCCAGTGAATTGTTATTGAACAAAATATCTTGATTGGTTCACGTAACCACCAATAAGCCATTCATATTCATTAAATAAAATGCTTATGTACACTCGGCACAATTAACTATCGCCCATCTTTCCAAAAATTAAAAGTGTTCTAAAACCCAGGAGACACCACGTGCAAAGACCTCTGGGAAGTAATAAAACTCTTGTGAATAATGTTATAGTCGAAACATAGAGAAATAAAATCAATCAATGAAGATTACAGAACGTCAAGGAGGCCAGTTATTTTTTATAGATGTTTATCAAGCAGGTATATTATATATTTATTTATAAATAAAAGTTTACGTTACACTTTGTATGAAGTTGACTCACCCCAAAACATATTATCATTATCTTTACCTGAAAATGGTATCAACATCAATTAGCTAATGCTAATATGAACTTGAATGAAAACTCTGGTAGCGTGCGTATATGAACATAGTCATAGGAAGCAAACTCGTCTAAGGTCTATGTGTTAATGAAGTGATTTTCATCTTTATTGGAAGCTTCACTATTATAGCCATAATCGTAGTTTAGAAGACAACTAGGAGATTAGTCATTGATGTATTGACTTCTTTTATCATACGCAATCCCACTTTTCTACTCCACTTTTCTTCAAAAGCCAAACCTCTAAAATAATCTACTAACTTGAATAAATTATTAGCAATTTCGAGACGGACAAATACGCATATGGTTCCTTCTCGCATATCTAATTTTATTTTTATTTGATTTGTCAATAGTTTCTTAGAGTGGGCATAATTTGAGTAAAACGTCGAATTCATTGAATGACATTTATTGTATGAACAAACAGAAATAATCTGAGAATATGATTAAATTTAAATGCTCTATTCCATTGGATAATTTCCGTGATTATGTAAAGCGCTAAATGCCAAATATTTATAAATTCAGTTAAACTAGAATTAATTATTGAAACCAAATCTTTTGAATATCAATTTTTTTAATTTATCTTTTTTAAAGGTATATTTTCATTCATATATACGGTGTAATTCGCCGTTAAAACATCAATGCTATAGCGAAGTAAACAAAATAGTCTCAATAATTATTAAAGTTCTTTATTTGTATTTTAATCGGTCTTTATCGCAAGGTTTCGGTCGAAGAATTCTTCGACCTTCAATTGCTCATTAGGTCGCTATTATTATTGCTGTATCAAATCATTTAGCCGAGGCTATTCAGTAAACAGTCAAGGAAAAGTTCATGTAGTGCATTTAGTAGCACTATTTCTAACACTAACACTAATCTCCGAATTTCTTAGATGAACCATTATCATTATTATAACATTTTGGAACACTGGCAGATTTTATTGTATCCCCTAGATCGTTGTTGTTATTGTAACGAATAATAATCAAACAAGATGGCAGCGTTGTAGCGCTCTTTTTGAGCAAAGAAAATAAATATAGAGCTATTTGAACGACATCTACTGTCAAAGTTCTTATTATTTATTCTTTTATGAATAGTTATACTCCATTTTGTAGTTTCTTATTACATACCCTTAGTATTTTATTATTGTTGAATTTTAGATTTTCAGTTATTAGTTTATTTCTAGTTTTTAGGGGTTTTTTTATATTATTTCTGAGAATATATTTGGTTGAATCGATCGGTCGAGCAAATAGCTTGAAAAACGGAATTTAAGTAGCTGGCTTCTAACAAAATTTAAATATATAATCTTGGACATTTTAATAATATTCTTTCAAGTGAAATGATTACAAAATTTGGTGGTACATCAAAAATAATAAAGATTATAGTATTAACAATGTCACACGGCGACATTTTTTAAATATAAAAACTGAATGCTTAATTTAAACATTAACTGTTTTTGCTGTGATATCGCCCTGAATCACATAATCGATCCAGATTCAGATTGGACATAATTAATTGTGTCTTCCTGTCATTTCTTACCTTAGTACTGAAATCTAGATGACACAAATGCAAATCGCAATGTGCACACATTTACATGGGCAAATTACGGATAACGCTCACTGAGTGGATCAATGTCAGTGTTAAACTGGAATCGTTATTTATCAAGCCTAAGTTATTTGAAATTCTAAGATTAAGAAATTCTAAGATTAAGTAGATAAACATTGAAGAAACCCATAAGCAGTTGGGTATGCAGGAGGAATAGACAAGAATATGAACTGAGGAGGAACAGTATTTATAAAACTTCTCTTAATATGGTATATGGGCACAATAGCTTTTAATATTTCGTTGATTTGTTTTTTGCGGCTGTAAAGCCAGAAAATATTTTTAGATTGTAAGGATTATAAGAGATATTTTTTGAAAATATTAGGTGGGTTAGAGATAATTATTTTGAATTTATTTTTCTTAACACTTAAATAATCTGAGACTATTTGGGGGACATTTTGTCTTTTGATCTGATTCAAAGCTAAAGTCAAGAAAGTGTCAGCTTTGTGGTAGAGTTTCTATGTCTGTGAGTTTACGCGTGTATCTCTCAGTTAATTATATATGTTTTTTCAAAAAAATAAAGTTTGTGTTGTGGTATTAATTAGATACCACCATGATGGATGCGCTTTTTTCCGAAATGAAAGCAAAAAAAATCGCTTTTTTGATAGGAAAAATAGCAGAAGATCGAAGAAGTATTCGATTCAAACAAAATTTATAATACATATTTATTAATTATGTACTGATTAGATTATTTTATACCCCCATTTGAACCTACACCATTCCCTCCCAGAAATAATATAAGATGGACATTAGACAGACGATTGTAAAGTGTTTTCAACTATCTGTTAGGACTCTCACTTCTCAACTAAACAAAGCCTTCTTCCATCAACCAAGTGCAGGACACAACAGCCTAACCGCAAAACGCTGAACAGCTTCCTAACACAGAAATTGAATTGGCCAAAATGTTTATATTTAAAATTTGATTTTTTTCTTTAGATTGGTCCTGCCCATCGATTGTTAGAAATAATGAAGGAGGTAATTTTAAAATAATTACACAATTTACTTGAACTCTTCAAAATAGTAAAAAAGCAATATGTAGCAGTTTGATTAGAAAAAAAACATATTCCGTATTCCAGGTTGTCGTTTGTAAAATTCTTTGTCATTATTATGACTGAATAGATTTGATATATTTAATAGAGATTTTTTCTCTACCTTTTATGAAGTCAGAAGGGCATCAATACCAATCAAATCTCGTCCCTAAAATGGATTTCAAATCCAAATCAAATCCGTTTGAATTACCAGCTTAAAATACTAATTTAACCGAATTCTTTGAAGTTTGAAAACAGGCGTTACCAGAAAAGTAACTTTAGATTTTCAAATTTCGGACATTTTCAGCATCAAAGTACTTTTTAGCTAAGCTTAATTTACTCGAAATATTAATTAGGGATTTATTCTTTTTTAGTGTTTCATGCCTTTCAGATTGTTTTCAGATGAGACATTTCATTTTCTTCGTCATAATGTTGGACAGACTCTTCTAAATCATGGACTCTTCTCGGTCTTTTCTAATAAAAAAATAAGTCACTTTTTAGTAAACCAGTTTTAAACCAGTACACCAAACAAAAAAAAGTATAACTCCACTGTTTATGTTTAATTAACACAAAGTGGCAGAAACTTTTGCGCTAATACGTGTATAGTATATTAGCACTTTTATAAAACACTAAATATAAAAGGTCTGAATTTGATTTTTTATTATCAAATGTCAAACGACATTGACCATTTTTCACTCAAAACAATTCCATAGACTTCGATTTCAAATAACGATGTACGATTTTTTAAATCAAATGTCTTTAATGAACTTTGATATGTTTTTTAGTTTAATTTTTTTTTTCAGATGAATCAGCTGGATGAGAAAGTGAGACTGATTAAATCTATATTCAGCAAACTTGGATGATGTTAATTTCAAATCCATTTTTCTACTTGCCCAAGTTGAATAAGATTTATATGAATCTACAATCTATTGAAGGTGAAGAACTCATATACAGAGGTGTCATATATCAAAGCTTCCTGAGTATGAGAAAAGTCTTAGCCGAAGGATGGATGACGTCTTCTGTCGATGAGACTCCCAGTGCGCCTAAGCAGATCAAAATGAATAAAATATATATCCAGTTTATCTAGGAAGGTTATCCAGACGGGTAAATGACAGGATCTATGTGTTGACCGTGAACTCTGGATACTATTTCACCTTGGTTCGGCACAAGAATTTCACTGGACTCCTGCGATACCTACAGCCTACTGTAAAAACTGTCCTTATGTTCCCCCAGGTGTTTCCGGAGATGGAGGTCCTTGGAAGCTATTTTTACTGAACTGAATTGTATGTATATCACCTTTGGGAAGAAATCAATAAAGCCTGAAAATGAATGTTAGCAGCAACAGTTAATTAGGACTCAGAAGATTAATTCTTTCAAGGTGAAGCAAAGAATAGAGTGTTTGGAGGGATTAAGGTAGAATAGAGACTTAAATATTCCGCCCCACCCCCAATGATTCGCGTTTTCATCTCAGAAGTAACATTATTTTATTTATATGGCATAACTCGCAACAGTTAAAAAATAGTTTACAAACTGTTCACATTTTTCGTTAACTTTAATTTTAAAAGTACGCACAGGAAGTGACTCAAGACCATTTTCATTAATTATTCAGAGATGAAAAGAACATGTTACATTGGTTCAGAGAACTTCAGAAATTATTGCGAAATATGACATTATTGAAAAATCAAACCGTTGTTTAAAAGAAAATATTTCAAGATTCTTTTTTTGGCGATGAAATTAGTATTTCTTGAAAGGTTGTATTTTTTGCATGCATGAAATGATAATTAAAATTAAAATTCCAAAAGTCTTCTACTCACTTCACTATTATTCTACTCACTTTTGTTGAGCACACAGAAGAATAAATAAATTTTAAGACTGATGTGTGGAAGAATAAGCTGTGGGAAGAAGAGGTGAAAATACACTTGCGAATTTGCTGATATAACGTTACAATTTATTGATGCAGCGGGAAAATGAGCACGTCCTTTTCTTTACGAGTTGGTGAGTTTTACGAAAAAAATATGAAATTACGTATATATATATATATATATATATATATATATATATATATATATATATATATAAAAATTAGATTAGAGAGAGATGAACAGATATGTATGTGCGTGCATGTGAATGTATATATTCCAATAGATAAGTTCATTTTACCTTATATCAAACAAGATAAGTAGATATGCAAAGAAATACATATTTATATATTTAAATGTATAAAGAAAACATATATTTTGTTATTTCAACAGATGTAAATGTATTGTTAGATATATACATATAGTCATCCACAGCTCATCAGTGTGACTAGACATCCGATCGCTTCAGGCCGGGACCGAAACCCGACCAATTTCGTATCAGTCGAAGATTCTAACCCCAGGTCATCGATGACAAGCAGAAAGAAAGGCGAATGTTTGCGTGTTTCTTTTTTCATAAACATACTCCGAGAACTCACTATATCCAAATGAGAGAAAGAACAAATGCAGTAAATTTCCGCAGTTTGTAGCATTTACTTTTTAAAAAGTGCTCAATACAAAGTAGAGCAATACATTATTATTATATTTTTATTATAAGAGATTATAATAAATACATTTATAAATCGCTACACAAATAATTTCATGTTTCAATATTATGATTTTACTTCTTCAAGTGATGGTAAGTAACTGGTGATAAAATGATTTTTAAGGAAATTTAAAAACAAATTGTTACCTCTTTTCCGAAAATAAAAGTGGGGAGACGTAAGGTCAGCATTAAAAATAGACTTCTGGTATGTCTTGATTAACCAATGTCAGATCAACGCTAAATAGAAAAGTAATGTCAGAGTGTGGAGGTGGGTGAGGTTTTTTTTCATGTCACGATAAACTGACATATAGGCATGTCATTAACTTCTTTTAAATAACTTAAAAGAAGTTAATAAAACCCCTACGTAAAATGGAAAAATTAAAAAAAGAACTTGTAAATCTTTAAATGAACCGTGTTTCCTCTGTTTCAATGAAAAATTGCAAAAAATCAAATTTGCTGACAAAAGTTCTTTGTTAAACGAAAGAAGTGAATTCCCGACACAGTTTATCTTTTACTTTAAAATATAGTGTAATTATTTAAAAAAAAATACGTATTACTCTTTTATAGCCATAATTTATTAGTATATAATGGTCCACCCTCTACTGGTAATTACCTTATTTTGTTTATTCAGCTTAAATATTGCTATATATTCTCGTCTATTCAATATTATTAACATCATATATAGATGTTTCACATTTTTAACTTAAGAAGCTTCCTGGATATATATTTTTTTTCTAAATTTTCCTGTTAACTTTACGTCTGATTAGTCCACTCCTGCCTTCAAAAAATAGAACATATTTGTCTATAATCACGATATATTTGTCGCTGCCATATTCTCTACAATCGTCAATGATGCCATTACAAGCAGCTTACTAACGCATACTTCATTTCTTCAATTAGTGCCGTGTATAGAATGGGGCTACATTGTTGGTTTTCGAGACACTAGATGATCATTTGCTGCGTATGTTGGACGTTGGCAGCAGGGGTTATATGACCAGCCATTATTGTCCTCACAAGATCGAAATATCATGAGGGCAGTAGGGACAAATTGTATGTAGGCACAGATCAGAACATGTAACTCTAGATAAACATGACCATCAGATCTCCATTTAATACGCAAAGGACATGATGGGACTACACCTGAATATTTCATTTAGTCTACCTACAAATTTTGCTGTATTGCGTCAACGGTTGAAAGAGGCAACCATGTTAAACTACAAGGAGAATATATAAGGGTCTAAGTAGTGTTGACTTTACTTGACATAAATATATATAATATTGGACCGAGTTAATTCTAAAAAATCTAAATAAATGACGAAGCATGCAAATTTTTCTCGGTATTTATTTTGGTTGAATTCAGACTTCAATCTTGGCAGTAACCTTAAATAAAAATTCCGTTATATCGAGTTGACTCAAGATATGTCATCTGATGTGGCATCTTTTCTTTGCCTACCGGACTTAATATGTTCACCCGCTGAGGAGGAAATATTTTCGAGGTCAAGCGTCTTTACAGATTCATCTCTATTCTTTTGAACGCCAGGACGCACCCACCTCTCGGCGCCTGCTTAATGTTTTTTTTCCCCTTTCAATATAAGAAAATACAAAAATGTAACGATAAGCTCAGAGTTAGATAACGATCTTCATACTGCTGTACATTTATTTACAAAACCATGTATTGGCATAAATGTGTAGCTGAAATGAAACATTTCAAGTCCTTATTCATCATGTTGAATGAAACGATGTGGTTTATTAATGGCTTTCAGAACGCTATTGTCAATTCAATATATGATCCTTTTGACTGAGAGTATTTTTTGAATAAGCTGCTGTCTTACTGTAAAATCGTTTTAAAGAGACCTTTCCGAATGAAAAGAATTACTTATAACTAATTCATACTTCTTTTTACCTAAAAACAAAAAAATTGAACGGAATCCAAACAGATGATTTCGATTTACAACAAATAATTTACCACTAAATAACTGCTGTCTGATTATTTAAAATAAGAAAGCATTGCAAACATCTGTTCTTAAATAACAGGGTATTATAGCACGATTATATATATATATATATATATATATATATATATATATATAAACATAATTTTATGTCCATTTTTTTTTTAATATCCGGACTTAGGCTGCCTTTCGACCAACGCATCATCAGGAACCAATCGTTGGCAACTTTTAACTCATTTGAATTGATAAGAGATAATACTGGAACACGCTTAAAATTACGAAACACGTAAAATTAAAAAAAAAAAACGTTAATAATGAAAAAAAATTTTTTTTTGATCCAGTCGAGCATGTACAGGCTGGAATAATTTTAAGCACAAAGCTTCCAAAATTAATAAATGATGTTTTGATCTACCTTTATGCAAAATGTAAAACGAGTCATTCGAAAAACAAGACGAGCATGATAATAGGTGTTGTTCAATTGAAGACTCGTGCGCTGATTGCGACACACGAGAATGATCATAAGAATATAATCTAATATACCTAGGAACATGTTGGCTTATTCTCGACTCTAACCTGATATATATATGTATACAGAAATATAGTTTTAATTATTGCTATATTTATGGGATAAATTGCTCAATATCAGAGATAAAAGCGTATATATATATATATATATATATATATATATATATATAGTAAGTACTGCGTATATAATATATAAATAATATATATAATGAATTGCATATATATATATATATATATATATATATATATATATATATACATACATAGACATTTCATACGCACACAGACGCACACACACACGCATATATGTGTGTGTGTGTGTGTGTGTGTGTGTGTGTGTGTGGTGGCGTCAACTCGTAAAGCGAGTATGGCCATCACTGACATGTCCAGCCCTTCACTTAAACGTCTCCATATGCATTCATAGGTTGTATGAACGACAGCCATCGATCTAAATTTCTTCTGACATATGTGGCATATGAAATCATTTCTAGGTGGTGGTAGGAGACTTTGATCATCATCATTTCCAATGTGTCCTTTCATATGCCTTGTCAGGCCCGTCCTGGACTTGCATACCCTAGTGCATGTCGAGTATTGAGCATTGGGCACACGGCCAGATTGGCACCTCATTGCAATTCAGGGATCCTTTCCGAGTCCGACTCTTCAGTTCTGCATATTTTTGTGATGTCTAATGTAAGATCTTGACGCTGTCAGCAATACCCGGTCTCCAAGAAACCCGGTTTTCAGCTAGAGTCTCCCAGTTATCCAGACCAATATTGCACTTGTATAGTGACTCTTTAAGGCAATCTTTGTAAAGAAGTTTAGGCTTGTGCTGTAGTCATTTTCCCATTTCGAATTCTTCATACATTATTTGTTTTGGAATTCTTTCATTAACCAGATGGACAACATGATCCGCCCATCGCAATCTGTGCTTGTGCATAACTGCTTCCACAGAGAGTGAATTGGCCCTTTGTAGAACAATGGTATCAGGTGTGTGAGACATCCAGTGAATTTCAAGCACAGACCGAAGGCAGCGTTGGTGAAAACGTTCCAGTACCTTCAGATGTCTGCGATAGACTTCCCATGTCTCACATGAACAGGGCAAAGATGACATAATGCAGGCATTGTATGTTTAAATTTTTATCTGCTTTTAATGCCCTTTTGACTCCAGACACGGAGCTTGAGTGCTGCAAATGCATCAGAGGCCTTCTTCATCTTCAAGAGAGCAGTGGCAGCTGAGGGTGCTAGCAAGGTATGCAAATTTGTCTATGACCCCAAGTCGACTACCATCAACATAAATTGATGGCTCTATAAACTAAATTCCTCTGGGCAAGTTGATACTTCACCACTGTCTTGTCAAGGCTGATGGACAGTCCAAAAGCCTTACATGACCTTGATAGTTGATCCATGAACTCCTGTGCATGCTGAATTGTGTGTGCGACCAGGTCACAGTCATCGGCATAGAGAAGGTTGCGCACTAAACTCAAAAATACTTTTGTCTTTCTGCAAACCTACGTATGTTGAAAAGCTTGCCAGTTGACCTTTATCATAATACCACCATGGCATTCCGCGAATGCATAAGGAGCCAGAAGATCTCCCTGCTTGACTCCCTTTTCAATCTTGATGGACCCCATAAACATACCGTCAAAACTGACACAGGCTTTCATACTGTCGTGGAAGGATTCAGAATCTTAATAAAGTGGGATTGGAGGACAGTTCAATTTCGAAAGGATCTTCCAGAGACCAGCACGATTAACAGTGACAAAATCCTTCCGCAGATCTACAAATATTTGATAAAGGTTCATTTGTTGTTAACTGCTAAATCCTGGATTTGTCGTGCTGTGAAAATCATATCTGCGATCCCTTTATGTTGGCGGAAACTACACTGTGATTCAGACAGTAAATTGTGAACTATGCTCTGGTTTAATCTAAATAGGAGAACAGATGCTAAGGTTTTACCTGCCGAAGAAAGGAGAGCATTCACTCTATAATTACCAGAAAATTTCCTGGACACATTTACCCTTATATATAGGTATCATTGTTGCATCCCTCCAATCTTCTCCATCCCTCCAGACATTTAAAATAAGATCATGCATAAGTTGATTTAAATATATTCCACCGTAACAGAATATCTCAGCAGGACGTCCATCAACCCCAATAGATCTGCCATGCAGAGCCCCTCCATGCCACGCATAACCTCGCCCAGCGATGGTTATATATATATATATATATATATATATATATATATATATATATATATATATATATATGCCGAAAATATACGCATATATATATATATATATATATATATATATATATATATATTTTCATTATGACATGTTTCGTTGTACAGTTTAGACATATTCTGCCTGCTCATTTTCGTTAAAATCCTTTCACACTCACGGATAAGTTTTCTGATGTCATTGCTAAAAGATGAGAGAAAATCGCCGTGTTTATGCATATTTGCTTTACTATCAAATACTTTCGACATATTCATGTCATCATCAGGGTATTCTTTATAATCAAATGAATAGTATAGTATCCACTATTGTCAGAAACAAATTGTTGTGTTATCTGAAAGTTTATACAAATGGAATGAAAGGACACTACATCAGTGCATGACCGCTAAAACTGTTCTGAAAGTTGAATTTCTTAAAAATCGGTTGAGGATCAGTGCGTGACAGAGGAAACCGTTTAAAGGGAGATAACTACGAATAGTTTGGAGAATTTTTTTTGAGACATGAGTAGTAAAAAGAGAAACTATGATTGTAAACAGTGGCATTTCAAATTATCTATTATACATATTTTTAATATTTGTGGAGTATTCATAATTAATTTTGTTAAGGGTTGATTTCAGTTTTTTTAATATAGATAGCTTCAAGAATTTTTAGTTTATGTTAATTTTTTTCATGAAAAAGTATAGAGGTATTTTCAACGCGGATTTTTCTGAATTGCGAATGTGGGTAAGTATGTTGTAAATGTTTAGAAATGCTAGATATATTATTCAAATGAAAACTTATCCGCCGAGACAACGGTTTAGCAGTATGTCCGACGCAAATATTATTTTTACCATCCAAGACTAAAGAAGTCTGTTCTGTTATTTACCCACAGTTGGGGGCGGGGAGAATAACATACATTTCGCAAGGGTATTAGCACGTAAGAGAATGTAATAGATTTGAATGTAATTCGAACTATGCTCTCGATTCCTCAAACCGATATATATCATATGTATATATATATATATATATATATATATATATATAAAAATAAAATGTGTGTGTGTGTGTGTGTGTGTGTGTGTGTGTGTGTGTGAATAGTACATACATACATACCTTCATATATATATATATATATATATATATATATACACACATATACATGCATATATATATATATACATAAATACATATATATATATATATATATATATATATATATATATATATATATATATATATATATAAGGGAAGAGGTATAGTAGTTCTAACGAGAGAAATTTGTGTATATTAAAAAGAAGAGACAAAGCGCAAACGTTTTTGGTTGTAATGTGGATTTTTTATAAATATATTATGCTTCATTTCGCATAATTTTACTATACGTGTTTCCGGTCTCGCGGCCTTCATCAGGCAAAAGACTGGATATTTCCATATCATTAAAAGGAATTAATATTTCTTGTGTTTTCGATGTTAAATATTCACGATATAGACATTCTCTTTTTGTGTTAGTAACACACACACACACACACACACACACATATATATATATATATATATATATATATATATATATATATATATATATATATTCCTGTATAATTAAAAAAAAAGCGAATGTCCAGAAAAACAGATTTTCACTATAAAAAGTAATTATTAAAAAAAATACGTTAGACACTAAAAATGCTATTAATTCATTCACAAAACACTTTTCTGCAGTAAAAATAAATCTAAAGTAGATATATCGTCTCTATAATTTGTCCACTCATAAATTGGTTTTGTATCAATCCGTATAAATACGTTAGACACTATTGTAAATTAATGATGGGGCAATATGCTATCTAAGTTCTCCACCAGTAGCACTGGTTTACTTACTTAAGTGTATGGGGCAATATATCTAAGTTCTCCACCAGTAGCACTGGTTTTATTACTTAGAGGCGTGATGGGGCATATGCTATCTAAGTTCTCCACCAGGGCACTGGTTTACTTTACTTATAAGTGTGGCGTGATGAGGGCAATATGCTGTCTAAGTTTCTCCACCAGTAGCACTGGTTTACTTACTTGTAAGTGTGGCGTGATGAGACAATATGCTAATTCTCCACCAATGCACTATCTGATGAAATGCTTATCTCTCCACCAGTAGCACTGGTTTGCTGCACGGGCAATATGCTATCTGGTTCTCCACCAGTAATGCACTGGTTTACTTTATAAGTGTGGCGTGATGGGGCAATATGCTATCTAAGTTCTCCACAGTAGCACTGGTTTTACTTACTTGTAAGTGTGTGGCGTGATGGGGCAATATGTATCTAAGTTCTCCACCAGTAGCACTGGTTTACTTGTTGTAAGTGTGGCGTGATGAGGCAATATGCTATCTAAGTTCTCCACCAGTAGCACTGGTTTACTTACTTGTAAGTGTGGCGTGATGGGGCAATATGCTATCTAGGTTCTCCGCAACTGGTTTACTTACTTATGAGTGTGGCGTGATGGGGCAATATGCTGTCTAAGTTCTCCACCAGTAGCACTGGTTTTACTTACTTGTAAGTGTGGCGTGATGGGGCAATATGCTATCTAAGTTCTCCACCAGTAGCACTGGTTTACTTACTTTATGGTGTGGCGTGATGGGGCAATATGCTATCTAAGTTCTCCACCAGTAGCACTGGTTTTAGCTGGTTTACTTACTTGTAAATTGGCGTGATGGGGTTCTCCAATATGGTTTGCTAAGTTTCTCCTGTCTAAGTTCTCCACCAGTAGCACTGGTTTTTGCTTACTTATAAGTGTGGCGTGATGAGGCAATATGCTATCTAAGTTCTCCACCAGTAGCACTGGTTTACTTACTTATGAAGTGTGGCGTGATGGGGCAATATGCTATCTAAGTTTCTCCACCACTGTTGCACTGATGTTTACTTACCAGTTGGTTTACTTATATGTGTGGCGTGATGGGGCAATATGCTATCTAAGTTCTCCAGTAGCACTGGTTTACACTTGTAAGTGTGGCGTGATGGGGCAATATGCTGTCTAAGTTCTCCACCAGTAGCACTGGTTTGCTTACTAAATTAATGGCGTGATGGGGCAATATGCTATCTAAGTTTACCACCAGTATAGCACTGGTTTACTTGCGCCCCAGCAAGTGTGGCGTGATGGGGCAATATGCTATCTAAGTTCTCCACCAGTAGCACTGGTTTACTTACTTGTAAGTGTGGCGGATGGGGCATTATGCTATCTGTTTCCACCAGTAGCACTGGTTTACTTATCAGGCGTGGGCGGATGAAGCAACATACATCTAAGTTCTCCACCAGCAGTTAACTGGTTTACTTACTTGTAAGTGTGGCGTGATGGGGCAATATGTTATCTAAGTTTCTCCACCAGTAGCACTGGTTTACTTACTTGTAAGTGTGGCGTGAAGCAACATGTTATCTAAGTTCTCCACCAGTAGCACTGGTTTACGCATCAGTAAGTGGCGGATGGGGCAATATGCTATCTAAACAGTAGCACTGGTTTACTTACTTGTAAGTGTGGCGTGATGGGGGCAAATATGCTGCCCAAGCTCTCCACCAGTAGCACCGCTTACTTACTTGAAGTGTGGCGTGAGCAAATACAATATACTAAGTTCTCCACCAGTAGCACTGGCTTACTTACTGTAAGTGTGGCGGATGGGGCAATATACATTCAAGTTCCACCAGCAGCACTGGTTTACTTTGCATTTGTGCGTGGTGATGGGCAATATGCTATCTAAGTTTCCACCAGTAGCACTGGTTTACCATTTGTAAGTGTGGCGTGATGGGGCAATATGCTATCTAAAGTTCTCCACCAGTAGCACCCAGTTTATTTACCAGCGTGGCGGATGGGGCAATATGCTATCTAAGTTCTCCACCAGTAGCACTGGTTTACTTACTTCGTAAGTGTGGTGACAGGCAATATACATCTAAGCCTCCAATTGCAGCACTGGTTTACTGCATTTGTAAGTGTGGCGTGATGGGGCAAATATGCTATCTAAGTTCTCACCAGCAGCACTGGTCACATTTACCAAAGTGTGGCGTGATGTAAAGGCAATATGTTACTTACTTGTAAATTAATGTGCGTGATGGGGCAATATGCTATCTAAGTTCCTCCACCAGTAGCACTGGTTTACTTTATGGTAAGTGTGGCGTGATGAGGCAATATGCTATCTAAGTTCTCCACCAGTAGCACTGGTTTACTTACTTGTAAGTGTGGCGTGATGGGGCGGCTTATCTAAGTTCTCCACCAGTAGCACTGGTTTACTTACTTGTAAGTGTGGCGTGATGGGGCAATATGCTATCTAAGTTCTCCACCAGTAGCACTGGTTTACTTACTTGTAAGTGTGGCGTGATGGGGCAATATGCTATCTAAGTTCTCCACCAGTAGCACTGGTTGCTGCCTAAATTAATGGCGTGATGGGGCAATATGCTATCTAAGTTCTCCACCAATAGCACTGGTTTACTTACTTATAGTGTGGCGTGATGGGGCAATATGCTATCTAAGTTCTCCACCAGTAGCACTGGTTTTACTTACTTGTAAGTGTGTGTGGCGTGATGGGGCAATATGCTATCTAAGTTCTCCACCAATGGCACTGGTTTTACTTACTTGTAAAGTGTGGCGTGATGGGGCAATATGCTATCTAAGTTCTCCACCAGTAGCACTGGTTTTACTTACTTATAAATTAATATGGCGTGATGGGGCAATATGCTATCTAAGTTTCCACCAGTAGCACTGGTTTACTTACTTATAAGTGTGGCGTGATAGGGCAATATGCTATCTAAGTTCTCCCACCAGTAGCACTGGTTTGCCACTTGTAAAGTGTGGCGTGATGAACAATATGCTATCTAAGTTCTCCACCAGTAGCACTGGTTTACTTACTTGTAAGTGTGTGGCGTGATGGGGCAATATGCTATCAAGTTCTCCTGAAGTAGCACTGGTTTACTTACTTATAAGTGTGGCGTGATGGGGCAATATACTATCTGATTCTCCCACCAGTAGCACTGGTTTACTTACTTGTAAGTGTGGCGTGATGGGGCAATATGCTATCTAAGTTCTCCACCAGTAGCATGGTTTTACTTACTGTAAGTGTGGCGTGATGGGGCAATATGCTATCTAAGTTCTCCACCAGTAACTGGTTTACTTACTTGTAAGTGTGGCGTGATGAGACAATATGCTTTATCTAAAAGTTCTCCACCAGTAGCACTGGTTTACTTACTTGTAAGTGTGGCGTGATGGGGCAATGCTATCTAAGTTCTCCACCAATGGCACTGGTTTACTTACTTATAAGTGTGGCGTGATGGGGCAATATACTATCTAAGTTCTCCACCAGTAGCACTGGTTTACTTACTTGTAAGTGTGGCGTGATGAGGCAATATACTGTCTAAGTTTCTCCACCAGTAGCACTGGTTTACTTACTTGTAAATTAATGGCGTGATGGGACAATATGCTGTCTAAGTTCTCCACCAGTAGCACTTTGGTTTACTTACTTGTAAGTGTGGCGTGATGAGGCAATATGCTATCTAAGTTCTCCTGGTAGCACTGGTTTGCCTTACTTATGTGTGTGTGATGGGGCAATATGCTATCTAAGTTCTCCACAAGTAGCACTGGTTTACTTATGAAAGTGTGGCGTGATGGGGCAATATGCTATCTAAGTTCTCCACCAGTAGCACTGGTTTACTTACTTGTAAATGTGTGGCGTGATGAGGGCAATATGCTATCTAAGTTTGGTTCCAGTAGCACTGGTTTACTTACTTGTAAATTAATGGCGTGATGGGGCATATATGCTATCTAAAGTGTTGGCGTCAATATGCATCTAAGTTCTCCACAGTAGCACTGGTTTTACTTACTTGTAAGTGTGGCGTGATGGGCAATATGCTATCTAAGTTCTTACCAGTAGCACTGGTTTTACTTACTTTATGTGTGGCGCATTGGGGCAATATGCTGTCTAAGTTCTCCACCAGTAGCACTGGTTTTGCTTACTTGTAAGTGTGGCGTGATGAACAATATGCTATCTAAGTTCTGCTGGTTTACTTAATGAAATTCTGACTCCTCTAGGTAGCACTGGTTTGCTGGTTTACTTACTTATGAACCAATTGGCGTGATGGGGCAATATGCTGTCTAAGTTCTCCACCAGTAGCACTGGTTTACTTACTTGTAAGTGTGGCGTGATGAGGCAATATGCTATCTAAGTTCTCCACCAGTAGCACTGGTTTACTTACTTTATGTAAGTGTGGCGTGATGGGGCAATATGCTGTCTCTAAGTTTCTTACCACCAGTAGCACTGGTTTACTTACTTGTAAATTGTGGCGTGATGGGGCAATATGCTATCTAAGTTCTCCACCAGTAGCACTGGTTTGCCACTTGCTTGTAAATTGTGTGATGGGGCAATATGCTGGCGTGGTTGCCCTTATGGGGCAATATGCTATCTAAGTTCTCCACCAGTAGCACTGGTTTACTTACTTATAAGTGTGGCGTGATGGGGCAATATGCTGTTCTCCAAGTTGGTTTACTCTTAGTGTGTGATGGGGCCTATCTAAGTTCTCAGTGGCACTGGTTTACTTACTTGTAAGTGTGGCGTGATGAAGACGCAATGCTATCTAAGTTCTCCACCAGTAGCACTGGTTTACTTACTTATGAAGTGTGGCGTGATGGGGCAATATGCTATTCTCCACCAGTAGCACTGGTTTCCACTTATGGTGTGGCAGTAGCACTGGTTTACTTAGTGTGGCGTGATGGGGCAATATGCTATCTAAGTTCTCCACCAGTAGCACTGGTTTACTTACTTGTAAGTGTGGGCGTGATGGGGCAATATACTATCCAGTTCTCCTGGTAGCACTGGTTTACTTACTTGTAAGTGTGGCGTGATGGGGCAATATGCTATCTAAGTTCTCCACCAGTAGCACTGGTTTTACTTACTTTGAAATGTGGCGTGATGACAATATGCTATCTAAGTTCTCCACCAGTAGCACTGGTTTACTTACTTATAAGTGTGTGGCGTGATGGGGGCAATATATATCTAAGTTCTCCACCAGTAGCACTGGTTTTGCTTATGGTGTGGCCAATATGCTATCAAGTTCTCCAGCACTGGTTTTACTTACTTATAAAGTGTGGCGTGATGGGGCAATATGCTATCTAAGTTCTCCACCAGTAGCACTGGTTTACTTACTTGTAAGTGTGGCGTGATGGGGCAATATGCTATCTAAGTTCTCTGTGCACTGGTTTACACTGGTTTGATGGGCAATATGCTATCTAAGTTCTCCAAAGTGTTTACTTACTTATAAGGCGTGATGGGGCAATATGCTATCTAAGTTCTCCACCAGTAGCACTGGTTTTACTTACTTGTAAGTGTGGCGTGATGGGGCAATATATATCTAAGTTCTCCACCAGTAGCACTGGTTTACTTACTTATGTAAGTGTGGCGTGATGAGGACAGGGTAATATGCTATCAGTTCTCCACCGGTAGCACTGGTTTACCCACTTAGTGTGGCGTGATGGGGCAATATGCTATCTAGGGTTCTCCACCAGTAGCACTGGTTTTACCCTTGTAAAGTGTGGCGTGATGGGGCAATATGCTATCTAAGTTCTCCACCAGTAGCACTGGTTTACTTACTTATATAGTGTGGCGTGATGGGGCAATATGCTATCTAAGTTCTCTGTGCACTGGTTTACTTACTTGTAAGTGTGGCGTGATGGGGGCAATATGCTATCTAAGTTCTCCCACCAGTAGCACTGGTTTTACTTAATAAGTGTGGCGTGATGAGACTGATATGCTCTAAGTTTCTCCACCAGTAGCACTGGTTTACTTACTTATGAAGGCGTGATGGGGCAATATGCTATCTAGTTCTCCACCAGTAGCACTGGTTTGCACTTGTAAGTGTGGCGTGATGAGACAATATGCTATCCAGTTCTCCTGTTAGCACTGGTTTACTTACTTATGAAGTTGTGGCGTGATGGGCAATATGCTATCTAAGTTCTCCACCAGTAGCACTGGTTTACTTACTTATAAGTGTGGCGTGATGGGGCAATATGCTATCTAAAGTTCTCCACCAGTAGCACTGGTTTTTACTTACTTGTAAGTGTGTGCGTGATGGGGCAATATGCTGTCTAAGTTTCTCCACCAACTGGTTTGCTTACTTGTAAGTGTGGCGTGATGGGGCAATGCTATCTGGTTCTCCACCAGTAGCACTTTGGTTTACTTACTTATATAGTGTGGCGTGATGGGGCAATATGCCATCTAAGTTCTCCACCAGTAGCACTGGTTTACTTACACTTGGCGTAAGTGTATGCTGCGTGATGGTTTGACAATATGGCTGATCTAAGTTCTCCACCAGTAGCACTGGTTTACTTACTTATGAAAGTGTGGCGTGATGGGGCAATATGCTTATCTAAGTTCTCCACCAGTAGCACTGGTTTACTTAGTTTGCCCCATAGAACTTATAAGTGTGGCGTGGGGCAATATGCTATCTAAGTTCTCCACCAGTAGCACTGGTTTACTTACTTATAAGTGTGGCGTGATGAGACAATATGCTATCTAGTTCTCCACCAGTAGCACTGGTTTACTTACTTATAAGTGTGGCGTGATGGGGCAATATGCTATCTAAGTTCTCCACCAAAGTGTGGCGTGATGGGGCACTGGTTTACTTACTTGTAACTTACTTATAAGTGTGGCGTGATGGGGCAATATGCTATCTAAAGTTCTCCACCAGTAGCACTGGTTTGCCACTTGTAAATTGTGGCGTGATGGGGCAATATGCTATCTAAGTTCTCCACCAGTAGCACTGGTTTTACTTACTTGTAAGTGTGGCGTGATGAGGCAATATATGCTATCTAAGTTCTCCACCAGTAGCACTGGTTTTACTTACTTGTAAGTGTGGCGTGATGGGGCAATATGCTATCTAAGTTCTCCACCAGTAGCACTGGTTTGCTTACTTGTAAAGGTGTGGCGTGATGGCCACGTATGCTATCTAAGTTCTCCACCAGTTTACTTACTTTGGTTGGCGGCGTACTTATGATCTAAGTTTCTTGGCGTGATGGGCGTGAATATGCTATCTAAGTTCTCCACAGTAGCACTGGTTTACTTACTTATGAGTGTGGCGTGATGTAAACAATATGCTATCTAGGTTCTCCTGTTAGCACTGGTTTACTTACTTGTAAGTGTGGCGTGATGGGGCAATATGCTGTCTAAGTTCTCCACCAGTAGCACTGGTTTTTTATGCCTTAAGTGTTGGCGTGATGGGCAATATGCTATCTAAGTTCTCCCAGTAGCACTGGTTTACTTACTTTGTAAGTGTGGCGTGATGGGGCAATATGCTATCTAAGTTCTCCACCAGTAGCACTGGTTTTACTTATAAGTGTGGCGTGATGGGGAGCAATATGCTATCTAAGTTCTCCACCAGTAGCACTGGTTTACTTACTTGTAAATGTGGCGTGATGGGGGTCTAAGTTCTCCACCAGTAGCACTGGTTTACTTACTAAGCGTTCAATATGCTATCTAAGTTCTCAGGTAGCACTGGTTTGCCCACTTGTAAGTGTGGCGTGATGGGCAATATATTATCTAAGTTCTCCACCAGTAGCACTGGTTTACTTACTTGTAAAAGTGTGGCGTGATGGGGCAATATGCTATCTAAGTTCTCCGCAGTAGCACTGGTTTACTTACTTGTAAGTGTGGCGTGATGGGGCAATATGCTGTCTAAGTTCTCCACCAGTAGCAATTTTGCCGCCTTATGTGGCGTGATGGGGCAATATGCTAAATTCTCCACCAGTAGCACTGGTTTTACTTACTTATAAGTGTGGCGTGATGGGGCAATATGCAATTCTCCATAGCTGGTTTATTACTTGTAAGTTCGTGATGGGGCCTATCTAAGTTCTCCACCAGTAGCACTGGTTTTACTTACTTGTAAGTGTGGCGTGATGGGGCAATATGCTATCTAAGTTCTCCGCAATAGTAGCACTGGTTTACTTGTAAGTGTGTGGCGTGATGGGGCAATATGCTATCTAAGTTCTCCACCAGTAGCACTGGTTTACTTACTTAACAAGTGTGGCGTGATAGGGCAATATAAGTTCTCCACCAATGCACTGGTTTTACCCACTTGTGGTGTGGCGTGATGAGGGCAATATGCTATCTAAGTTCTCCACCAGTAGCACTGGTTTACTTACTTGTAAGTGTGGCGTGATGAGGCAATATATATCTAAGTTTCTCCACACCGTAGCATGGTTTTACTTACTAACAAGTGTGGCGTGATGGGGCAATGGTTTACTTGCATAAATTATTGGCGTGATGAGACGTATGTATCTAAGTTCTCCACCAGTAGCACTGGTTTACTTACTTGAAGTGTGTGGCGTGATGGGGCAATATGCTATCTAAGTTTCTCCACCAGTAGCATGGTTTACTTACTTGTAAGTGTGGCGTGTTCAGGGCAATATATCTAAGTTCTCCACCAGTAGCACTGGTTTGCCGCTTGTAAGTGTGGCGTATGGGGCAATATGCTGTCTAAGTTCTCCACCAATGTGCTGGTTTACTTACTTGTAAGTGTGGCGTATTGATGGGGCAATATGCTATCTAGGTTCTCCACCAGTAGCACTGGTTTACTTATATGAAGTGTGTTAGCGTGATGAGGCAATATGCTATCTAAGTTCTCCACCAGTAGCACTGGTTTACTTACTTGTAAGTGTGGCGTGATGGGGCAATATACTGTCTAAGTTCTCCACCAGTAGCACTGGTTTACTTACTTATGAAATTGTGGCGTGATGGGGGCAATATGCTATAAGTTCTCCACCAGTAGCACTGGTTTGCTACTTGTAAGTGTGGCGTGATGGGGCAATATACTGCTCAAGTTCTCCACCAGTAGCACTGGTTTACTTACTTGTAAGTGTGGCGTGATGGGGCAATATGCTATCTAAGTTCTCCACCAGTAGCACTGGTTTACTTACTTATAAGTGTGGCGTGATGGGGCAATATGCTATCTAAGTTCTCCACCAGTAGCACTGGTTTACTTACTTGTAAGTGTGGCGTGATGGGGCAATATGCTATCTAAGTTCTCCACCAGTAGCACTGGTTTACTTACTTATGTAAGTGTGGCGTGATGGGGCAATATGTATCTAAGTTCTCCACCAGTAGCACTGGTTTACTTACTTGTAAGTGTGGCGTGATGGGGCAATATGCTATCTAAGTTCTCCACCAGCAATACTTACGTGGTTTATCTAAGTTCTCCACCAGTATGGTTTACTTACTTGTAAGTGTGGCGTGATGGGGGCAATATGCTATCTAAGTTCTCCACCAGTAGCACTGGTTTACTTACTTGTAAGTGTGGCGTGATGGGGGCAATATGCTCCACCAGCCTTACTGTAAGTGTTCAATATGCCTAAGTTCTCCAGTAGCACTGGTTTACTTACTTGTAAGTGTGGCGTGATGGGGCAATATGCTATCTAAGTTCTCCACCAGTAGCACTGGTTTACTTACTTGTAAGTGTGGCGTGATGGGGCAATATGCTATCTAAGTTCTCCACCAGTAGCACTGGTTTACTTATTTGTGTGTGGCGTGATGGGGCAATATGCTATCTAAGTTCTCCACCAGTATACTTATGTAAGTGTGGCGTGATGGGGCAATATGCTCTAAGTTCTCCACCAGTAGCACTGGTTTACTTATAAGTGTGGCGTGATGGGGCAATATGCTATCTAAGTTCTCCACCAGTAGCAATTGGTTTACTTACTTGTAAGTGTGGCGTGATGGGGCAATATGCTATCTAAGTTCTCCACCAGTAGCACTGGTTTATTTACTGGGGCAAATACATTAAGTTCTCCACCAGTGTGGCGTGATGGGGGCAATATGCTATCTAAGTTCTCCACCAGTAGCACTGGTTTACTTATTGTAAGTGTGGCGTGATGGGGCAATATGCTATCTAAGTTCTCCACCAGTAGCACTGGTTTACTTCTACTTGTATGGGGCAATATGCTATCTAAGTTCGTGACTGGTTTACTTACTATCAGGTGTGGCGTGATGGGGCAATATGCTATCTAAGTTCTCCACCAGTAGCACTGGTTTTGCACTTACTTCAGTGTGGCGTGATGAAGACAATATGCTATCTAAGTTCTCCACCAGTAGCACTGGTTTTACTTAAGTGTGTGGCGTGATGGGGCGTATGCTATCTAAGTTCTCCACCAGTAGCACTGGTTTACTTACTTGAAGTGTGGCGTGATGAGACAATATGCTATCTAAGTTCTCCACCAGTAGCATGGTTTATGTAAGTGTGGCGTGATGGGGCAATATGCTATCTAAGTTCTCCACCAGTAACTGGTTTACTTACTTATAAGTGGCGTGATGGGGCAATATGCTATCTAAGTTCTCCACCAGTAGCACTGGTTTACTTACTTGTAAGTGTGGCGTGATGGGGCAATATGCTATCTAAGTTCTCCACCAGTAGCACTGGTTTACTTACTTGTAAGTGTGGCGTGATGGGGCAATATGCTATCTAAGTTCTCCACCAGTAGCACTGGTTTACTTACTTGTAAGTGTGGCGCGTGATGGGGCAATATGCTATCTAAGTTCTCCACCAGTAGCACTGGTTTACTTACTTGTAAGTGTGGCGTGATGGGGCAATATGCTATCTAAGTTCTCCACCAGTAGCACTGGTTTACTTACTTGTAAGTGTGGCGTGATAGGGCAATATGCTATCTCTAAGTTCTCCACCAGTAGCACTGGTTTACTTTACTTGTAAGTGTGGCGTGATGGGGCAATATGCTATCTAAGTTCTCCACCAGTAGCACTGGTTTACTTACTTGTGAGTGTGGCGTGATGGGGCAATATGCTATCTAAGTTCTCCACCAGTAACTGGTTTACTTACTTGTAAGTGTGGCGTGATGGGGCAATATGCTATCTAAGTTCTCCACCAGTAGCACTGGTTTACTTACTTGTAAGTGTGGCGGGGTAATATTATCTAAGTTCTCCACCATGCACTGGTTTACTTATATTGTAAGTGTGGCGTGATGGGCAATATGTTCTCCTCCACCAGTAGCACTGGTTTACTTGTAAGTGTGGCGTGACTTAGTTCTCCACCAGTAGTGTGGCGTGATGGGGCAATATGCTATCTAAGTTCTCCACCAGTAGCACTGGTTTACTTACATTTATAAGTGTGGCGTGATGGGGCAATATGCTATCTAAGTTCTCCACCAGTAGCACTGGTTTACTTACTTATGACCAGTGTGGCGTGATGGGGCAATATGCTGTCTAAGTTCTCCACCAGTAGCACTGGTTTGCATTACTTGTAAGTGTGGCGTGATGGGGCATATGCTATCTAAGTTCTCCACCAGTAGCACTGGTTTACTTACTTGTAAGTGTGGCGTGATGGGCAATATGCTATCTAAGTTCTCCACCAGTAGCACTGGTTTACTTGCCTTTGTAAGGTGGCGTGATGGGGGCAATATGCTATCTAAGTTCTCCACCAGTAGCAATTGGTTTACTTAATTGTAAGTGTGGCGTGATGGGGCAATATGCTATCTAAGTTCTCCACCAGTAGCACTGGTTTACTTACTTGTAAGTGTGGCGTGATGGGGCAATATGCTATCTAAGTTCTCCACCAGTAGCACTGGTTTTACTTACTTGTAAGTGTGGCGTGATGGGGCAATATGCTATCTAAGTTCTCCCAGTAGCACTGGTTTGCACTGATGGGGCAATTTATCTAAGTTCTCCACCAGTAGCACCTGGTTTACCTTGTAAGTGTGGCGTGATGGGGGCAATATGCTATCTAAGTTCTCCGCCAGTAGCACTGGTTTACTTACTTTGTAAGTGTGGCGTGATGGGGCAATATGTTATCTAAGTTTCTCCACCAGTAGCACTGGTTTACTTACTTGTAAGTGTGGCGTGATGGGGCAATATGCTATCTAAGTTCTCCACCAGTAGCACTGGTTTACTTACTTGTAAGTGTGGCGTGATGGGGCAATATGCTATCTAAGTTCTCCACCAGTAGCACTGGTTTACTTATTGTAAGTGTGGCGTGATGGGGCAATATGCTATCTAAGTTCTCCACCAGTAGCACTGGTTTACTTACTTATTTGGCGTGGCGTGGCAATATGCTATCTAAGTTCCACCAGTAGCACTGGTTTACTTACTTGTAAGTGTGGCGTGATGGGGCAATATGCTATCTAAGTTCTCCACCAGTAGCACTGGTTTACTTACTTGTAAGTGTGGCGTGATAAGAAATATGCTATCTAAGTTCTCCTGGTAGCAATTCGGTTTACTTACTTGTAAGTGTGGCGTGATGGGGCAATATATGCTATCTAAGTTCTCCACCAGTAGCACTGGTTTGCTTGTAAGTGTGGCGTGATGGGGCAATATGCTATCTAAGTTCTCCACCAGTAGCACTGGTTTACTTACTTGTAAGTGGGGTGATGGGGCAATATGCTATCTAAGTTCTCCACCAGTAGCACTGGTTTACTTACTTGTAAGTGTGGCGTGATGGGGCAATATGCTATCTAAGTTCTCCACCAGTAGCACTGGTTTACTTTATCTAAGTTCTCCTCCACCAGTAGCACTGATGGGGCAATTTATCTTCTCCACCAGTAGCACTGGTTTACTTACTTGTAAGTGTGGCGTGATGGGGCAATATGCTATCTAAGTTCTCCACCAGTAGCACTGGTTTACTTACTTGTAAGTGTGGCGTGATGGGGCAATATGCTATCTAAGTTCTCCACCAGTAGCACTGGTTTACTTACTTGTAAGTGTGGCGTGATGGGGCAATATGCTATCTAAGTTCTCCCACCAGTAGCACTGGTTTACTTACTTATGTGGCATGATGGGGCAATATATATCTAAGTTCTCCACCAGTAGCACTGGTTTACTTATAAGTGTGTGGCGTGATGGGGCAATATGCTATCTAAGTTCTCCACCAGTAGCACTGGTTTACTTACTTGTAAGTGGCGTGATGGGGCAATATGCTATCTAAGTTCTCCACCAGTAGCACTGGTTTACTTACTTGTAAGTGTGGTGATGGGCATGCTATCTAAGTTCTCCACCAGTAGCACTGGTTTACTTACTTGTAAGTGTGGCGTGATGGGGCAATATGCTATCTAAGTTCTCCACCAGTAGCTTACTGGTTTTACTTATCTTTCCTCCACCATAATTGTAAGTGTGGCGTGATGGGGCAATATGCTATCTAAGTTCTCCACCAGTAGCACTGGTTTTACTTGCTAATGTGTGGCGTGATAGGAACAATAAACATGCCATCTAAGTTTCCACTGCGGTTTACTTACTTGATGTATATGTGATGTAAGGCAATATGCTATCTAAGTTCTCCACCAGTAGCACTGGTTTACTTACTTGTAAGTGTGGCGTGATGGGCAATATGCTATCTAAGTTCTCCACCAGTAGCACTGGTTTCATTTGCTTGTAAGTGTGTGGCGTGATGGGGCAATATGCTATCTAAGTTCTCCACCAGTAGCACTGGTTTACTTACTTGTGGTAAGTGTGGCGTGATGGGGCAATATGCTATCTAAGTTCTCCACCAGTAGCACTGGTTTACTTAATTTTATGGGGTGTGGCGTGATGGGGCAATATGCTATCTAAGTTCTCCACCAGTAGCACTGGTTTACTTACTTGTAAGTGTGGCGTGATGGGGCAATATGCTATCTAAGTTCTCCACCAGTAGCACTGGGTTTACTTACTTGTAAGTGGCGGATGGGGCAATATGCTATCTAAGTTTCCACCAGTAGCAATGGTTTACTTTACTTGTAAGTGTGGCGTGATGGGGCAATATGCTATCTAAGTTCTCCACCAGTAGCACTGGTTTACTACTTGTAAGTGTGGCGTGATGGGGCAATATGTTATCTAAGTTCTCCACCAGTAGCACTGGTTTACTTAATATGCTTGTTCTCCAAGTGTGGTTTGTACTTGGATGGGGCAATATGCTATCTAAGTTTCCACCAGTAGCACTGTTTACTTACCGTGATGGGGCCTAGTAGCACTGGTTTACTTACTTGTAAGGTGGCGTGATGGGGCAATATGCCATCTAAGTTCTCCACCAGTAGCACTGGTTTACTTACTTGTAAGTGTGGCGTGATGTAGCGTATGCTATCTAAGTTCTCTCCACCAGTAGCAAATGGTTTACTTCTACTTGTAAGTGTGGCGTGATGGGGGCAATATGCTATCTAAGTTCTCCACCAGTAGCACTGGTTTACTTACTTATAAGTGTGGGCGTGATGGGGCAATATGCATCTAAGTTCTCCACCAGTAGCACTGGTTTACTCTACTTGGTTTAAGTGTGGCGTGATGGGGCAATATGCTATCTAAGTTCTCCACCAGTAGCACTGGTTTTACTTACTTGTAAGGTGTGTGATGGGGCAATATGCCATCTAAGTTCTCCACCAGTAGCACTGGTTTCCACCAGTGCTTTTGTAAGTGTGGCGTGATGGGCAATATGCTATCTAAATTTCTCCACCAGTAGCACTGGTTTACTTACTTGTAAGTGTGGCGTGATATATGCTATCTAAGTTCTCCACCAGTAGCACTGGTTTACTTACTTGTAAGTGTGGCGTGATGGGGCAATATGCTATCTAAGTTCTCCAGTAGCACTGGTTTACTTACTTGTAAGTGTGGCGTGATGGGCACATGCTATCTTAAGTTCTCCACCAGTAGCACTGGTTTACTTACTTGTAAGTTCAGGCCGGATGGGGCAATATGCTATTTAAGTTCTCCACCAGTAGCAATTGGTTTACTTACTTGTAAGTGTGGCGTGATGGGGCAATATGCTATCTAAGTTCTCCACCAGTAGCACTGGTTTTACTTACTTGTAAGTGTGGCGTGATGAGGCAACATGCTATCTGTTCTCCACCAGTAGCACTGGTTTTGCCACTTGTAAGTGTGGCGTGATGGGGCAATATGGGTTATCTAAGTTTCTCCACCAGTAGCACTGGTTTACTTACTTGTAAGTGTGGGCGTGATGGGGCAATATGCTATCTAAGTTCTCCACCAGTAGCACTGGTTTACTTACTTGTAAGTGTGGTATGGCGTGATGAATATGCTATCTAAGTTCTCCACCAGTAGCACTGGTTTACTTACTTGTAAGTGTGGCGTGATGGGGCAATATGCTATCTGTTCTCCACCAGTAAGTTTTACTTATTTGTGCGTGGCGTGATGGGGCAATATGCTATCTGTTTCTCCACCAGTAGCACTGGTTTACTTACTTGTAAATGTGGCGTGATGGGGCAATATGCTATCTAAGTTCTCCACCAGTAGCACTGGTTTACTTCTTATTGTGGCGTGATGTGGCGTGATGGGGCATGCTATCTAAGTTCTCCACCAGTAGCACTGGTTTACTTACTTGTAAGTGTGGCGTGGGGCAATATGCTATCTAAGTTCTCCACCAGTAGCACTGGTTTACTTACTTGTAAGTGTGTGGCGTGATGGGGCAATATGCTATCTAAGTTCTCCACCAGTAGCACTGGTTTACTTACTCTGTAAGTGTGGCGTGATGGGGCAATATGCTATCTAAGTTCTCCACCAGTAGCACTGGTTTACTTTACCTGTAAGTGTGGCGGATGGGGCAATATGCTATCTAAGTTCTCCACCAGTAGCACTGGTTTGCCACTTAGTGTAAGTGTGGCGTGATGGAATATGTTATCTAAGTTCTCCACCAGTAGCACTGGTTTACTTACTTGTAAATTGGCGGATGGGGCAATATGCTATCTAAGTTCTCCACCAGTAGCACTGGTTTACTTACTTGTAAGTGTGGCGTGATGGGGCAATATGCTATCTAAGTTCTCCACCAGTAGCACTGGTTTACCACTGTAAGTGGCGTGATGGGGCAATATATGTTATCTAAGTTCTCCACCAGCAGCTTTGGTTTACTTACTTGTAAGTGTGGCGTGATAGAACTTGGCAATATGCTAAGTTCTCCACCAGTAGCACTGGTTTACTTACTTGTAAGTGTGGCGGATAAAGGCAATATGCTATCTAAGTTCTCCACCACCAGTAAGTGTGGCGTGATGAAATATGCTATCTACTTGGTTTACTTACTTGTAAAGTGTGGCGTGATGGGCAATATGCTATCTAAGTTTCCACCAGTAGCACTGGTTTACTTACTTGTAAGTGTGGCGTGATGGGGCAATATGCTATCTAAGTTCTCCACCAGTAGCACTGGTTTACCATTTGTAAGTGTGGCGTGATGGGGCAATATGCTATCTAAGTTCTCCACCAGTAGCACTGGTTTATTTCACTTAAAAGTGTGGCGTGATGGGGCAATATGCTATCAGTTCTCCACCAGTAGCACTGGTTTACTTACTTGTAAGTGTGGCGTGATGGGCACATGCTATCTAAGTTCCTCACCAGTAGCAATGGGTTTACTTACTTATAAGTGTGGCGGATGGGGGCAATATGCTATCTAAGTTCTCCACCAGTAGCACTGGTTTTACTTACTTGTAAGTGTGGCGTGATGGGGCAATATGCTATCTAAGTTCTCCACCAGTAGCACTGGTTTACTTACTTGTAAGTTCTCCACTAGTAGCACTTTGATGTAAGGGGCAATATGCTATCTAAGTTCTCCACCAGTAGCACTGGTTTACTTACTTGTAAGTGGCGTGATGGGGCAATATGCTATCTAAGTTTATCACCAGTAGCACTGGTTTACTTACTTGTAAGTGTGGCGTGATGGGGCAATATGCTATCTAAGTTTCTCCACCAGTAGCAATTATTTACTTACTTGTAAGTGGCGTGTAAGCAATATGCTATCTAAGTTCTCCACCAGTAGCACTGGTTTACTTACTTGTAAGTGTGGCGATGGGGCAATATGTTATCTAAGTTCTCCACCAGTAGCACTGGTTTACTTACTTGTCAAGTGGTGTGATGAATATGGCAATATGTCATCTAGTTCTATGCATCAGTAGCACTGGTTTACTTACTTGTAAGTGTGGCGTGATGGGGCAATATGCTATCTAAGTTCTCCACCAGTAGCACTGGTTTACTTACTTGTAAGTGTGGCGTGATAGGGGCAATATGCTATCTAAGTTCTCCACCAGTAGCACTGGTTTATTTTGTGCGTGGCGTGATGGGGCTTACTTGTAAGTGTGGCGTGATGGGGCAATATGCTATCTGGGTTCTCCACCAGTAGCACTGGTTTTTTTACTTACTTGTAAGTGTGGCGTGATGGGCAATATGCTATCTAAGTTCTCCAATTAGTAGCACTGGTTTACTTACTTGTAAGTGTGGCGTGATGGGGGCAATATGCTATCAAGTCTTCTGTGAACACCATAGTAGCACTGGTTTACTTACTTATGTGTGGCGGATGGGGCAATATGGTTCTCCACCAGTAATTGGTTTACTTTCTATTTGTAAGTGTGGCGGATAAAGCAATATGTTATCTAAGTTCTCCACCAGTAGCACTGGTTTACTTACTTGTAAGTGTGGCGTGATGGGGCAATATGCTATCTAGTTCTCCACCAGTAGCACTGGTTTACTTATTTGTAAGTGTGGCGTGATGGGGCAATATGCTATCTTCTCCACCAGTAGCACTCTCCACCAGTAGTTCACCAGTAGCACTGGTTTACTTCTTACTTGTAAGTGTGGCGTGATGGGGCAATATGCTATCTAAGCTCCACCAGTAGCACTGGTTTACTTTACCTGTAAGTGTGGCGTGATGGGCAATATGTATCTAAGTTCTCCACCAGTAGCACTGGTTTACTTATATATGAGGTGTGGCGTGATGGCAATATGCTATCTAAGTTCTCCACCAGTAGCACTGGTTTACTTACTTGTAAGTGTGGCGTGATGGGGCAATATGCTATCTAAGTTCTCCACCAGCAGCACTGGTTTACTTACTTGTAAGTGTGGCGATGGGCAATATGCTATCTAAGTTCTCCACCAGTAGCACTGGTTTACTTCTATCGGTGTGGCGTGATGGGGCACGTATATCTAAGTTCTCCACCAGTAGCACTGGTTTATTTATTAGGCGTAGGCGTGATGGGGCAATATGCTATCTAAGTTCTCCACCAGTAGCACTGGTTTACTTACTAAAGTGTGGCGCGTGATGGGGCAATATGCTATCTAAGTTCTCCACCAGTAGCACTGGTTTACTTTACTTTTGAAGTGTGGCGTGATGGGGCGTATGTATCTAAGTTTCTCCAGTGTAGCACTGGTTTACTTCTATTTGTAAGTGTGGCGATGGGGCAATATGCTATCTAAGTTCTCCACCAGTAGCACTGGTTTCATTTTACTTGTGCGTGGCGTGATAAGCAATATGCTATCTAAGTTCTCCACCAGTAGCACTGGTTTACTTTACTTGTAAGTGTGGCGTGATAAGCAATATGCTATCTAAGTTCTACCATTGTAGCACTGGTTTACTTACTTGTAAATTAATGATGGGGCAATATGCTATCTAAAAGTTTCTCCACCAGTAGCACTGGTTTACTTACTTATGAAATTGATGGGCAATATGCTATTGTGCCCCTCCACCAGTAGCAGCACTGGTTTACTTACTTGTAAGTGTGGCGATGGGGCAATATGCTATCTAAGTTCTCCACCAGTAGCACTGGTTTACTTATAAGTGTGGCGTGATGGGGTAATATGCTATCAGTTCTCCACCAGTAGCACTGGTTTACTTACTTGTAAGTGTGGCGTGATGGGGCAATATGCTATCTAAGTTCTCCACCAAAGCAGCACTAGTTTTTACCCAATATGTTATCTAAGTTCTCCACCATTAGCACTGGTTTATTTACTAATATACGTTATCTAAGTTCTCCACCAGTAGCACTGGTTTTACTTACTTGTGCGTGGCGTGATGGGGCAAGGGGTTATCTATTCTCCACCAGTAGCACTGGTTTACTTCTTTATCTATCTAAGTTCTCCACCAGTAGCACTGGTTTACTTACTTGTAAGTGTGGCGGATGGGGCAATATATATATCTAAGTTCTCCACCAGTAGCACTGGTTTACTTACTTAAGTGTGGCGTGATGGGGCAATATGCTATCTAGTTCTCCTCCACCAGTAGCACTGGTTTTACTTACTTGTAAGTGTGGTGCGATTCGGCAATATATGCTATCTAAGTTCTCCACCAGTAGCACTGGTTTACTTACTTATAAGTGTGGCGTGATGGGGCAATATGCTCTCCACCAGTAATTGGCTTCTCCGTGGCGATGGCAATATGTTTAAGTTCTCCACCAGTAAATGGTTTACTTATGGCGTGATGATAAGCAATATACATCTAAGTTCTCCCACCAGTAGCACTGGTTTACTTCTACTTGTAAGTGTGGCGTGATGGGGCAATATGCTATCTAAGTTCTCCACCAGTAGCACTGGTTTACTTGCACTTACCAAGTGTGGCGATGGGGCAATATGCTATCTAAGTTCTCCACCAGTAGCACTGGTTTACTTACTTGTAAGTGTGGCGTGATGGGGCAATATGCTATCTAAGTTCTCCACCAGTAGCACTGGTTTGCCACTTGTAAGTGTGGCGGATGGGCAATATGCTGTCTAAGTTCTCCACCAGTAGCACTGGTTTACTTACTTGAAGTGTGGCGTGATGGGGCAATATTATGCTATCTAAGTTCCCACCAGTAGCACTGGTTTCATTTCTACTTGTAAGTGTGGCGGATGGGGCAATATGCTATCAGTTCTCCACCAGTAGCACTGGTTTTACTTACTTGTAAGTGTGGCGTGATGGGCAATATGCTATCCTGATTTCTCCACCAGTAGCACTGGTTTACTTGCTGTAAGTGTGGCGTGATGGGCAATATGCTATCTAAGTTCTCCACCAGTAGCATTTAGTTTAAGTGTGGCGTGATAAAGCTATGCTATCTAAGTTCTCCACCAGTAGCACGGCTTCATTTCTACTGGTGGGGCAATAATCATTCAAGTTCTCCACCAGTAGCACTGGTTTACTTACTTGTAAGTGTGGCGTGATGGGGCAATATGCTATCTAAGTTCTCCACCAGTAGCACTGGTTTACCGTGATGGGGCCATCTAAGTAAACCAGTGCACTGTTTACTTTACTTGGCGTGATGATGGGCAATATGCTATCTAAGTTCTCCACCAGTAGCACTGGTTTACGTGATGGGGCAACATGTTATCTAAGTTCCACCTGTAGCACTGTGTAAGTGTGGCGTGATGGGCAATATGCTATCTAAGTTCTCCACCAGTAGCACTGGTTTACTTACTTGTAAGTGTGGCGTGGATGGGGCAATATGCTATCTAAGTTCTCCACCAGTAGCACTGGTTTTACTTACTTGTAAATTAATGGCGTGATGGGGCAATATGCTATCTAAGTTCTCACCAGTAGCACTGGTTTACTTACTTATGGGTGTGGCGTGATGGGCAATATGTTCTCCAATCATGCACTGGCTTACTCCAAGTGTGGCGTGATGCAATATATCACCAGTAGCACTGGTTTACTTACTTATGAGTGTGGCGTGATGGGGCAATATGCTGTCTAAGTTTCTCCACCAGTAGCACTGGTTTACTTACTTGTAAGTGTGGCGTGATGGGGCAATATGCTATCTAAGTTCTCCACCAGTAGCACTGGTTTACTTGTAAGTGGCGTGATGGGGGCAATATGTATCTAAGTTCTCCACCAGTAGCACTGGTTTACTTACTTATGAGTGTGGCGTGATGAGGCAATATACATCTAAGTTCTCCGCAATTGTAGCACTGGTTTACTTACTTGTAAGTGTGGCGTGATGGACAAATATGCTATCTAAGTTCTCCACCAGCAGCACTGGTTTACTTACTTGTAAGTGTGGCGTGATGGGGCAATATCTAAGTTCTCCACCAGTAGCACTGGTTTACTTAATTGTAAGTGTGGCGTGATGGGGCAATATGCTATCTAAGTTTCTCCACCAATGCTGGTTTACTTACTTGTAAGTGTGGTGGATGGCGGCTATCTGTTCTCCAACCAGTAGCACGTATTACTTGTAAGTAAAAGTGACAAGTTCTCCACCAGTAGCACTGGTTTTACTTACTTGTAAGTGTGTATGATAAGCAATATGCTATCTAAGTTCTCCACCAGTAGCACTGGTTTACTTACTACTTGCAAGTGTGGCGTGATGGGGGCAATATGCTATCTAGTTCTCCACCAGTAGCACTGGTTTACTTACTTGTAAATTAATGTGGCGTGATGGGGCAATATGCTATCTAAGTTCTCCACCAGTAGCACTACTTTACTTACTTGTAAGTGTGGCGTGATGGGGCAATATGCTATCTAAGTTCTCCACCAGTAGCACTGGTTTACTTACTTGTAAGTGTGGCGTGATGGGGGCAATATGCTGTCTAAAGTCTCCACCAGTAGCACTGGTTTACTTCTACTTGTAAGTGTATGATGGGGGCAATATGCTATCTAGTTCTCCACCACAATATGCTATCTAAGTTCTCCACCAGTAGCACTGGTTTACTTACTTGTAAGTGTGGCGTGATGAAATATGCTATCTAAAGTCTCTCCACCAGTAGCACTGGTTCACTTACTTGTAAGTGTGGGCGTGATGGGGCAATATGCTATCTAAGTTCTCCACCAGTAGCACTGGTTTACTTACTTGTGTGTGGCGTGATGGGGCAATATGCTATCTAAGTTTCTCCACCAGTAGCACTGGTTTACTTACTTGTAAGTGTGGCGTGATGGGGCGTATGCTATCTAAGTTAGCACTGGCCACCAGGGGCAATATGTAGCACTGGTTTACTTACTTGTAAGTGTGGCGTGATGGGGCAATATGCTATCTAAGTTCTCCACCAGTAGCACTGGTTTACTTGCACTTAAGTGTGGCGGATGGGGCAATATATATCTAAGTTCTCCACCAGTAGCACTGCAATATGCTATCTAAGTTCTCCACCAGTAGCACTGGTTTACTTACTGTAAGTGGTGATGGGGCAATATGCTATCTAAGTTCTCCACCAGTAGCACTGGTTTGCTTATCTTGTAAGTGTGGCGTGATGGGGCAATATGCTATCTAAGTTCTCCACCAGTAGCACTGGTTTACTTTACTTATGAGGGCGTGATGGGGCAATATGCTATCTAAGTTCTCACCAGTAGGGTTTTACTTAATATGTGGCGTGATCTATCTAAGTTCTCCACCAGTAGCACTGGTTTACTTACTTGTAAGTGTGGCGTGATGGGGGCAATATGCTATCTAAGTTCTCCACCAGTAGCACTGGTTTGACGCATATGCTGGCGTGATGGGGGCAATATGCTATCCGTTCTCCACCAGTAGCACTGGTTTACTTACTTGTAAGTGTGGCGTGATGGGCAATATGCTATCTAAGTTCTCTGGTAGTAGCACTGGTTTTGCCCACTTGGTGTGGCGTGATGGGGCAATATGCTATCTAAGTTCTCCACCAGTAGCACTGGTTTACTTACTTTGTAAGTGGCGTGATGGGGCAATATGCTGTCTAAGTTCTCCACCAGTAGCACTGGTTTACAACTTGTGCGTGGCGTGTGGCGTTATGTTATCTAAGTATGCTGGTTTACACTTTTAAGTTCTCCAATATGCTAGCACTGGTTTACTTACTTGAGGTAATGGCGTGATGAGGACGTGCTGTCTAAGTTCCACCGGTAGCGCCAGTTTGCTTACTTGTAAGTGTGGCGTGATGGGGCAATATGCTATCTAAGTTCTCCACTGGTTTACTTACTTGTAAGGAGTGTGGCGTGATGGGGCAATATGCTATCTAAGTTTCTCCACTAGCACTGGTTTACTGAGGTAATGGCGTGATGGGGCAATATGCTATCTAAGTTCTCCACCAGTAGCACTGGTTTACTTACTTGTAAGTGGGGCAATATGCTATCTAAGTTCTCCACCAGTAGCACTGGTTTACTTACTTGTAAGTGTGGCGTGATGGGGCAATATGCTATCTAAGTTCTCCACCAGTAGCACTGGTTTACTTACTTGTAAGTGGGCGTGATGGGGCAATATGTCTAAGTTCTCCACCAGTAGCACTGGTTTACTTACTTGTAAGTGTGGCGTGAGTAGCATGCTGGTTCTCCACCAGTAGCTTGGTTTACTTGTTGTAAGTGTGGCGTGATGGGGCAATATGCCATCTAAGTTCTCCACCAGTAGCACTGGTTTTACTTACTTATGTAAGTGTGGCGTGATGGGGCAATATGCTATCTAAGTTCTCCACCAGTAGCACTGGTTTGCCTTGTAAGTGTGGCGTGATGGGGCAATATGCTGTCTAAGTTCTCCACCAGTAGCACTGGTTTACTTACTTATGTGTGGCGTGATGGGGCAATATGCTATCTAAGTTCTCCACCAGTAGCACTGGTTTACTTACTTGTAAGTGTGGCGTGATGGGGCAATATGCTATCTAGTTCTCCACCAGGTTTAGCACTGGTTTACTTACTTACTTGTAAGTGTGGCGTGATATGCTATCTAAGTTCTCCACCAGTAGCACTGGTTTACTTACTTGTAAGTGTGGCGTGATGGGCAATATGCTATCTAAGTTCTCCACCAGTAGCACTGGTTTACTTACTTATAAAGTGTGGCGTGATAAAGGCAATATGCTATCTAAGTTCTCCACCAGTAGCACTGGTTTACTTACTTGTAAGGTGTGGCGTGATGGGGCAATATGCTATCTAAGTTCTCCACCAGTAGCACTGGTTTTACTTACTTGTAAGTGTGGCGTGATGGGGCAATATGCTAAGTCTCCACCAGTAGCACTGGTTTACTTGGCGGATCTTGTAGTGTGGATGCAGGGCAATATGCTATTTAAGTTCTCCACCAGTAGGGTTTACTTACTTGTAAGTGTGGCGTGATGGGGCAATATGCTATCTAAGTTTCTCACCAGTAAAGCACTGGTTTACTTACTTGTAAGTGTGGGCGTGATGGGGCCTATCTGTTCTCCACCAGTAGCACTGGTTTACTTACTTGTAAGTGTGGCGTGATGGGGCAATATGCTATCTAAGTTCTCCACCAGTAGCACTGGTTTACTTACTTGTAAGTGTGGCGTGATGGGGCAATATGCTATCTAATTCTCCACCAGTAGCACTGGTTTACTTACTTGTAAGTGTATGATGGGGCAATATGCTCCAAGTTCTCCACCAGTAGCACTGGTTTACTTACTTATGAAAGTGTGGCGTGATGGGGCAATATGCTATCTAAGTTCTCCACCAGTAGCACTGGTTTACTTACTTGTAAGTGTGGCGTGATGGGGCAATATGCTATCTGTTCTCCACCAGTAGCACTGGTTTTGCTTACTTGTAAGTGTGGCGTGATGGGGCAATATGCTATCTAAGTTCTCCCACCAGTAGCACTGGTTTACTTCTACTTGTAAGTGTGGCGTGATGGGGCAATATGCTATCTAAGTTCTCCACCAGTAGCACTGGTTTACTTACTTGTGGGTATGGCGTGATGGGGCAATATGCTATCTAAGTTCTCCACCAGTAGCACTGGTTTACTTACTTGTAAGTGTGGCGTGATGGGGCAATATGCTATCTAAGTTCTCCACCAGTAGCACTGGTTTACTTACTTGTAAATTAATGGCGTGATGGGGCAATATGCTATCTAAGTTCTCCACCAGTAGCACTGGTTTACTTACTTGTAAGTGTGGCGTGATGGGGCAATATGCTATCTAAGTTCTCCACCAGTAGCACTGGTTTACTTACTTGTAAGTGTGGCGTGATGGGGCAATATGCTATCTAAGTTCTCCACCAGTAGCACTGGTTTACTTACTTATAAGTGTGGCGTGATGGGGCAATATATGCTATCTAAGTTCTCCACCAGTAGCACTGGTTTACTTACTAGCAAGTGTGGCGTGATGGGGCAATATGCTATCTAAGTTCTCCACCAGTAGCACTGGTTTACTTACTTGTAAGTGTGGCGTGATGGGGCAATATGCTATCTAAGTTCTCCACCAGTAGCACTGGTTTGCCACTTGTAAGTGTGGCGTGATGATAGAATATGCTATCTAAGTTCTCCACCAGTAGCACTGGTTTACTTACTTGTAAATTGTGGCGTGATGAGGCAATATGCTATCTAAGTTCTCCACCAGTAGCACTGGCTTCTAAGTTCTCCACCAGTACTTATGGTTTACTTAGTTGTAAGTGGCGTGATGGGGCAATATGCTATCTAAGTTCTCCACCAGTAGCACTGGTTTTACTTTACTGGTTGGCGTGATGGGGCAATACTATCTAAGTTCTCCAATTGTAGCACTGGTTTACTTACTTGTAAGTGTGGCGTGATGGGGCAATATGCTATCTAAGTTCTCTCCACCAGTAGCACTGGTTTACTCGTGATGAACGTATGCTATCTAAGTTCTCCACCAGTAAAGCAATTGGTTTACTTACTTGTAAGTGTGGCGTGATGGGGGCAATATGCTATCTAAGTTCTCCACCAGTAGCACTGGTTTACTTACTTGTAAGTGTGGCGTGATGGGGCAATATGTGATTCTCCACCAGTAGGGCCAATGATGAGGCAATATCTAAGTTCTCCACCACCAGTAGCGTGATGGGCAATGGTTTGCCAATTACTGGTTTACTTACTTGTAAGTGTGGCGTGATGGGGCAATATGCTATCTAAGTTCTCTATCACCAGTAGCACTGGTTTACTGGTTTGATGTGGGGCAATATGCTATCTAAGTTCTCCACCAGTAGCACTGGTTTACTTACTTGTAAGCGTGATGGGGCAATATGCTATCTAAGTTCTCCACCAGTAGCACTGGTTTACTTACTGTAAGTGTGGCGTGATGGGGCAATATGCTATCTAAGTTCTAGCCACCAGTAGCATGCTGGTTTGTTTACTTGTAAATTGCTCATTTTTCACCAGGCGGTTTACTTACTTGAAGTGACGGGCAATATGCTATCTAAGTTCTCCACCAGTAGCACTGGTTTACTTACTTGTAAGTATGAGGCAATATGTATCTAGGCGTAGCACTGGTTTACTTACTTGTAAGTGTGGCGTGATGGGGCAATATGCTATCTAAGTTGGTTTACTCCGTGATGGGGACAATATGCATCAAGTTCTCCAGCACTGGTTTACTTACTTGTAAGTGTGGCGTGATGGGGCAATATGCTATCTGGGCTCTCCACCAGTAGCACTGGTTTACTTACTTGTAAGTGTGGCGTGATGGGGCAATATGCATCTAAGTTCCTCCAGTAGCACTGGTTTACTTACTTGTAAGTGTGGCGTTGGGGGCAATATGCATCTAAACACTCACAGTAGCACTGGTTTACTTACTTATGTGTGGCGGATGGGGCAATATGCTATCTAAGTTCTCCACCAGTAGCACTGGTTTACTTACTTGTAAGTGTGGCGGATAAAGGCAATATGTTATCTAAGTTCTCCACCAGTAGCACTGTTTATTTACTTGTAAGTGTGGCGTGATGGGGCAATATGTCATCTAGTTCTCCACCAGTAGCACTGGTTTACTCCACGTGATGGGGCAATATGTCTAAGTTCTCCACCAGTAGCACTTGGTTTACTTACTTGTAAGTGTGGCGTGATGGGGCAATATGCTGCTCTAAGTTCTCTGTTTACTCCATGGGCAATATGCATCTAAGTTCTTAGCACTGGTTTACCCACCAATATGCTATCTAGCTCCACCAGTAGCACTGGTTTACTTACTTGTAAGTGTGGCGTGATGGGGCAATATGCTATCTAAGTTTCTCCAGTAGCACTGGCTTACTTATAAAAGTGTATGACAAGCCATGCCAGTAGCACTGGTTTACTTACTTGTAAGTGGCGTGTGATGGGGTATACATCTAGTCCACCAGGCACTGGTTTACTTACTTGTGGGGCAATATGCTATCTAAGTTCTCCACCAGTAGCACTGGTTTACTTACTTATAGGTTGATGAGGCAATATGCTATCTAAGTTCTCCACCAGTGATGGTTTACTTTACTATCGTGATAGTTCTAAGGTTCCAATTAGTAGCACTGGTTTCATTTGTAAGTGTGGCGTGATGGGGCAATATGCTATATTCTCCACCAGTAGCTGGTTTGCTTGTAAGTGATGGGGCAATATGCTATCTAAGTTCTCACCAAAGTAGCACTGGTTTACTTACTTGTAAGTGTGGCGATGGGGCAATATGCTATCTAAGTTCTCCACCAGTAGCACTGGTTTATTTACTTGTAAATTAATGATAAGGCAATATGTTATCTAAGTTTCTCCACCAGTAGCACTGGTTTACTTTACTTATAAGTGTGGCGGATAAGCATTGTAAGTTCTCCAATTGTGTGTTTACTTACTTATAAGTGGCGTGATGGGGCAATATGCTATCTAAGTTCTCCACCAGTAGCACTGGTTTACTTACAAGTGTGGCGTGATGGGGTAATATGCTATCAGTTCTCCCACCAGTAGCACTGGTTTACTTACTTGTAAGTGTGGCGATGGGGCAATATGCTATCTAAGTTCTCCACCAGCACTAGTTTTTACAAAGAATTAATGGCAATATACTATCTAAGGTAGCATTACTTACTTGTAAGTGTGGCGTGATGTTCTCCACCAGGCACTGGTTTACAAAGTGTGGCGTGATGGGGCAATATGTATATCTAAGTTCTCCACCAGTAGCACTGGTTTATTTACCTGTGTGGCGTGATGGGGCAATATCTAAGTTCTCCACCAGTAGCACTGGTTTTACTTACTTGTAAGTGGCGTGATGGGGCAATTCTCCACCAGTAGCACTGGTTTACTATGTGTGGCGATATCTAAGTTCTCCACCAGTAGCACTGGTTTACTTACTTGTAAGTGTGGCGTGATGGGGCAATATGCTATCTTCTCCAACCAACTGGTTTACTCCGTGATGGGGCAATATGCTATCTAGTTCTCCCCACCAGTAGCACTGGTTTACTTACTTGTAAGTGTGGCGTGATGGGGCAATATGCTATCTAAGTTCTCCACCAGTAGCACTGGTTTACTTGCACTAACCAAGTGTGGCGTGATGGGGCAATATGCTATCTAAGTTCTCCACCAGTAGCACTGGTTTACTTATCAGGCGTGGCGTGATGGGGCAATATGCATCTAAGTTCTCCACCAGTAGCACTGGTTTACTTACTTGTAAGTGTGGCGTGATGGGGCAATATGCTATCTAAGTTCTCCACCAGTAGCACTGGTTTATTTACTTGTAAGTGTGGCGATGGGGCAATATGCTATCTAAGTTCTCCACCAGTAGCACTGGTTTGCCCCACTTGTAAGTGTGGCGTGATGGGGCAATATGCTATCAGTTTCTCACCAGTAGCACTGGTTTACTTACTTGTAAGTGTGGCGGATGGGGCAATATGCTATCCTAATTTCTCCACCAGTAGCACTGGTTTACTTGCTGTAAGTGTGATGGGGCAATGATGGGGCTATCTAAGTAAGTGTGGCACCAATAGCATAGTTTCCACCAGTAGCACTGTAAACTTACTTGTAAGTGTGGCGTGATGGGCAATATGCTATCTAAGTTCTCCACCAGTAGCACTGGTTTACTTACTTGTAAGTGTGGCGTGATGGGGCAATATGCTATCTAAGTTCTCCACCAGTAGCACTGGTTTATCCCACTTAAGTGTGGCGTGATGGGGCAATATGCTATCTAAGTTCTCCACCAGTAGCACTGGTTTCATTACTTATGGTACGTGATGGGGACAATATGCTATCTAAGTTCTCCACCAGTAGCACTGGTTTACTTACTTGTAAGTGTGGCGTGATGGGGCAATATGCTATCTAAGTTCTCCACCAGTAGCACTGGTTTTACTTACTTGTAAATTAATGGCGTGATGGGGCAATATGCTATCTAAGTTCTCAACCAGTAGCACTGGTTACTTTACTTATGGGTGGCGTGATGGGCAATATGCTATCTAAGTTCTCCACCAGTAGCACTGGTTTACGTGATAACTTATCTAAGTTCCACCTGTGCACTGTCGTAAGTGTGGCGTGATGGGCAATATGCTATCTAAGTTTCTCCACCAGTAGCACTGGTTTACTTACTTGTAAGTGTGGCGTGATGGGGCAATATGCTATCTAAGTTCTCCACCAGTAGCACTGGTTTACTTGTAAGTGTGGCGTGATGGGGGCAATATGTATCTAAGTTCTCCCACCAGTAGCACTGGTTTACTTACTTATGAAGTGTGGCGTGATGGGGCATGCTATCTAAGTTCTCCTCCACCAGTAGCACTGGTTTACTTACTTGTAAGTGTGGCGTGATGGGGCAATATGCTATCTAAGTTCTCCACCACTGGTTTTACTTAGCATTGGTTTACTTCTAACTCCACCAGTAGCACTGGTTTACTTATGTGTGGCGTGATGGGGCAATATGCTATCTAAGTTCTCCACCAGTAGCACTGGTTTACTTACTTGTAAGTGTGGCGTGATGGGGCAATATGCTATCTAAGTTCTCCACCAGTAGCACTGGTTTACTTACTTGTAAGTGTGGCGTGATGGGGCAATATGCTATCTAAGTTCTCCACCAGTAGCACTGGTTTACTTACTTGTAAGTGTGGCGTGATGGGGCAATATGCTATCTAAGTTCTCCACCAGTAGCACTGGTTTACTTACTTGTAAGTGTGGCGTGATGGGGCAATATGCTATCTAAGTTCTCCACCAGTAGCACTGGTTTTACTTACTTGTTCTCCACCAGTAGCACTGGTTTACTTCTACTTGGCGTGATGGGGCAATATGCTATCTAGTTCTCCACCAGTTCTCCATAAAGGCCAGTAGTTCTCCACCAGTAGCACTGGCGTTTACTTACTTGTAAGTGTGGCGTGATGGGGCAATATGCTATCTAAAGTTTCTCCACCAGTAGCACTGGTTTACTTACTTGTAAGTGTGGCGTGATGGGGCGTATGCTATTTGTTCTCCACCAGTAGCACTGGTTTACTTACTTGTAAGTGTGTGGCGTGATGGGGCAATATGCTATCTAAGTTCTCCACCAGTAGCACTGGTTTACTTACTTGTAAGTGTGGCGTGATGGGGCAATATGCTATCTAAGTTCTCCACCAGTAGCACTGGCTTAGTTTGGGGCAATATGCTATCTAAGCTAATTAGTAGCAATTGGTTTACTTACTTGTAAGTGGGCGTGATGGGGCAATATGCTATCTAAGTTCTCCACCAGTAGCACTGGTTTGCCCTTGTAAGTGTGGCGGATGGGGCAATATGCTATCTAAGTTCTCCACCAGTGGCACTGGTTTACTTACTTGTAAGTGTGGCGTGATGGGGCAATATGCTATCTAAGTTCTCCACCAGTAGCACTGGTTTTACTTACTTAAGTGGTGATGGGGTGATGAGACATTATCTAAGTTCTCCACCAGTAGCACTGGTTTACTTATCACTTGTAAGTGTGGCGTGATGGGGGCAATATGCTATCTAAGTTCTCCACCAGTAGCACTGGTTTGCCGCACTTCAAGTGTGGCGTGATGGGGGCAATATGCTATCTAAGTTCTCCACCAGTAGCACTGGTTTACTTACTTGTAAGTGTGGCGGATGGGCAATATGCTATCTAAGTTCTCCACCAGCACTGGTTTACTTACATGGTGTGGCGTGATGAAGCAATATGCTATCTAAGTTCTCCACCAGTAGCACTGGTTTACTTACTTATGAGTGTGGCGTGATGGGGCAATATGCTGTCTAAGTTCTCCACCAGTAGCACTGGTTTACTTACTAGCAAGTGTGGCGTGATGCAATATGCTGTCAAGTTCTCCACCAGTAGCACTGGTTTACTTACTTCTGGTAATGGCGTGATGGGGCAATAGTTATCTAAGTTCTCCACCAGTAGCACTGGTTTACTTACTTGTAAGTGTGGCGTGATGGGGCAATATGCTATCTAAGTTCTCCACCAGTAGCACTGGTTTACTTACTTCTACTTGTGCGTGGCGTGATGGGGCAATATGCTATCTAAGTTTCTCCACCAGTAGCACTGGTTTACTTCTACTTTTAAGTGTGGCGTGATGGGGCAATATGCTATCTAAGTTTCTCCACCAGTAGCACTGGTTTACTTACTTGTAAGTGTGGCGTGATGGGGCAATATGCTATCTAAGTTCTCCACCAGTAGCACTGGTTTACTTACTTTTAAGTGTGTGGCGTGATGAGACGTATGCTGTATCTAAGTTCTCCACCAGTAGCACTGGTTTACTTACTTATGGGAGTGTGGCGTGATGAACAATATGCTATCTAAGTTCTCCACCAGTAGCACTGGTTTGATGGGGCAATATGCTATCTAAGTTCTCCACCAGTAGCACTGGTTTAAATTAATGTGGCGTGATGGGGCAATATGCTATCTAAGTTCTCCTGGTTTACTTACTTGTAAGTGTGGCGTGATGGGGCAATATACTGGTTTACTTACTTGTAAGTGTGGCGTGATGAAGGCAATGCTATCTAAGTTCTCCACCAGTAGCACTGGTTTACTTACTTGTAAGTGTGGCGTGATGGGTTTACGCAATATGCTATCTAAGTTCTCCACCAGTAGCACTGGTTTACCTTACTTATAAGTGTGGCGTGATGGGGCAATATATGCTATCTAAGTTCTCCACCAGTAGCACTGGTTTGCCTTGCACTTGTAAGTGTGGCGTGATGGGGCAATATGCTATCTAAGTTCTCCACTGCAGGTAGCACTGGTTTATGAGACTTATGCTTGTTAATGGTGTATATATCTAAGTTCTCCACCAGTAGCACTGGTTTTACTTAGTAAGTGTGGCGTGATGGGGCAATATGCTATCTAAGTTCTCCACCAGTAGCACTGGTTTACCACTTGTAAGTGTGTGGCGTGATGGGGCAATATGCTATCTAAGTTCTCCACCAGTAGCACTGGTTTACTTACTTGTAAGTGGCGTGATGGGGCAATATGCTATCTTGGGGTTCTCCACCAGCAATTGGTTTACTTACTTGTAAGTGTGGCGTGATGGGGCAATATGCCATCTAAGTTCTCCACCAGTAGCACTGGTTTACTACTTGTAAGTGTGGCGCATGGGGCAATATGCTATCTAAGTTCTCCACCAGTAGCACTGGTTTACTTACTTGTGCGTGGCGTGATGGGCAATATGCTATCTGGGGTTCTCCACCTGTAGCACTGGCTTACATTTACTTGTAAGTGTGGCGTGATGGGGCAATATTATCTAAGTTCTCCACCAGTAGCACTGGCTTCATTCTACTTGTAAGTGGCGTGATGGGGCAATATGCTATCTAAGTTCTCCACCAGTAAAGCACTGGTTTACCATTTGTAAGTGTGGCGTGATGGGGGCAATATGTTATTAAGTTCTCCACCAGTAGCACTGGTTTACGCACTTGTAAGTGGCGTGATGGGGCAATTATGCTATCTAAGTTCTCCACCAGTAGCACTGGTTTACTTACTTGTAAGTGTGGCGTGATGGGGCAATATGCTATCTAAGTTCTCCACCAGTAGCACTGGTTTACTTTTACTTGTAAGTGGGCGTGATGGGGCAATATGTTATCTAATTTCCTCCACCAGTAGCACTGGTTTACTTTACTTGTAAGTGTGGCGTGATGGGCAATATGCTATCTAAGTTCTCCACCAGTAGCAATTGGTTTATCATTTGTAAGTGTGGCGTGATGGGGCAATATGCTATCTAAGTTCTCCACCAGTAGCACTGGTTTACTTTATCAGTGTGGCGGATAAGGGCAATATGCTATCTAAGTTCTCCACCAGTAGCAACTGGTTTATTTACTTGTAAGTGTGGCGTGATGGGGCAATATGCTATTTAAGTTCTCCACCAGTAGCACTGGTTTACTTATTTGTGGGTGGCGTGATGGGGCAATATGCTATCTAAGTTCTCCACCAGTAGCACTGGTTTACTTACTTGTAAGTGTGGCGGATGGGGCAATATGCTATCTAAGTTCTCCACCAGTAGCACTGGTTTACTTTACTTGTAAGTGTGGCGTGATGGGGCAATATGCTATCTAAGTTCTCCACCAGTAGCACTGGTTTACTTACTTGTAAGTGTGGCGTGATGGGGCAATATGTTATCTAAGTTCTCCACCAGTAGCACTGGTTTACTTACTTTGTAAGTGTGGCGTGATGGGGCAAATATGCATCTAAGTTCTCCACCAGTAGCACTGGTTTACTACTTGTAAGTGTGGCGTGATGGGGCAATATGCTATCTAAGTTCTCCACCAGTGTGGTTTACTTGGTTTACTTACAATTTATAAGTGTGGCGGATAATGGGGCAATATGTTATCTAAGTTCTCCACCAGTAGCACTGGTTTACTTATCTAAGTTCTCCAATTAGTAGTGGCGTGATGGGCAATATGTTATCTAAGTTCTCCACCAGTAGCAATTGGTTTACTTCGTACTTGTAGCACTGGTTTACTTACTTGTGGCGTGATGGGCAATATGTTATCTAAGTTCTCCACCAGTAGCATTGGTTTACTTACTTGTAAGTGTGGCGTGATGGGGCATTATGCTATCTAAGTTCTCCACCAGTAGCACTGGTTTTATTTATATTTAAAGTGTGGCGTGATGGGGCAATATGTCATCTGTTCTCCACCAGTAGCACTGGTTTATTTACTTGTAAGTGTGGGCGTGATGGGGCAATATGTTATCTAAGTTCTCCACCAGTAGCACTGGTTTACTTACTTGTAAGTGTGGCGTGATGGGGCACAATTTACTTATTGTATCTGGGGCAATATGTTCTCCACCAGTAGCACTGGTTTATTTACTTGTAAGTGTGGCGTGATGGGGCAATATGCTATCTAAGTTCTCCACCAGTAGCACTGGTTTACTTACTTGTAAGTGTGGCGTGATGGGGCAATATATTCAAGTTCTCCACCAGTAGCACTGGTTTACTTACTTGTAAGTGTGGCGTGATGGGGCAATATGTTATCTAAGTTCTCCACCAGTAGCACTGGTTTACTTTACTTGTGTGGCGTGTGGCAATGGTTCGTGATGGGGCAATATGCTATCTTAAGTTCTCCACCAGTAGCACTGGTTTACTTACTTGTAAGTGTGGCGGATGGGGCAATATGCTATCTAAGTTCTCCACCAGTAGCACTGGTTTACTTCATTTGTAAGTGTGGCGTGATGGGGCAATATGTTATCTAAGTTCTCCACCAGTAGCACTGGTTTACTTACTTGTAAGTGTGGCGTGATGGGGCAATATGCTATCTAAGTTCTCCACCAGTAGCACTGGTTTACTTACTTGATAAGTGGGTTTACGTGATGGGGCAATATGCTATCTAAGTTCTCCACCAGTAGCACTGGTTTACTTACTTGTAAGTGTGGCGTGATGGGGCAATATGCTATCTAAGTTCTCCACCAGTAGCACTGGTTTACTTATGTAAGTGTGGCGTGATGGGGGCAATATGCTATCTAAGTTCTCCCACCGTAGCACTGGTTTACTTACTTGTAAGTGTGGCGTGATGGGGCAATATGCTATCTAAGTTCTCCACCAGTAGCACTGGTTTACTTACTTGTAAGTGTGGCGTGATGGGGCAATATGCTATCTAAGTTCTCCACCAGTAGCACTGGTTTTTTACTTTTACTTGTAAGTGTGGCGGATGGGGCAATATGTTATCTGTTCTCCACCAGTAGCACTGGTTTACTTTATTTGTAAGTGTGGCGTGATGGGGCAATATGCTATCTAAGTTCTCCACCAGTAGCACTGGTTTACTTACTTGTAAGTGTGGCGTTTCATTTACTGTAAGTGTGATGGGGCACATGCTCTAAGTTCTCCACCAGTAGCACTGGTTTACTTACTTGTAAGTGTGGCGTGATGGGGGCAATATAAGTGGTTTATTTTATCTGGCGAAGTTCTCCACCAGTAGCACTGGTTTACTTACTTGTAAGTGTGGCGTGATGGGGCAATATGCTATCTAAGTTCTCCACCAGTAGCACTGGTTTACTTACTTGTAAGTGTGGCGGATGGGGCAATATGCTATCTAAGTTCTCCACCAGTAGCACTGGTTTACTTACTTGTATCTAAGTTCCTCCACCAGTAGCGTGGCGTGATGGGGGGCAATATGCTATCTAAGTTCTCCACCAGTAGTAGCACTGTTTACTTACTTGTAAGTGTGGCGTGATGGGGGCAATATGCTATCTAAGTTCTCCACCAGTAGTGCACTGGTTTACTTACTTGTAAGTGTGGGCGTGATGGGCAATATGTTATCTAAGTTCTCCACCAGTAAAGCACTGGTTTACTTTACTTGTAAGTGTGGCGGATACAATATACATTAAGTGTGGCGATGGGGCAATATGCTATCTAAGTTCTCCACCAGTAGCAACTGGTTTACTTACTTGTAAGTGTGGCGTGATGGGGCAATATGCTATCTAAGTTCTCCACCAGTAGCAATGGTTTACTTACTTGTAAGTGTGGTGATGGGGCACATATCTAAGTTCTCCATCTAAGTGTGGCGTGATGGGGGCAATACCAAGTTCTCCACCAGTAGCACTGGTTTACTTACTTGGTAAGTGTGGCGTGATGGGGCAATATGCTATCTAAGTTCCCACCAGTAGCCACCAGTAGCACTTCTCCACCAGTAGTAATTTTACTTACTTTGTAAGTGTGTGGCGTGATGGGGCAATATGCTATCTAAGTTCTCCACCAGTAGCACTGGTTTATTTACTTGTAAGTGTGGCGGATGGGGCAATATGCTATTCTACCAGTTCTCCAAATGCTATCTAAGTTTCACCAGTAGCATTGGTTTACTTACTTGTAAGTGTGGCGTGATGGGCAATATGCTATCTAAGTTCTCCACCAGTAGCACTGGGTTTACTTACTTGTAAGTGTGGCGTGATGGGGGCAATATGTTATCTAAGTTCTCCACCAGTAGCACTGGTTTTACTTACTTGTAAGTGTGGCGTGATGGGGCAATATGCTATCTAAGTTCTCCAATTATAGCAATGGTTTACTTATTTGTAAGTGTGGCGATGGGCAATATGCTATCTAAGTTCTCCACCAGTAGCACTGGTTTACTTACTTGTAAGTGTGGCGTGATGGGGCAATATGCCATCTAAGTTCTCCACCAGTAGCACTGGTTTGGCATTTACTTGTAAGTGGTGGTGTGATGGGGCAATATGCTATCTAAGTTCTCACCAGTAGCACTGGTTTACTTTGTAAGTGTGGCGTGATAAGCAATATGTTATCTAAGTTCTCCAATTAGTAGCACTGGTTTACTTATTTGTAAGTGTGGTGATGGGGCAATATGCTATCTGTTCTCCACCAGTAGCAATTGGTTTACTTACTTGTAAGTGGCGTGGCGTATATGGGGCAACATGGTTTATCTAAGTTCTCCACCAGTAGCACTGGTTTACTTACTTGTAAGTGTGGCGTGATGGGGGCAATATGCTATCTAAGTTCTCCACCAGTAGCACTGGTTTACTTACTTGTAAGTGTGGCGTGATGGGGCAATATGCTATTTAAGTTCTCCACCAGTAGCACTGGTTTACTTACTTGGGTGTGGCGTGATGGGGCAATATGTTATCCAAAGAGCACCTTTGGTTTACTTACTTGTAAGTGGGCGGATCAATATGCAATCTTGCCTCCACCAGTAGCACTGGTTTCACTTTACTTGTGTGTGGCGTGATGGGGGCAATATGCTATCTAAGTTCTCCACCAGTAGCACTGGTTTACTTTACTTGTAAGTGTGGCGTGATGGGGCAATAGTGCTAAGTGTGGCGTAAGTTCTCCACCAGTAGCACTGGTTTACTACTTGTAAGTGTGGCGTGATGGGGCAATAATATGCTATCTAAGTTCTCCACCAGTAGCACTGGTTTACTTACTTGTAAGTGTGGCGTGATGGGGCAATATGTCATCTAAGTTCTCCAATTAGTAGCACTGGTTTACTTACTTGTAAGTGTGGCGTGATGGGGGCAATATGTTATCTAAGTTTCCACCAGTAGCCTTACTTGTAAGTGGCGTGAGGGGCACATAGTTCTCCACCAGTAGCACTGGTTTACTTACTTGTAAGTGTGGCGGACGATGGGCAATATGCTATCTAAGTTCTCCACCAGTAGCACTGGTTTACTTACTCTGTAAAGTGTGGCGATGGGGCAATATGCTATCTAAGTTCTCCACCAGCACTGGTTTACTTACTTGTAAGTGTGGCGTGATGGGGCAATATGCTATCTAAGTTCTCCACCAGTAGCACTGGTTTACTTACTTGTAAGTGTGGCGTGATGGGGCAATATGCTATCTTGGGGTTCTCCACCAGTAATTGGTTTACTTACTTGTAAGTGTGGCGTGGGGCACATGGGGTTCAAGTAGCACTGGTTTACTTACTAATGGGGCAATTCTCCACCAGTAGCACTGGTTTACTTACTTGTAAGTGTGGCGTGATGGGGCACCAGTATGGCTTATTACTAAATATGTTATCTCCACCAGTAGCACACTGGTTTACTTTACTTGTGCGTGGCGGATAAGAATGGTAGCACTGCAATTGCATGCTATCGTGGGGTTCTCCACCTGTAGCACTGGCTTACATTTACTTGTAAGTGTGGCGTGATGGGGCAACATGTATCTAAGTTCTCCACCAGTAGCACTGGCTTCATTTTACTTGTAAGTGTGGCGTGATGGGGGCAATATGCTATCTGCTCCACCAGCAGCACTGGTTTACTTATTTGTAAGTGTGGCGGATGATGGGGCAATATGCTTAAGTTCTCCACCAGTAGCACTGGCTTAATTTACTTGTAAGTGTGTGTGATGGGCAATATGCTATCTAAGTTCTCCACCAGTAGCACTGGTTTACTTACTTGTAAGTGTGGCGGATAAGGCAATATGCTATCTAAGTTCTCCACCAGTAGCACTGGTTTACTTTTACTTGTAAGTGGGCGTGATGGGGCAATATGCTATCTAAGTTCTCCACCAGTAGCACTGGTTTACTTACTTGTAAGTGTGGCGTGATGGGGCAATATGCTATCTAAGTTCTCCACCAGTAGCAATGGTTTACTTATTTGTAAGTGTGGCGGATGGGGCATATAAGCTATCTAAGTTCTCCACCAGTAGCACTGGTTTACTTTATCAGTGTATGATGGGGGCAATATGCTATCTAAGTTCTCCACCCTGCAGCACTGGTTTACTTTACTTGTAAGTGTGGCGTGATGGGGCAATATGCTATCTAAGTTCTCCACCAGTAGCACTGGTTTACTTACTTGGCGTGATGGGGCAATTATGTGTTCTCCACCAGGGGGTGTGGCGTGATGGGGCAATATGGTTTACTATCTAAGTTCTCCACCAGTAGCACTGGTTTACTTACTTGTAAGTGTGCGTGATGGGGCAATATGGTTCTCCACCAGCACTGGGGCAAGTGTGGCGATGGGGCAATCTAAGTATCTCCCTCCACCAGTAGCACTGGTTTACTTACTTGTAAGTGTGGCGTGATGGGGCAATATGCTATTCAAGTTCTCCACCAGTAGCACTGGCTTTTACTTGTAAGTGTGGCGTGATGGGGCACACATACATCTAAGTGTGGCACTGGCTTACTTACTTGTAAGTGTGGCGTGATGGGGCAATATGCTATCTAAGTTCTCCACCAGTAGCACTGGTTTACTTACTTGTAAGTGTGGCGTGATGGGGCAATATACATCTAAGTTCTCCACCAGTAGCACTGAGCATTTTTATTTGTAAGTGTGGCGTGATGGGGTTATTATTCGTTCCACCAGTAGCACTGGTTTACTTACTTGTAAGTGTGGCGTGATGGGTAATATGCTATCTAAGTTCTCCACCAGTAGCAATTGGTTTACTTACTTGTAAGTGTGGCGGATGGGGCAATATGCTATCTAAGTTCTCCACCAGTAGCACTGGTTTACTTACTTGTAAGTGTGGCGTGATGGGGGCAATATGTTATCTAAGTTCTCCACCAGTAGCACTGGTTTACTTTACTTGTAAGTGTGGGCGGATGGGGCAATATGTTATCTAAGTTCTCCACCAGTAGCACTGGTTTACTTACTTGTAAGTGTGGTGATGGCGTGTGGCGTGATGGGGCAATATGCTATCTAAGTTCTCCACCAGTAGCACTGGTTTCATTTACTTGTAAGTGTGGCGATGGGGCAATATGTTATCTAAGTTCTCCACCAGTAGCACTGGTTTACTTACTTGTAAGTGTGGCGTGATGGGGCAATATGCTATCTAAGTTTCCACCAGCAGCACTGGTTTACTTTACTTGCAAGTGTGGCGTGATGGGGCACATAATATGTTATCTAAGTTCTCCACCAGTAGCACTGGTTTACTTACTTGTAAGTGTGGCGTGATGGGGCAATATGCTATCTAAGTTCTCCACCAGTAGCACTGGTTTACTTACTTGTAAGGTGTGGCGTGATCTAAGGGGCAATATTGTAAGTGGCGGATCTAAGTTCTCCACCAGTAGCACTGGTTTGATATTTTGTAAGTGTGGCGTGATGGGGGCAATATGCTATCTAAGTTCTCCACCAGTAGCACTGGTTTACTTACTTGTAAGTGTGTGGCGTGATGGGGCAATATATATCTGGGTTCTCCACCAGTAGCACTGGTTTACTTACTTGTAAGTGTGGCGATGGGGCAATATGCTATCTAAGTTCTCCACCAGTAGCACTGGTTTACTTCATTTGTAAGTGTGGCGATGATGGGCAATATGGTTCTCCACCAGGCAATTGGTTTATTATTTGTAAGTATCTAAAGTTCTCTCCACCAGTAGCACTGGTTTACTTACTTGTAAGTGTGGCGTGATGGGGCAATATGCTATCTAAGTTCTCCACCAGTAGCACTGGTTTACTTACTTGTAAGTGTGGCGTGATGGGGCAATATGTCATCTAAGTTCTCCACCAGTAGCACTGGTTTACTTACTTGTAAGTGTGGCGGATGGGGCAATATGCTATCTAGTTCTCCACCAGTAGCACTGGTTTACTTATTTGTAAGTGGGCGTGATGGGGGCAATATGCGCTATCTAAGTTCTCCACCAGTAGCAATGGTTTACTTACTTGTAAGTGTGGCGTGATGGGCAATATATATCTAAGTTCTCCACCAGTAGCACTGGTTTACTTACTTGTAAGTGTGGCGTGATGGGGGCAATATGCTATCTAAGTTCCACCAGTAGCCACCAGTGTGCGATGGGGCAATATGTTATCTGGTTTCCACCATAGCTTACTTTGTAAGTGTGGCGTGATGGGGCAATATGCTATCTAAGTTCTCCACCAGTAGCACTGGTTTACTTACTTGTAAGTGTGGCGTGATGGGGCAATATGTAGCACTGGCTATCTAAGTTCTCCACCAGTAGCACTGGTTTACTTCTATTTGTAGTGGCGTGATGGGGCAATATGCTTTAAGTTCTCCACCAGTAGCACTTGGTTTACTTTACTTGTAAGTGTGGCGGATGGGGCAATATGCTATCTAAGTTCTCCACCAGTAGCACTGGTTTACTTACTTGTAAGTGGGGCAATATGCTATCTAAGTTCTCCACCAGTAGTTAATTGCACTGGTTTACTTACTTGGGTTTACTTAGTGTGGCGTGATGGGGCAATATGTTATCTAAGTTCTCCACCAGTAGCACTGGTTTACTTACTTGTAAGTGTGGCGTGATGGGGCAATATGCTATCTAAGTTCTCCACCAGTAGCAATTGTTTGGCTTATTTGTAAGTGTGGCGGATGGGGCAATATGCTATCTAAGTTCTCCACCAGTAGCACTGGTTTACTTACTTGTAAGTGTGGCGTGATGGGGCAATATGCTATCTAAGTTCTCCACCAGTAGCAATTGGTTTACTTACTTGTAAGTGTGGCGTGATGGGGCAATATGGCCTGTTCTCCACCAGTAGCACTGGTTTACTTACTTGCAAGTGTGGCGTGATGGGGCAATATGCTATCTAAGTTCTCCACCAGTAGCACTGGTTTACTTTCTCTCCACTTGTAAGTGTGGCGTGATGGGGCAATATGTTATCTAAGTTCTCCAATTAGCAGTAGGCGTGACTGGTTTACTTCACTTGGGTGTGTGTGGCGTGATGGGGCAATATGCATCTAAGTTCTCCACCAGTAGCACTGGTTTACTTTACTTGTAAGTGTGGCGTGATGGGGCAATATGCTATCTAAGTTCTCCACCAGTAGCACTGGTTTACTTACTTGTAAGTGTGGCGATGGGGTAATATGCTATCTAAGTTCTCCACCAGTAGCACTGGTTTACTTACTTGTAAGTGTGGCGTGATGGGCAATATGCTATCTATCGCTACCAGTAGCACTGGTTTTCATTACTTGTAAGTGTGGCGTGATGGGGCAATATTTATCTAAGTTCCACCAGTAGCACTGGTTTACTATTTGTAAGTGTGGCGGATGGGGCAATATACATCTAAGTTCTCCACCAGTAGCAATTGGTTTACTTACTTGTAAGTGTGGCGTGATGGGGCAATATGCTATTCTTAAGTTCTCCACCAGTAGCACTGGTTTTTACTTGTAAGTGTGGCGTGATGGGGCAATATGCTATCTAAGTTCTCCACCAGTAGCACTGGTTTACTTATTTGTAAGTGTGGCGGATGGGGGCAATATGTTATTTAAGTTCTCCACCAGTAGCACTGGTTTACTTACTTGTAAGTGTGGCGTGATGGGGCAATATGCATCTAAGTTCTCCACCAGTAGCACTGGTTTACTTTACTTGTAAGTGTGGCGTGATGGGGCAATATGCTATCTAAGTTCTCCACCAGTAGCACTGGTTTACTTACTTGTAAGTGTGGCGTGATGGGGCAATATGCTATCTAAGTTCTCCAACCAGTAGCACTGGTTTACTTTACTTGTAAGTGTGGCGTGATGGGGCAATATGCTATCTAAGTTCTCCACCAGTAGCACTGGTTTATTTACTTTCTTGTAAGTGTGGCGGTTTACTTATTTGATGGGGCAATATGCTATCTAAGTTCTCCACCAGTAGCACTGGTTTACTTACTTGTAAGTGTGGCGTGATGGGGCAATATGCTATCTAAGTTCTCCACCAGTAGCACTGGTTTACTTACTTGTAAGTGTGGCGTGATGGGGCAATATGCTATCTAAGTTCTCCACCAGTAGCACTGGTTTACTTACTTGTAAGTGTGGCGTGATGGGGCAATATGTTATCTAAGTTCTCCACCAGTAGCACTGGTTTACTTTACTTGTAAGTGTGGCGATGGGGCAATATGCTATCTAAGTTCTCCACCAGTAGCACTGGTTTACTTACTTGTAAGTGTGGCGATGGGGCAATATGCTATCTAAGTTCTCCACCAGTAGCACTGGTTTACTTACTTGTAAGTGTGGCGTGATGGGGCAATATACATCTAAGTTCTCCACCAGTAGTGCACTGGTTTACTTACTTGTAAGTGTGGCGTGATGGGGCAATATGCTATCTAAGTCTCCACCAGTAGCACTGGTTTACTTACTTGTAAGTGTGGCGTGATGGGGCAATATGCTATCTAAGTTCTCCACCAGTAGCACTGGTTTACTTACTTGTAAGTGTGGCGTGATGGGGCAATATGTTATCTGTTCTCCACCAGTAGCACTGGTTTACTTTACTTGTAAGTGTGGCGGATGGGGGCAATATGCTATCTAAGTTCTCCACCAGCAGCAATTGGTTTACTTACTTGTAAGTGTGGCGTGATGGGGCAATATGCTATCTAAGTTCTCCCACCAGTAGCACTGGTTTACTTTACTTGTAAGTGTGGCGTGATGGGGCAATATGCTATCTAAGTTCTCCACCAGTAGCACTGGTTTACTTACTTGTAAGTGTGGCGGATGGGGCAATATGTTATCTAAGTTCTCCACCAGTAGCACTGGTTTACTTACTTGTAAGTGTGGCGATGGGGGCAATATGCTATCTAAGTTCTCCACCAGTAGCACTGGTTTACTTACTTGTAAGTGTGGCGTGATGGGGCAATATGCAATCTAAGTTCTCCACCAGTAGCACTGGTTTACTTATTTGTAAGTGTGGCGTGATGGGGCAATATGGTATCTAAGTTCTCCACCAGTAGCACTTGGTTTAACTTGTAAGTGTGGCGTGATGGGGCAATATGCTATCTAAGTTCTCCACCAGTAGCACTGGTTTACTTTTACTTGTAAGTGTGGCGTGATGGGGCAATATGCTATCTAAGTTCTCCACCAGTAGCACTGGTTTACTGAAGTTGATGGGGCAAGTAGCATGGGGCAATATGTTATCTAAGTTCTCCACCAGTAGCAATTGGTTTACTTACTTGTAAGTGTGGCGGATGGGGCAATATGCTATCTAAGTTCTCCACCAGTAGCACTGGTTTACTTACTTGTAAGTGTGGCGTGATGGGGCAATATGTTATCTAAGTTCTCCACCAGTAGCACTGGTTTACTTACTTTGTGGGTGGCGTGATGGTTATCTAAGTTCTCCACCAGTAGCACTGGTTTACTTTACTTGTAAGTGTGGCGTGATGGGGCAATATGCTATCTAAGTTCTCCACCAGTAGCACTGGTTTACTTATTTGTAAGTGTGGCGTGGGGCAATATGCTATTCAAGTTTCCACCAGCACTGGGGCGTGATGGGGCAATATGTTATCTAAGTTCTCCACCAGTAGCACTGGTTTACTTACGAAAGTGTGGCGTGATGGGGCAATATGCTATCTAAGTTCTCCACCAGTAGCACTGGTTTACTTTACTTGTAAGTGTGGCGGATGGGGCAATATGCTATCTAAGTTCTCCACCAGTAGCACTGGTTTACTACTTGTAAGTGTGGCGTGATGGGGCAATATGCTATCTAAGTTCTCCACCAGTAGCACTGGTTTACTTATCTTGTAAGTGGCGGATGGGGCAATATGCTATCTAAGTTCTCCACCAGTAGCACTGGTTTACTTACTTGTAAGTGTGGCGTGATGGGGCAACATGTTATCTAAGTTCTCCACCAGTAGCACTGGTTTACTTACTTGTAAGTGTGGCGTGATGGGGCAATATGCTATCTAAGTTCTCCACCAGTAGCACTGGTTTACTTACTTGCACTGGTTTACTTTGCAGTGTGGCGTGATGGGGCAATATGCTATCTAAGTTCTCCACCAGTAGCACTGGGCTTTTACTTGTAAGTTGGCGGATAAGTGTGGTAGCACTGGCATGGGGGCAATATGCTATCTAAGGTTCTCCACCAGTAGCACTGGTTTACTTACTTGTAAGTGTGGCGTGATGGGGCAATATATTTTCTCCACCAGTAGCACTGGTTTACTTTGTAAGTGTGGCGTGATGGGGCAATATGCTATCTAAGTTCTCCACCAGTAGCACTGGTTTACTTAATACCAAGTGTGGCGTGATGGGGCAATATGCTATCTAAGTTCTCCACCAGTAGCACTGGTTTACTTACTTGTAAGTGTGGCGTGATGGGGCAATATGCTATCTAAGTTCTCCAAATTGTAGCACTGGTTTACTTTACTTGTAAGTGTGGCGTGATGGGCAATATGCTATCTAAGTTTCACCAGTAGCACTGGTTTACTTTACTTGTAAGTGTGGCGGATGGGGCAATATGCTATCTAAGTTCTCCACCAGTAGCACTGGTTTACTTACTTTGTAAGTGTGGCGTGATGGGGCAATATGCTTATCTAAGTTCTCCACCAGTAGCACTGGTTTACTTACTTGTAAGTGGCGTGATGGGGCAATATGCTATCTAAGTTCTCCACCAGTAGCACTGGTTTACTTACTTGTAAGTGTGGCGTGATGGGCAATATGCTATCTAAGTTCTCCACCAGTAGCACTGGTTTACTTACTTGTTAAGGTGGCGGATGGGGCAATATGTTATTCTAAGTTCTCCACCAGTAGCACTGGCTTTACTTTACTTGTAAGTGTGGCGTGATGGGGCAATATGCTATCTAAGTTCTCCACCAGTAGCACTGGCTTAATTGTGGCGTTACAATAATACTTGTAAGTGCACTGGCGTGATGGGGCAATATGCTATCTAAGTTCTCCACCAGTAGCACTGGTTTACTTACTTGTAAGTGTGGCGGATAAGCAATATGCTATCTAAGTTCTCCACCAGTAGCACTGGTTTACTTACTTGTGGCGTGGCGTGATGGGGCAATATACATCTGTTCTCCACCAGTAGCACTGGTTTACTTACTTGTAAGTGTGGCGTGATGGGGGCAATATGCTATCTAAGTTCTCCACAGTAGCACTGGTTTACTTACTTGTAAGTGTGGCGTGATGGGGCAATATGTTATCTAAGTTCTCCACCAGTAGCACTGGTTTACTTACGGATAAGGTGGCGTGATGGGGGCAATATGGTTTCCACCAGTAGCACTGGTTTACTTACTTGTAAGTGTGGCGTGATGGGGCAATATGCTATCTAAGTTCTCCACCAGTAGCACTGGTTTACTTACTTGTAAGTGTGGCGTGATGGGGCAATATGCTATCTAAGTTCTCCACCAGTAGCACTGGTTTACTTACTTGTAAGTGTGGCGTGATGGGGCAATATGCTATCTAAGTTCTCCACCAGTAGCACTGGTTTACTTACTTGTAAGTGTGGCGTGATGGGGCAATATGCTATCTAAGTTTCTCCACCAGTAGCACTGGTTTACTTACTTGTAAGTGTGGCGATGGGGCAATATGCTATCTAAGTTCCACCAGTAGCACTGGTTTACTTACTTGTAAGTGTGGCGTGATGGGGCAATATGCTATCTAAGTTCTCCACCAGTAGCACTGGTTTTACTTACTTGTAAGTGTGGCGTGATGGGGCAATATGTGTCTCTAAGTTCTCCACCAGTAGCACTGGTTTACTTTACTTGTAAGTGTGGCGTGATGGGGTACATATTTTTAAGTTCTCCACCAGTAGCACTGGTTTACTTACTTGTAAGTGTGGCGTGATGATAAAATATGCTATCTAAGTTCTCCACCAGTAGCACTGGTTTACTTACTTGTAAGTGTGGCGTGATGGGGCAATATGTTATCTAAGTTCTCCACCAGTAAAGCACTGGTTTACTTACTTGTAAGTGTGGCGTGATGGGGCAATATGCTATCTGTTCTCCACCAGTAGCACTGGTTTACTTATACTTGTAAGTGGCGTGATGGGGCAATATCTAAGTTCTCCACCAGTAGCACTGGTTTACTTACTTGTAAGTGTGGCGATGGGGGCAATATGCTATCTAAGTTCTCCACCAGTAGCACTGGCTTACTTACTTGTAAGTGGCGTGATGGGGCAATATGCTATCTAAGTTCTCCACCAGTAGCACTGGTTTACTTACTTGTAAGTGGGCGTGATGGGGCAATATGCTATCTAGTTCTCCACCAGTAGCACTGGTTTACTTACTTGTAAGTGTGTGGCGGATGGGGGCAATATGCTATCTAAGTTCTCCACCAGCAGCACTGGTTTACTTACTTGTAAGTGTGGCGGATGGGGCAATATGTTATCTAAGTTCTCCACCAGTAGCACTGGGTTTTTACTTACTTGTAAGTGTGGCGTGATGGGGCAATATGTTATCTAAGTTCTCCACCAGTAGCACTGGTTTACTTACTTGTAAGTGTGGCGTGATGGGCAATATGCTATCTAAGTTCTCCACCAGTAGCACTGGTTTACTTACTTGTAAGTGTGGCGTGATGGGGGCAATATATCTAAGTTCTCCACCAGTAGCACTGGTTTACTCCGTGATGGGCAACATACATCTAAGTTCTCCACCAGTAGCACTGGTTTACTTATTTGTAAGTGTGGCGTGATGGGGCAATATGTATCTAAGTTCTCCACCAGTAGCACTGGTTTACTTACTTGTAAGTGTGGCGTGATGGGGCAATATGCTATCTAAGTTCTCCACCAGTAGCACTGGTTTACTTACTTGTAAGTGGCGTGATGGGGCAATATGCTCTAAGTTCTCTCCACCAGTAGCAGCACTGGTTTACTTTACTTGTAAGTGTGGCGGATGGGGGCAATATGCCTAAGTTCTCCACCAGTAGCACTGGTTTACTTACTTGTAAGTGTGGCGTGATGGGGCAATATGCTATCTAAGTTCTCCACCAGTAGCACTGGTTTACTTTATTGTAAGTGGCGTGATGGGGCAATATGCTATCTAAGTTCTCCACCAGTAGCACTGGTTTACTTACTTGTAAGTGTGGCGTGATGGGGCAATATGTTATCTAAGTTCTCCACCAGTAGCACTTGGTTTACTTACTTGTAAGTGTGGCGTGATGGGGCAATATGCATTCTAAGTTCTCCACCAGTAGCACTGGTTTACTTACTTGTAAGTGTGGCGTGATGGGGCAATATGCTATCTAAGTTCTCCACCAGTAGCACTGGTTTTACTTACTTGTAAGTGTGGCGTGATGGGGCAATATGCTATCTAAGTTCTCCACCAGTAGCACTGGTTTACTTACTTGTAAGTGTGGCGTGATGGGGCAATATGCTATCTAAGTTCTCCACCAGTAGCACTGGTTTACTTACTTGTAAGTGTGGCGTGATGGGGCAATATGCTATCTAAGTTCTCCACCAGTAGCACTGGTTTACTTACTTGTAAGTGTGGCGTGATGGGGCAATATGTTATCTAAGTTCTCCACCAGTAGCACTTGGTTTACTTACTTGTAAGTGTGGCGTGATGGGGCAATATGCCACTCCACCAGTAGCACTGGTTTACTTACTTGTAAGGTGGCGATGGGGCAATATGCTATCTAAGTTCTCCACCAGTAGCACTGGTTTACTTACTTGTAAGTGTGGCGTGATGGGGCAATATGCTATCTAAGTTCTCCACCAGTAGCACTGGTTTACTTACTTGTAAGTGTGGCGTGATGGGGCACCATATGCTATCTAAGTTCTCCACCAGTAGCACTGGTTTACTTTACTTGTAAGTGTGGCGTGATGGGGCAATATGTTATCTAAGTTCTCCACCAGTAGCACTGGTTTACTTACTTGTAAGTGTGGTTTATTTACTTGATGGGGCAATATGTTATCTAAGTTCTCCACCAGTAGCAATGGTTTACTTACTTGTAAGTGTGGCGTGATGGGGCAATATGTTATCTAAGTTTCCACCAGTAGCACTGGTTTACTTACTTGTAAGTGTGGCGTGATGGGGCAATATTATCTAAGTTCTCCACCAGTAGCAATGGTTTACTTACTTGCAAGTGTGGCGTGATGGGGCAATATGCTATCTAAGTTCTCCACCAGTAGCACTGGTTTACTTACTTGTAAGTGTGGCGTGATGGGGCAATATATCTAAGTTCTCCACCAGTAGCACTGGTTTACTATACTGTAAGTGTGGTGATGGGGGCAATATGCTATCTAAGTTCTCCACCAGTAGCACTGGTTTACTTACTTGTAAGTGTGGCGTGATGGGGCAATATGCTATCTAAGTTCTCCACCAGTAGCACTGGTTTACTTACTTGGGTGTGGCGGATGGGCAATATGATCTAAGTTCTCCACCAGTAGCACTGGTTTACACTTGTAAGTGTGGCGTGATATCTATCTTCTCCACCAGTAGCACTGGTTTACTTACTTGTAAGTGTGGCGTGATGGGGCAATATGCTATCTAAGTTCTCCACCAGTAGCACTGGCTTTATTTACTTGTAAGTGTGGGCGTGATGGGGCAATATGTTATCTAAGTTCTCCACCAGTAGCACTGGTTTACTTACGTTGTAAGTGTGGCGGATGGGCAATATGCTATCTAAGTTCTCCACCAGTAGCACTGGTTTACTTACTTGTAAGTGTGGCGGATGGGGCAATATGCTATTCAAGTTCTCCACCAGTAGCACTGGTTTACTTACTTGTAAGTGTGGCGTGATGGGGCAATATGCTATCTAAGTTCTCCACCAGTAGCACTGGTTTACTTACCAGTGTGGCGTGATGGGGCAATATACATCTAAGTTCTTCCACCAGTAGCACTGGTTTACTTACTTGTAAGTGTGGCGTGATGGGGCAATATGCTATCTAAGTTCTCCACCAGTAGCACTGGTTTACTTTACTTGTAAGTGTGGCGTGATGGGGCAATATGCTATCTAAGTTCTCCACCAGTAGCACTGGTTTACTTACTTGTAAGTGTGGCGGATGGGGCAATATGCTATCTAAGTTCTCCACCAGTAGCACTGGCTTAGTAAGTGTGGCGTGATGGGGCAATATGCTATCTAAGTTCTCCACCAGTAGCACTGGTTTACTTACTTGTAAGTGTGGCGTGATGGGGCAATATGCTATCTAAGTTCTCCACCAGTAGCACTGGTTTACTTACTTGTAAGTGTGGCGTGATGGGGCAATATGCTATCTAAGTTCTCCACCAGTAGCACTGGTTTACTTACTTGTAAGTGTGGCGTGATGGGGCAATATGCTATCTAAGTTCTCCACCAGTAGCACTGGTTTACTTACTTGTAAGTGTGGCGGATGGGGCAATATATATCTAAGTTCTCCACCAGTAGCACTGGTTTACTTACTTGTAAGTGTGGCGTGATGGGGGTTTAATATGCTATCTAAGTTCTCCACCAGTAGCACTGGTTTACTTTACTTGTAAGTGTGGCGATGGGGCAATATGCTATCTAAGTTCTCCACCAGTAGCACTGGTTTACTTACTTGTAAGTGTGGCGATGGGGCAATATGTTCTATCTGGCTTAACTTGTAAGTGTGGCGTGATGGGGCAATATATCACCACCAGTAGCACTGGTTTACTTACTTGTAAGTGTGGCGTGATGGGGCAATATGCACTATCTAAGTTCTCCACCAGTAGCACTGGTTTATCTTACTTGTAAGTGTGGCGTGATGGGGCAATATGCTATCTAAGTTCTCCACCAGTAGCACTGGTTTACTTACTTGTAAGTGTGGCGTGATGGGGCAATATGCTATCTAAGTTCTCCACCAGTAGCACTGGTTTACTTACTGGCATGGGGCAATATGCTATCTAAGTTCTCCACCAGTAGCACTGGTTTACTTACTTGTAAGTGTGGCGTGATGGGGCAATATGCTATCTAAGTTCTCCACCAGTAGCACTGGTTTACTTACTTGTAAGTGTGGCGTGATGGGGCAATATGTTATCTTGTTTTTCTCCACCAGTAGCACTGGTTTACTTACTTGCAAGTGTTGATAAGTGTGTTCTCCACCAGTAGCACTGGTGATGGGGCGTGATGGGGCAATATGCTATCTAAGTTCTCCACCAGTAGCACTGGTTTACTTACTTGTAAGTGTGGCGTGATGGGGCAATATGCTATCTAAGTTCTCCACCAGTAGCACTGGTTTACTTACTTGTAAGTGTGGCGTGATGGGGCAATATGCTATCTAAGTTCTCCACCAGTAGCACTGGTTTACTTACTTGTAAGTGTGCGTGATGGGGCAATATGCTATCTAAGTTCTCCACCAGTAGCACTGGTTTACTTACTTGTAAGTGTGGCGTGATGGGGGGCAATATGCTATCTAAGTTCTCCACCAGTAGCACTGGTTTATCTTTACTTGGTAAGTGTGGCGTGATGGGGCAATATGTTATCTAAGTTCTCCACCAGTAGCACTGGTTTACTTATGGTGTGGCGTGATGGGCATTATATATCTAAGTTTGTAGCACTGTGGCGGCGTGATGGGGCAATATGCTATCTAAGTTCTCCACCAGTAGCACTGGTTTACTTACTTGTAAGTGTGGCGGATGGGGCAATATGCTATCTAAGTTCTCCACCAGTAGCACTGGTTTACTTCTACTTGTAAGTGGCGTGATGGGGCAATATGCTATCTAAGTTCTCCACCAGTAGCACTGGTTTACTTACTTGTAAGTGTGGCGGATGGGGCAATATGCTATCTAAGTTCTCCACCAGTAGCACTGGTTTACTTACTTGTAAGTGTGGCGTGATGGGGCAATATGCTATCTAAGTTCTCCACCAGTAGCACTGGTTTACTTACTTGTAAGTGTGGCGGATGGGGCAATATGCTATCTAAGTTCTCCACCAGTAGCACTGGTTTACTTACTTGTAAGTGTGGCGGATGGGGCAATATGCTATCTAAGTTCTCCACCAGTAGCACTGGTTTACTTACTTGTAAGTGTGGCGTGATGGGGCAATATGCTATCTAAGTTCTCCACCAGTAGCACTGGTTTTATTTACTTGTAAGTGGCGTGATGGGGGCAATATGCTATCTAAGTTCTCCACCAGTAGCACTTGGTTTACTTATTTGTAAGTGTGGCGTGATGGGGCAATATATCTAAGTTCTCCACCAGTAGCACTGGTTTCTTAAGTTCTGGCGGATGGGGCAATATGCTATCTAAGTTCTCCACCAGTAGCACTGGTTTACTTACTTGTAAGTGTGGCGTGATGGGGCAATATGCTATCTAAGTTCTCCACCAGTAGCACTGGTTTACTTACTTGTAAGTGTGGCGTGATGGGGCAATATGCTATCTAAGTTCTCCACCAGTAGCACTGGTTTACTTTACTTGTAAGTGTGGCGCGGATGGGGCAATATGCTATCTAAGTTCTCCACCAGTAGCACTGGTTTAACTTGGTTTGATGGGGCAATATGCTATCTAAGTTCTCCACCAGTAGCACTGGCTTCATTTACTTGTAAGTGTGGCGGATGGGGGCAATATGCTTATCTAAGTTCTCCACCAGTAGCACTGGTTTACTTACTTGTAAGTGTGGCGTGATGGGGCAATATGCTATCTAAGTTCTCCACCAGTAGCACTGGTTTACCACTTGTAAGTGTGGCGTGATGTAAGCAATATGCTATCTAAGTTCTCCACCAGTAGCACTGGTTTACTTACTTGTAAGTGTGGCGTGATGGGGGCAATATGCTATCTAAGTTCTCCACCAGTAGCACTGGTTTACTTACTTGTCAGCGTGGCGTGATGGGGCAATATGCTATCTAAGTTCTCCACCAGTAGCACTGGTTTACTTACTTGTAAGTGTGGCGTGATGGGGTAGCAATATGCTATCTAAGTTCTCCACCAGTAGCACTTGGTTTACTTACTTGTAAGTGGCGTGATGGGGCAAAGTATGTTATCTAAGTTCTCCACCAGTAGCACTGGTTTACTTACTTGTAAGTGTGGCGATGGGCAATATGCATCTAAGTTCTCCACCAGTAGCACTGGTTTACTTACTTGTAAGTGTGGCGTGATGGGGCAATATGCTATCTAAGTTTACTCCACCAGTAGCACTGGTTTACTTTAGCACTGGTTTACTTGTAAGTGTGGCGGATGGGGCAATATGCTATCTAAGTTCTCCACCAGTAGCACTGGTTTACTTACTTGTTTCCACCAGTAGCACTGGTTTACGTAAGTGATGGGGGCAATATGCTATCTAAGTTCTCCCACCAGTAGCACTGGTTTACTTACTTGTAAGTGTGGCGTGATGGGGCAATATGCTATCTAAGTTCTCCACCAGTAGCACTGGTTTACTTACTTGTAAGTGTGGCGTGATGGGGCAATATGCTATCTAAGTTCTCCACCAGTAGCACTGGTTTACTTACTTGTAAGTGTGGCGTGATGGGGCAATATGCTATCTAAGTTCTCCACCAGTAGCACTGGTTTACTTACTTGTAAGTGTGGCGTGATGGGGCAATATGCTATCTAAGTTCTCCACCAGTAGCACTGGTTTACTACTTGTAAGTGGCGTGATGGGGGCAATATGCTATCTAAGTTCTCCACCAGTAGCACTGGTTTACTTACTGTAAGTGTGGCGTGATGGGGCAATATGCTATCTAAGTTCTCCACCAGTAGCACTGGTTTACTTACTTGTAAATATGCTATCTAAGTGGCGGTTTACTTATCATGGGGATGGGGCAATATGCTATCTAAGTTCTCCACCAGTAGCACTGGTTTACTTACTTGTAAGTGTGGCGTGATGGGCAATATGCTATCTAAGTTCTCACCAGTAGCACTGGTTTACTTACTTGTAAGTGTGGCGTGATGGGGCAACATGTTATCTAAGTTCTCCACCAGTAGCACTGGTTTACCATTTGTAAGTGTGGCGTGATGGGGCAACATGCTCTCCACCAGTAGCACTGGTTTACTTACTTGTAAGTGTGGCGGATCCATGCTATCTAAGTTCCCACCAGTAGCACTGGTTTACTTATTTGTAAGTGTGGCGTGATGGGGCATGCTATCTAAGTTCTCCACCAGTAGCACTGGTTTATTTACTTGTAAGTGTGGCGTGATGGGGCAATATGCTATCTAAGTTCTCCACCAGTAGCAATTGGTTTACTTACTTGGGGTGTGGCGTGATGGGGTACATATGTTATCCAAGTGGTAGCGGATTGTAAGTGATGGGGCAATATGTTATCTAAGTTCTCCACCAGTAGCACTGGTTTACTTACTTGTAAGTGTGGGCGTGATGGGGCAATATGCTATCTAAGTTCTCCACCAGTAGCACTGGTTTACTTTATTGTAAGTGGCGGCTGATGGGGCAATATGTATCTAAGTTCTCCACCAGTAGCACTGGTTTACTACTTGTAAGGTGGCGTGGGGCACATATCTAAGTTCTCCACCAGTAGCAATTGGCTTACTTTTACTTGTAAGTGTGGCGGCGATGGGCAATATGTTATCTAAGTTCTCCACCAGTAGCACTGGTTTACTTACTGTAGGTGTGGCGTGATGGGGCAATATGCTATCTGTTCTCCACCAGTAGCACTATTTACTTACTTGTAAGTGTGGCGTGATGGGGGCAATATGCTATCTAAGTTCTCCACCAGTAGCACTGGTTTACTTACTTGCAAGTGTGGCGTGATGGGGCAATATGCTCTGGGTTCTCCACCAGTAGCACTGGTTTCATTTACTTTTACTGTGCGTGGCGTGGATGGGGCAATATGCTATCTAAGTTCTCCACCAGTAGCACTGGTTTATGGGGCAATATGCTATTTGTAAGTGTGGCGGATGGGGCAATATGCTATCTAAGTTCTCCACCAGTAGCAATTGGTTTACTTATCAGGTGGCGGATGGGGGCACATATTATCAAGTTCTCCACCAGTAGCACTGGTTTACTTATTTGTGTGTGGCGTGATGGGGCAATATGTTATCTAAGTTCTCCACCAGTAGCACTGGTTTACTTACTTGTAAGTGTGGCGTGATGGGGCAATATGTTATCTAAGTTCTCCACCAGTAGCACTGGTTTACTTACTTGTAAGTGGCGGATGGGCAATATGCTATCTTGCCTCCACCAGTAGCACTGGTTTACAAAGTGGGCGTGATGGGGCAATATATCTAAGTTCTCCACCAGTAGCACTGGTTTACTTACTTCAGTAGCAGGTTTACGTGGCGTGATGGGGCAATATGGTTTACTATCTAAGTTCTCCACCAGTAGCACTGGTTTACTTACTTGTAAGTGTGGCGTGATGGGGCAATATGCTATCTAAGTTCTCCACCAGTAGCAATTGGTTTACTTACTTGTAAGTGTGGCGTGATGGGGCAACATGCTATCTAAGTTCTCCAGTAGCACTGGTTTACTTACTTGTAAGTGTGGCGTGATGGGGCAATATGCTATCTAAGTTCTCCACCAGTAGCACTGGTTTACTTACTTGTAAGTGTGGCGGATAAGCAATATGCTATCTAAGTTCTCCACCAGTAGCACTGGTTTCATTTACTTGTAAGTGTGGCGTGATGGGGCAATATGCTATCTAAGTTCTCCACCAGTAGCACTGGTTTACTTACTTGTAAGTGTGGCGTGATGGGGCAATATGCTATCTAAGTTCTCCACCAGTAGCACTGGGTTTACTTACTTGTGCGTGGCGTGATGGGCAATATGCTATCTAAGTTCTCCACCAGTAGCACTGGTTTACTTTTACTTGTAAGTGTGGCGTGATGGGGCAATATGCTATCTAAGTTCTCCACGAGTAGCACTGGTTTACTTTATGATGGGGGGAATTTCTAAGTGGCGTGATGGGGATGGGGCTTGTATGCTATCTAAGTTTCTCCACCAGTAGCACTGGTTTACTTACTTGTAAGTGTGGCGTGGGGCAATATGCTATCTAAGTTCTCCACCAGTAGCACTGGTTTACTTACTTGTAAGTGTGGCGTGATGGGGCAATATGCTATCTAAGTTCTCCACCAGTAGCACTGGTTTACTTACTTGTAAGTGTGGCGGATGGGGCAATATGCTATCTAAGTTCTCCACCAGTAGCACTGGTTTACTTACTTCTGTGTGGCGTGGCGATGGGGCAATATGCTATCGTATGTTAGCTCTCCTATTTAAGTTCCACCAGTAGCACTGGTTTACTTACTTGTAAGTGTGGCGTGATGGGGCAATATGTTATCTAAGTTCTCCACCAGTAGCACTGGTTTACTTACTTGTAAGTGTGGCGTGATGGGGCAATATGCTATCTAAGTTCTCCACCAGTAGCACTGGTTTACTTACTTGTAAGTGTGGCGATGGGGCAATATACATCTAAGTTCTCCACCAGTAGCACTGGTTTACTTACTTGTAAGTGTGGCGTGATGGGGGCATATTATCTAAGTTCTCCACCAGTAGCACTGGTTTACTTACTTGTAAGTGTGGCGTGATGGGGCAATATGCTATTTAAGTTCTCCACCAGTAGCACTGGTTTACTTACTTGTAAGTGTGGCGTGATGGGGCAATATGCTATCTAAGTTCTCCACTTGGTTTACTTAAGTGTAAGGGCGTGATGGGGCAATATGCTATCTAAGTTCTCCACCAGTAGCACTGGTTTACTTACTTCACACTGCAAGCAAATATTGTATTTTGTTGATGTTATAACAATTAACATTTCATTTCAAACCTCCTTTTTGGTTATTCTTCATTCAGTAACCTTTTCTAGATTACAACTTGCCCCAAACATATCAATCTTTTATATCGTAACCAAATGCATTCTAATTATAAACAAGACAAAAATATCCTAAAACATTAATAAAAACAAATATATCCACCACAAATCCTAGTAAAAAGTAAAATTAATTATATACTACACTAAATCTACCATATCTAACACAATCATTCTTAATAACTCTTCCCTGCCCACTAATGTGTTGCAGAAAACCAACATCATTTATAAATTTAAATGTTCTCTGTGGGTTTTATCTTCTATAGTAAAAATAATATTTATGTTGGACACACCACAACAACGTTGTCTCGGCGGCTATTGAAATTGAAACCAAACCTTCATAAAATTAATCTTTAATACTCCACAAATATTTTAAAATGTGTGCAATACATAGTCTGAAATGCCAAGTTTTGCTCTAATAATTTATCTTTTTTTACTACTTATTACTTAAAACACTCCACACCAGACTTTTGTTATCTGTTTAAATTCATTAAAATAGTCACGCAGTGACGCAGCATTCCTCACCCCAGTGGTAAGAAGTTTAACTTTTGCCTTTGACAATAGCGAACTCTACAATATTTATTTTGTAATATATAATATCATGATCATAACATTCTTATGTTGAATGTATGCTCTGTCTAGAAATAAAAAGAAATGTTTATCAACACAGCGATTTGCTCTGGTCCTTCAATATTGACACCAAAAAGCTTATTCACGAATATGAAAGGATCCTATTTTAAATAAGAGACAGGACATGTCTAAATTATTCAAAGAAACATGTATCAATGAAAACATGCTGCATATATATATATATATATATATATATATATATATATATATACGCATATATATATATATATATATATATATATATATATATATATATGATAGATAGTTACAGAGAAAAAAATGATATAAGCTCGTGCACGCGTGTAAATCATATACTTTCGATGAATCTCTGTTTCTGACTTCTAACTCTGTTTTCTATATATATATATATATATATATATATATATATATATATATATAGAGAGAGAGAGAGAGAGAGAGAATGCAATGGACAAACTGTCGTTTAAATTGCACAAAAATGAAAATAACACTGACATCATATTTTAAAGGACATATTTACCAAAATTACACAAAATATATTTTAAAATACTAAAAAGTGTAAAGAGAGTTGCATTCTGGTGAGTTAGGTCGCCAGATCTAAGTGCTGATGTGGTCACTTAAATTGTCTTACAGCTTTCACCTACTTGTGTGGCATGGTGCAGAGTCCTGTTGCTAGACATAGGGTCATCCAGCAGCTACCCTCTTGACCCAGGGCAGCACTACCTCCCCATGACACTGTGTTGAGTCTAAAGCACTGTGAGAAGAATAGAGGCATAACGGCGCCATCATTAGCGATCACACCAAACACCATGATGTTGACTGGATATATCTTCTAACTCTTTCCGAATCCTCTGCACTGTCCTCAAATTGACACCCAAACACACTGAAACCTTCGCATTGGAGCTTCCGGCGCGAATGCCAAGCAGTAGAGCATGCCGTTTCAAAATTTCTTGCAGAGTGAATTGCGTCATTATGCCCTTTTTCTCACAGACGGTGCCCAACTGACCTTATTATACTGTGCAGTCGACAAAATCAAAAATACACACATGCGCGAAATTAAAATTATAAAGCGACAACTGAGCTCGCACCCTATATATATATATATATATATATATATATATATATATATATTTTATTATGATGTGGCATTTAAGACCCGCTAGTGATTTGCAAATATATATATATATATATATATATATATATATATATATATTATCTCTTTAACAATATTTATTTCCTTTCTCTTTTCTTACGTAAATAGGTTTAAAAATATTCTATACTTGAAATGTATTCTCTAATCCATTTCCACAAAGATAACAGCGTTCACTCTAATTTGGGGCAAAATTTGCACTTTTTCAAGGTAATTCAAATCTTTCTTTTTGGTTATAACTGCAACACTGAATAACGAAAAGGACTTGAGGCTGAACTAAATTATACCTTCGACCGCGACATCCGCATGAAGCTAATCATGTTTTTTGCGTAAGTTTTTCGTCCTCTTCTAGCTTATATATATATATATATATATATATATATATATATATATATATATATATATTATTAAAAATATACCTATCTCTAAATCCACCCATAATACTTTCATCACTCACCTGATAGGTACACGACTATGTACATATACATAGATAAATCGAAAATTTCTGCCAATCTGTTTATTTAAAGCTATAAATGAAATAGATAGATAGATAAATATATAGATAGATAGATAGATCTAGCTGTTGTTTTATCAATAAACTTGCAAACAGGAAGATGCTTGCATCCAACTTTTTTTATAAAAAAAAAAATGTAGAAAACGCTAAATCTATATAAGAATAAAAACAAAGCTGTATCTCTCAATAAGTGATTTATTATTTATGCGTAGATAATATAATGGCTTGTATGATGGCCTATGGTTTATTGTGCGGATTCATGAATTAAGGGAGAGGCAAGAGAAGCTTTAGTTTGATCAGCTTGCACGCACCCCTTAGCACACGTAGGGCAGACAAAAGTACACAAACAAACGATGACGTGAGAACATCAGGCTACGCTAAGCCATCATAAAAGTGTCCTATCCTCGGTACATAGATCTATAATTTCATCTGTGGAGGAAATGCATGACTGTCCACGCGAAACTACGCGTTTAGCCATAATCATGAATATGTAATTATGAGTTGAAATATAAAGCGCTGGTTCTCTCAGAATGGAACAAAGACATGATACGAGACAAAAGCCACTCTAGAGGAGAGATACGTACATAGGTATAGATAGGCTCTCATGCGTTTTGAATGGAGATAGATAGATAGATAGATAGATAGATCAGATAGATTTTCCGATAGATAGATAGATAGATGTCTATAAAGTATCAATGGTTTGACATTATCATATAATTTATGGCTGTACAACACCATTTAGCAGATGAATTCAGACTATTGTCCTCATTTGTGTAATTTTACAATTACAACGTTTTTCTTTATTGTACGTTCCGGCCTTCTTCAGGTAGTTGGAAAGTTAACCTTTTTATCGCTCACTGGGTAGATCTGTTCGTCTTGGGTATGCCTAATGGATGTCCGTTATCAGTTATCTCCTAAACTAATTCCTCTAAGTTCTCCACCGCCTTAACCAGGTTTGAAACTCGCACTCTTTGGGTTCTAACCCCGCCTTTATCCCACTGTGCCATGTGTCCTGTGTATGAATTTCTGGGTATTATAAACCTAATGTCTTCAGCATCCATTTCTTACCAGTTCTCATACTGCAATTTTTGCTGTTATCATGCCTGTTTTTACCAGAGCTCATATTGCAATTTCCGTTGTTATTATTGCTTTTCTCTGGCATTCCATATTACTAGTTCCCATATTGTATTCATTTCTATGCTTAGTCGGCTCAGTAGATTTTTGTGGCCTAGCATGTGTGCTGATTCCTTAAGTTTATGAATTTTCCAATGGTGTTCCTTGTCTATGATCTCAACCTGGTCTCACAATGGGCGGTGATCTCCCTTCTCTCTCTATATGTGATCAGCCACGCCTGATTTTTCCACTTCCCCTCGTGTTACAGCTATCTGCTGTTCTTGAAGCCTTACCTTAAGGGGGCGACCTGTCTCCCCTTTATATTTCTTTCCGCAGCTGCACGGGATAGCGTACACACAGTCTTTAGTCATGTTCTCCTCTATTGCGGGTTCTTACTCGGGAGAGATATCTGTGAAGTGTCGTCCAGCTTTTGAAGTTTGTCCTGATATTATATGGTCCGCAAATCCTTTGTATTTTCTCTGATAACATTCATATAATACAGGAAGACTGTTTTTCTCAGTGTTGTCCTCCTCCTCTTGTACCCGTCTATAAAAGTTTTTGGGGCTGCTTTGTGTCCCCAAATGATAATTGTTACGTTGTAAAGTACTGCTTATACTGACCAATTCTTTTATCTAATGTCTCTGGGTCATCGCACTTATGACTTTTGCTTGGTGTTGTATGGATGGTGGATTGAAATTCAGCTTCATATATATAAATATATATAATATATATATATATATATATATATATGTATTTATATATTTTCTGACCCCCAAAATTGATGACGGTACCAAGAAAAAGAAAAGAAAAACTTTTTAATAAAACTTCTTTATGCGAAGGAATCTATCAATTCCTTGGAACGCATAATATTATTATTAAAGAACAAAAGGATGCAAAAAGCTACTATAACAGCTGCAAAGATAACTTACTGATCATTTACGGGAAAACTGCCGCCAGAAAAGTAGGATATGTATAAACTTTAAAAATAATGATAGTGTTCACAATATTAAATATTAAAGTAAGAAGTATTAATAAAGTATTCTCACACTTTTATTAATTTTCTAAAGGTCAGTGATAAACATTGAAATACTAGCTTCAGCCCTTACCGCTTTAATGGTAAGTTTAGAGATCTACGGTGAAAAATTCAAAGAAACAATCTTTCCACTTCATTATTTTTTGCGACGACTTTATTCAGTCCACGAGCATAGATCGTTCTCTTTCTACTAATCCTGCTTAGGGGAGGTAACTCATATCAGTTAATACTCAACAATATTATTAACACTTGTTTGTTTCTTCCACTGAACTAGAGTATGTAACTTTCCAGCACTATCAAACTCAGGATTGAACTCACAAATGTCAGCACTAATACTAATCTGCCAGTTTATGTGTCTCTTAGACAATCCACTGACCTTCATATATTTTATTTTACAAGTTCAAACATTTAAAACACCGAAGTTACACAAATTTATTGTATGTGTACAAATGTGCCATTTTTATATATTTCAAAACGACCATATCCTTTCTATCAATTTAAGATTCGATAACAATTCTAAAAAAATTTAAAGTTTAAAAAATCTAAAATTCAATAAATCATTAGATTACGGAGAATATTTTCTTAAATTCAAAATTCCAGTCAATTAAAATTACTCTTGAAATAAACAATGTATTTTATTTATTGGAAATGTTAAATTTAATCTATTAACTTGAAATTGAAACTAAAATAAAAGGTTCAAGAAAGATTTTTGATTTTTAAAAAATCATTTTAAATCTTAGGCATCGCGAATCTGTGGATGTATCTAGATAAACTGACAATAAAAACAATTCCTGTATATACTCGCGTATGATGCGACTTTTGAAGAACTAATTTTGAAGTTAATTTTAAGAGGGTCGTATCATACACGAGATATAAAATTAGCGTATGTAATAAGTGACGAAGAGATATATTTCATTTCAATAATTATTCAATTAATGGTTATAATAGAAATTCCATGACCAACAATGAAAGACAAATTTTGGAATTAAATTATAAAACCATATTTGTTATTATCATGGTGATCGTAGTAACAAAATTGATATAAAGTTAAAACAACTATTAAAGGTAACAACAACAAGTTTACTATAACTACGAAGAAGAACGGACAAAAATGTTCCCGACTCCAGAGTTTGTTGGAAATGGCAAATCTGTTGATATTTTCTACTCGAATTTTCGACTGTAAGTGTTTCAAGCCGACCTAGCACATTCTGTCTGCAGTTCGAAAGTTTGAGAAGAATTGTTCAATTTTTCCGTACTTAATAAACTGCGAATTCCCGTTCAATGGTCTATTTTGAGCGACTTTCATCCGGAGTATTGTTCAATTGGCGACAGAAGAATAGAAAAATATATTTTAAGCCAGGTAAAAATCCAAGATAAAAGAAGCTAAGTATTTTGTTTTGTACTTACAAAATCAATTGTTCCAGCACTGTTTCTTCGAATTTTTTTTTTTTTTTATCTCAGTCACAAATAGTTTATCGTGTTGCTTATATTACAAATATAAACTAGACGACAATATACAGTAACGAGCATTATTTAGAGGAATGAATAATGACAATTATATAAAGATTTGTAAAAAGTTCTCAGCCCGACTACGAATGGATTCAGATAATATTCTGATGTTTGGTTATTTTGTCTGATTCTGGCAAGTGTGTTGGACGGATAAATCTTCAGCATACACTTGGCAACATACGTTAATCTATTTAGACTCTATTCTAATGATGAAAAGAAAATAGCGTATTTTATACAGCAAATTTATTTTTCATCATTATCTTTTTCCTTTTCAATTCACTTAATCCGGCAGTAGATAGATCGAACTTTTCAGAAAAAAATGAAGTGAAAATTTCAGATAAAAAGTTAGCTAATAGCCTATGAACTTATTGATCTATCATTATATATATATATATATATATATATATATATATATGGGGGATCTGTTCGAAGAGAGAGGGTATGACATAATCTATGAAAATTTTGATTTTTCTCATATCAATTCTTTCTAATTAATTCCTGATATTATGAAAAAGAAAACAAAAAAGAAAAAATTTTTGAAAAAAGAAATTTGAAAGTCGTTTAATGATCAAATGAAATGAGAACTACTATTACATTTTGATGATGATGATGGTGATGCCTGACGCGAATTAAAACAGAAAAGATGTTGCTTAGACGATGATGATGGCAGCGAACAAAAACTAAACTTCAAAGGATGAATTCAATTATGTCTGAGTCACGGCCATTTTCACTGGATGATAAATGTAAATAAGCGTTATTTGCCTGATTTCCCAAAACCTGGAAAAATAAATGATTAAACATTAATTACCTATATTATATATTATGCAAACGATGTTTTTTTTTAAATTTATTTAAATATGTTATATATTGGAATCTATTTTATTTATATGTGATGTAACTTGTGTTTCTAAACATTCAATATTGCAAATAATTGTCTTTTATTTCTGTTATTCGCTTGTTTATCCGTCGACATTTCTTCAGTTTAATTTTTAAAATTTATTTAAATGTTATTATAACTTATATTTAATTTCGTATTCTTACCAATTTGAATTTTTTTAATTTCAAATTTTTAAAATTATTTTTAAAAAACGAAAACTTAAAATTTTAAAATAAAAAATGAATAAAATAAAAATAATTAAAATACAAGTAAAATAAATTAATCCAAATAAATAAAAAAATAATAAAAAAGATTAACAAACCTTTAAAATATATAATAAAATTACAGTTGACAAATACTGAAAGCATTTTTTATACAATAATCAGAATTAATTTTTTCACCCGCATATATAAAAATAGTCAAGAAAAAAACAAAAGCATGTGATCAATGATCATTGCCGTTGTCATGAAAACAGACTTGTCAAACTATTAATTCAGATTAATATATTATATATAATATATATATATATATATATATATATATATATATATATATTAAAACATCAGATATGAAGAAAAATATATTGTTTTCATTTTTTATGTAAATATGCTTTGAGATCAGGAATTATTAAATACCTTCCAATTCCTATAGTTTAAATTAAATTAGGTTGATATTTGGATGAATTTTGACCATTGAAGAATCATACCTTTGTTGGCACATTTTTTGATGAATGGTAAATTTATGTAGGAAATTTTTTAATCAATGTAGAGACCTAATTTGAAAAAGAAAAATAAGAATTTCATTATTATCCAATAGTATTTTTTTAACAAACTCAAAAACTTCCCCAAAATGACACCAAAAAATTTTCTTCTATTTTATATATATATGATGTATATTATGCATGATGAGTTCAACTTCCAACATACTATATAGTATTAAATATTAAATTAAAAATTAACCCACACATAGTCATTCTAAAATATGAGAAAATTTACAAAATATGCTCGAAATGCGGTTGAAAAATCTTAAAATGTCGATTTATAAAGCATGTTCAAATTATAAATGCATATGGTAAACAAGGCCAAAATTGATATGGACTGAAACATTATGAGTTATTTGATAACTAAGCATGAAAAGTTATATAAACAAACCCCATTTAATAAACATTTTTTTAGTATTTTAATTAAATCCCTTTAAACTGCAACCCAAATCTTTTTACAATAAGACAGCATAAAATGACTAAAATTATTTACAAATAATAAAAAGATTTCCAAAAGGTTTGATTTTAAGAAGAAAAAAAAATAATAAAATTGATAATCATTGAAAGCCGATGGCGCATTTCTTCTCTATTTAAAATTTCATTGGCATAAAAATAAATATACTGAAATAAAGAAAATGAATATTGTTCGGATTACGAACTGAGCACGAGACTAATTTAAATTGGCTATTCAAAAAATTATGACCATAAAATTTTTAATTACTGAACTTACATAAAATTTAGAAACCACGTGATTTATATGCTGGTAATGTTTTAGTTGAAATTTTAGGGCTTTATGAGTAAAAAATTTTTCCTCCCCCCAACCTATTAAATAATGTCAATCAACGTCCAAAATCGGATATGTTTTTTCAAAGGTTTTTTCTATTTTTTCGAACAGAGAATAAAATATTTATTAAGAATTACACTGGATTTTTAGAACCAGGATTTAATTTTATTTTAAGCAAGTCAGTTTCAATACCAGTGACTACTTTCCATTAATGAAAATTTTTAATAATAAAGATTGCCCAATACTGATTTTTATTTTCCTTTTTCCATTATTCATTTACATTTTTTTTTTTTTTCTTTAAATTTAAATTTTCTTTCTTTTTTTCTTTTTCCTTTGAAAAGGATAATTTGCGAAGAACTATTCTTTTCATTTTTTATTCTTTTTTATTTTCTTTAATATTTATTCAGCTTTTCTTTTTTTCTATTTCTTCCATGCGTTTTTTTTTTTTTTATATCCTAAAATTTTTTTTATCTAATAATTAGCTTGCTTCCTAAAATTCCTTTCATTAATTCGAAACTACAAATTTTTTTTTTTATTTTTTAATCCCAAAATTTTTTCTTTTATTTCTGTTTTAAATTTCAAACCCCTTTTCTTCTAGCCGTATAAATTTGTATTTTTTTGTTAAAAAATTTCTTTTTGCAAAAATCATTATTTCTTTTTCTAATTCATTATTTGATTCCATTTATTATTTTTTTTTACATGTTTTCTTTAGTTCTTTTTTTACATCAATTAATTTATTTTATCCATTTATCAGTTTTTGTCTTTTTGCTTTTTTCATTCTTTTTTATAAACTTTACTTGTCCTCAAAAACTGATACTTTTTTTATGTATTTTTCGTTCTATATATATATATATTATATATATATATATATATATATATATTTATATATATATATATATATATATATATTTTTGTTGTTTTTTTTGAAAAGTTTTTAAAAGATATATTAAATAAATAGCATAAAATGTTAAAATTCAACAGTAATGGCTTGTCCCTTTTTTTTTTTGGATCTTGGACCAAAAGAAACAATTTAAATAACAATTTAAAAAATTCAATGAAAGATAAAAAAAATCATCTGAAAAAAAAAGCCATTTATTTTTTCAAAAAAAATGTAAAACATTTTAATTACTGATCCACCAATTTTTCTGTTGAAGAGATTTTTTTAATTTAGCTTTGGGATTTTCCCATTAATTAATATATTTTTTTAAAAAACCTTTTTCAAATAAAAAAAGTATTAATCGTTGCACCAATTTAAACAGACAAAAAATTTGTTTATTTTTTTCTAATTTATGAAAATTTGCCCAAAATATTTTCTTGGGTGTCTAAAGAATTCAAGTAATGTAAAGAAATGTTTTCATAAGAAAAGTTTTGGAGTTTGATATAGAAATAAATTATAAAAATTCTTCGTAATTTCATTAAATTCACAAATATATTATTTTTTTTAGAGCTGTTTTTAGTAAATACCATATCTTCTAAAATTTATTTGTTGAATGGAATGAGTTTTTGAAAAATGTTTTTGTGAAAACTAAAAAGTTTACATTTTGGTAGTTAAATTTTTAATTATTTACTCTTGAATTCATTTTATGTGCCAATTTCATAAACTATTTATTTGATTCAAAAACATATTAAAATCGTCTATTTTTTATTTTATCTTTTGTATATTTTCCTGATTTTATTTGAGAATCAATAAAATAAAATCCAGCAAAATTAAGTAAAAAAAAATTATTTCAATAAAATAACTCAAATGTAAATCTAATAATATTGATTAATCACACATGAGGATATTCCAAAATTATTTACCAACATCAGTTCTGTGAAAAAATTTTTTTAAAGTAAAAAAGATTTAAATTATAAAATAGTATTGATTTCAACCATTAAAATAATAAAATAAAACAATTTGGAATTAATAATTAAATTAGGTACCTCCACGAAATCGCTAAAAAAAAAAAGAGCATAGCTTGATGAAAAAAGACGCCAACCTTGCCGAAAAAAAAATTTTATTGTCTAAATGTTTATGTTATTATTAAGAGGAAAGACCAAAGTTTTTTTTTTTTTATTTTTTTTAAAATTTTCCTTCTTTTTAGAACATTCTAAATTTTGATTAAAAAAAACCTTGTTTCTATTTGTATCAGCGGAACTAGTAAAAAACATAGACAATTTTTAGCACGTTTTTTTTTTGTATGACACACATTAATTTGAAAAATCTTGCAAAAATAAAATAATTATCGGATGTTAATGAAACTTTCAGGAACTATTCACAGATGATCGAAATTATTATAAATATGTTTTTTTTTTTTTTATGAAAGTCATGGTAGAAATATTTTTTTTATATTTATTACCCCCCCCCATAACTAATTTTATGAAAACGCTAGAAATTGATCGCATCGGTTTTAGTGATTACAATAATTAAAAGCACAAGGCTTTGAGGAATGCAAATCATGTTTTTTTTTTTTTTTTTTTGGATTGACCCCCGTACCTGAAAATCAGCTCTGAATTGTAACATACAAAACTCAATAAAACAAATATATTATTTAATTTCAAATGCTTTTATTTGCTTTTATTTGTTTTTATGAATATGGACAATATTTTCTGAAAGCAAAAAAAGTTTTTCGATGAAAAATGAATTTTTAATACAATTATTTGTTATTTCATTAATTATAATAGATTTTACATTTAAGTTGTTAAAATATTATAAAATTAGTTAAAAGCAACATCGACTTTCATAAGTGTCCTTATGAGATAGATCTTTTTTTTTTAGCGTTGTAAATTGTATCATTTTGACTAATCAGAAGATCCACAGTAATTAAGAAATGTAATTTTGTGTTTATAATCGAGCTGTAATTATAAAGTACGGAAGACCAACCAGAATATAATTAAGTTGCGTTATTTGAGTTAAGCATTGTTCTCCGCTGTTAAGGCCTTTTACTTTTGCGAAACACGTGTGGAGAAGTTAATTTGATTTTTCAATTTCAACTGAGAAGGGTACCTACAAGTATCAGTATCATCTTATAAAATTTATATGATCTTATTTTTATATTAATCACAGTTATGACATTTTTCCATAAATGAAATATCAAAATTAATGATAAAATGAATGGAAATACAAATAACAACAGTAAAATGTAATAAATGTACATAAAATTATAGTATTTTATGTACAATTCTGATAAAATTTCATAAGAAAGGTACCTATAAATTAATTAGATACCTTTTCTTATGAAATATAAATTTAATGTCACTCTTAACAGTTTTATTTTAATTTTTTAGAATATATTTCCATAAAGCATCATAAACGTAAAGGTGAAAGCTAAGTACAAAAAAAAAAAAAAAAAATAGACCGCTGAAAGTTTTCGTTAAAAATAACGAGGTAAATAATTTGTTCACTTAAATGTAAATTATTTCACTTTTCTCCTTCCGTAGAACAAATTAGCCTCATGGAATTCGTAAATATATCATTCATCACCTGTCAAGAGACGCGAAAGTTTATGACCTGCTTTGTTTTATTTTCAAATTACATCTTTTTTGGCACAAAAGCTAAGTTAAGTTTGGTTCAAAATATTTTAAATAAACATTATAATTTCTGATTTTCTTAAAATAAGTTTTGAAAAAATGATAATTGATATTTAAAAAAATTTCAAAGTCAGATTTCATTTTTTTTTAAAATGGAAAAAATGGTCAATTTTGCTGACTCAAAAAAAAAAAAAGATTTTTTAACGAAAATTTCGGACGTGCTAGGAACGATTAAAAAAATGGAAAAAAAAAAAACCCCAAAATACTTTGATCTTTCCTCTTAATAATAACAAACATTTAGACGATAAAATTTTGTTTTCGTCAAGTTTGGCGTCTTTTTCATCATGCTATGCTCTTTTTTTAGCGATCTCGTTTTAAATTAGGTGTGGAAAGAGGCAGACAGTTGTATTTTTTCTCTTTTTTACAATATTTACACAATATATTTGCGTACCATAATAGTTGTAATAACTGTTGTTGTTGTTATCTTAGAAAATTATTGTGAAAGTTAATTCGGTCCAAATTATTAAAATCAGTTTATGAGTCATAAACAAATAACTCTTTCCAATTTATTGGAACGAAAATACAAAGAAAAGAAGAAGAAATGCCAAAGACGAATTGTTAACAGTTGACAAAAAAAAAAAAAAGTTTCAATTATTTGAATTATTTAACCTGACGATAGACTTCAAGCTCGGTGATTTTTTAGCAAATTCAATATTTCATATAATTTAATGGCTGTGTTGTCCAAGAGAAATTAGCTGGCCAACTTGTTTAGTTAAGGTTTATGTTGCATAGGGGAATTTGTTTTAAGTCTTGCTTGTTGTCTTCATTAACGAATTTGTTTAAATATCACGCCTTTTGTGCAATAACAGCAAGAATTCAGGCTATCAATTCACAATAGACGTTCGATCGATTTATCGACTTTTGTTCGTATTTGGTGTTTATAATAAAACTCTCCTCTTTTTTCTTTCTCCCTAACTTTGTGATTTTATGAATCGTAAATGTTTTAGGTTAAACTAAAGATGCAACCACATTTAATTAAACAGCAGCAATATTTTAAAATCGGAAATGAAATATTATTCCACGAATTATTCAGTTTCCTATGCTTACTTTTGTTCCTTCAATTAAAACGCTTTCCGGCCTTCTCAGAATTTACTCAAATTCACTTCTTTCTTTTATAAATTATTATAACGATTAATATCTTTCTTATCACTATATTTAATTCTCTCTAGCTTTCTGATATTAACTAAAGTGCTAGCATGAAGTAATATTTATTTCTATGAATTATTAAAATTGATGAAAGCCTACGAAAGTATTAGCCGAACAAAACAACAAGGAAAAGGATTCTAATCTGAATAATTCGTAAAGAAAAGTATGTTATGAAAATAAAAAATGCACTGATCATTACTTTCAAGGTTAAAAACTTTTTATTACAACTATTCCCACAACCAAAACAAATATTCTTTCTTAAAGCACACTAATAACTGCACCCAGTATTCTAAATTTGCCAAACGACTCCTTTGACTTAGCCCTAACTGCTCTGCTCTCAGTCTCTTTGTTTTGAGCATCTTTTGAGACTCAAGTTCACCCTAAACCTCAAGTATATATGATCCATCACTAAAGATGGCCCAGAAAATATCTGACTCCAATTGCAAAGACTTGTCTTTACAAGAGTCGTTTAATACCAGAAATGGAATATTGCTGCTATACCTGGATTGGAGCCACCGAATCCTATCTTTCCAACAGAGTTCGAAAATGTTATACGGCATTGTAGGCGGTGAATTATTTTCTACCCTATTTTCTACCCCTTCTCTCACAGGCGCAATGTCGTAATCCTCTCAGAAATGTGCAGCTACGATCCATCCCCATTCCTTTCATATTCCATTTATAAAAATAAAGTTCTATTCAGTTAACTTTTTCAAGTGCCTGCTACTTTATCGAACGGCCTCCTGAGAAATGAAATTCCAATAGACACTTTCCAAAATATTTACCCTCTTTAATTTTAGCATCAAGCGTTATTTATCGCACCTATTCTCATAATGTAAAAACTTCCATTTCCCATTCTTACAACAGTTTTATTTAGTAACCTTCTATATTGAGTGGCTCAAATAAAATGAGGTTGATGAATATTTAATACAAAAAATATCTAAACATACTGTTTTATGTAAAATACTATTTTACTTTAGCTAGAAGAATAAACGATATCTTAATATCTACGTCATTTATACGCTTGCAGCAAAGTATAATTTTCTTAAAAGTACATATTCTTCGATATTTTTTTTCATTTCTTTTCGTAATTTTAGCTAAAAGCTACTTGTTTTGTATTCTACTACGGTTAATTTAATGAACTTTGCGGCAATATTTATAATCCACCAGACTAATGTCATTTCTACGGTGTCCTCCATCTGGAGAAAAATCAATGGACAAAATACAAAATACCTTTGAGTAAGATCTCAGATGATATTTTTTCATTCAAATTAATATCATAGATAGATAGATAGATAGATAGATAGATAGATAGATAGATAATAATAAAAAAAAATTGTAAAAAAAATAATAAAGAAATAAATTCAAAAATAAAGAAGTTCAATGACTTCCGATTTCAAGTAAAATACACCATTCCGATCATCAGGTTAAGAAAATCTATTGGATTCTTTTTTCAAATATAACATTTATTTTAAATTCCTTACATAAGAAATCGCCAATAGTTTACAAGACTAAATTTAAAAGCTGTGCTATGTTGAAAATATGAGAATATGAAAATAACTAAACTTGTAAAACTAACGGCAAAATGGCACTTCAAATTAAAACTCCTGATTAGTTTCCTTTTAACTTAAAAAGAATTCTTTACACCAAAAGCACGTTTCTTTGTAATACAAATGGATAGTTTAAGAATTTAGAATACAAAAAGATGATAAGATATTTTGAGAATTGAGAGACTACACGCATCCATTTTCGCACTTCAAGAATTGCTACAAGCCGAAGAATAATTAGCATTTTTTTACCTCGTAGAAAAGAAAAATAAAATGAATGGTTTGGGGTGGTTTAATACAAAAATGATGATTGTTATGCAATGTGATGGACGTTGACACGGTAAAGGTCGGAAATAGGTCTGGTTACTGGGAAAAAAAAAAAAAAAAGTGCATTGTTGAATTCAGTGTCACTCGATCAATAGAAAATCGAATCTGGAAAGGTAGATGAACGCTAAAACGTTAAACAATAAAATGGGTTTGTAAGATATTCAATGATGATAAAAAAATAATGAAAAGGAATGTTAGCCTGAGTACGATAAAGAGGACATGATGATTTTTGGCTGACCGTCACAGCGAATGAAAGAAGATGAAATGTTAGTGTTTAGTAGAGTGTATGATGGATTAGAAACTGGTGTTAGAAAGTGATGATCTGATTGACATGAATTAATGATTTGGATGTGATTTTGACCTGTTAGAAGAACTATCAAATTGCTATGGAAAATCGTGAAATAAAAAGGAAGTATAAAAAAGTGATAAATAGCAAGAGAAAGAAGGCGGTGTGAGTAAAAAGAAGAAATGATATAGTGGAAAATGAAATCCAATCTAGAAAATAACAAAGAAAGAAAAAAAGATGATGAAGAAAATGACACGCGCGAAAGTTAAACCTGAAAGAGTAGAAATACAATAGAAGAACAAAGAAAGAAGAATTATTTAACAATATTGTATTAAACTATCGCTCGATAAAAGCGTCCCAAGTAAGAATCAGACACGCTTCTCTAGGGATAAAGAAAAGGGGAGAAAAATCTAGCTAAAAATGGAGAAGTGAGTGTGAGTGTGAGTGTGCAGGTGATTTTCATTAGAAGACAAGCAAAGTCAGAGAGAAGAGAATGTCAGAAGCAGCTTGAAATGAGAAAACCAAGAAGGAAAACATTGGTAGAAAGAATAATGAAAATGAAAATAGTAATGAAAAAGGAAAAAAAGAAGAACTGTTACTAATATTTATTGTAAGAAAAGAATGAGCATAAATAAAAAATAAAAGGAATCATTAAATAAGAAAATGAAAAAGAAGAAATAAAAGATAGAATGACCAAAGTAGAATAAAACGACAAAGGGAGATGAGGATTTGAAAATTAACATCTAGGAAAAGCAATGGATTGATAAACGAATGAAAGAAAACGGAGTCAAGCAAGTGATTCATTTGTTTGCCCAAATATTCATTTCCTCTTAAAGGATATTGCTGGCTCCTTAAATAGTGAAACTTTCTTTAATTTGCGTCACAAAGATCAAAGGTTCAGATTCTACGTTCCTCCAACGAAACCAGATCTGGATTCGAATTGACCACTGTTCTACTGATATAATGGACACGGTGAGTGGCGATGCAGAATGGTTAGCACAATTATTTTGAACGAAAGTATTTTTGATATTTGTGAATCTTAGTTTCGTCCGACACAAAGGCGCAAGTGTAAAGTTCCTACTGCTGATCAACGGTTATAGTTTACTAGAGTATTTTATAATTACATATATATACATATATATATATATATAATAATGTTTAATTAATCAGTTGAAGTATTATCAGTTATCATTAATTTAAAATGAATTATTCATTTTCCATAAAAATCTTCTACAAATAAAGTTAGATAATAAGGTCTTGGGCAGCCGTAGAAAATAAGTAATGTCGTTGGAAGGCTGCATAGCCTTACTGTTAAGGCAGCTGTAGTGTTACAATTAGGGTTTCTGGAACAAAAGCGATCAAAGTTCGATGCTCACCGGATGTTTAATTCTTATCTACGTTGCTTCTTGAAGGTCGAAGGATGATGTTATTTGAAGTGAAATTCAAATGACAGAGAAACCAACAAAAATTAAAGAAATAATAATTTCACTGAAATATTAAAAAACAAGCATAAAGTACTATATATTATATTTAGGAGAATTTCACAGATGTAAAATATTTTCGGAAAAAATAATAGATTCTTTTAAATTGTTGATTAATTACGGGATGAAATTTTGATGAATTTCTAAAATGTAATCGAATGTAGATGAAATAAAAAGCGATATATATTTTTAGGATTTATTTCATGCCCTCTTATATAAATGATATCCAACCAATGACGTGGATACAATTATACTTCGACTGAAATAAAATATAAACGGTTGTATCTTTTCAACGCCTCCCACCACTAATTCTAAGCATTCTCGGTAAATATTAATAACACAAATCAAGCAGCAAGGAACAGAAAATTTTGATCTAATAATAACGTATATCAGGTTATGAATAATGATCCACCTTCGTATATAAATTATAGAAATTTAATGACGGTTAACAGGTTTAAGATGAGTGGATTTTAATAAATAAAATGGTTAATATAAATAAAATAAAAATACGTAATCAAGCAACTTCAGATTAAATATTGTCATGTATAACATTTTTAGAACAGTACAAGTTTGAAATTTAATTGGCGTTAATGACTGACGTTATTTTAAGTAACGTATTTAAAATAAATAGTAAATAAATGATAGTTATCAAAGAATTCAATAGATGTATATTAACCAATTTGCCCCCCGGTTTTAGGGAATTGTAAAAAATTGGTTTTAATTTTCTTTATTTTTTTAGTTTTTTTTTTGAAAATTTTTTTTTTCTCCATTTTTCGGTTCTTTTCATATAATTATATACCCAAAACTGCCCTTTTTTTTTTTAACTGGGAAAATTTTTTTAGGGGATTAAAAATCCCTTTTTTTTTTTTGTTTCATTTTGCTTTTCAAATTGGGGAACCCTTTTTTTAACCTTGTATTTTTTAAGTACTCCTCCTTTTCCCAAATTTTGTTTTTGGGTTTAAAATTTGTTTTTGCGATTTTCTCCCTTTTATTCAAAATTTTTTACCCCCCCATTTTTCTGAAATTTTCCAAACCGTTTCCCAAAATTTTTCTGCCGAATTTTTTTTTAAAGAATTTTTATTTTTTAAAATTTTGGTTTTTTCTAATTTTGCCCCAAAATTTGGTTTTGCCTTTTTTTAAACCTTTTAAGAAAATTTTAAAATTTCCAAATTAAAAAATTTTTTAATTAAATTTTTTAATTTTTTTAAAATTTTTAAAATTAAAATGAAATTTTTTTAAAATTGTGAACAGAAATTTAAATGTTTAAAATTTTGGGAAAAAATTTTTAAAAAATTTCTTTAAAAAGGAAAAAAGGGTTTTTATTTTTGGTTCTTTTTCAAATTTTTTAAAATTGTTTTTAAAAATTGCTATTTTGGGGTTTTATTTTGAAAGCAAAGGGGGTTGTTGAAAAAACTTTTCCTTAAATTTTTTTAAATTTTAATTTTAAAAAAGAAGTTGGTATTTAAAGAATTACTTTTTTTATAAATTAAATATTTTTTTTATTAAAGAAAAACAAAAAATTTTTAAAAAAAAAATTTAATTTTTTTAAAAATTAAAATATTTAAAATTTTAAAATGATTTTTTAATATAATTAAAAATAATTTATAATTTAAAAATTTGTTTTGTTTTAAAAACGTTACTTTTAAATAAAATTTTTTTTTGTTTTTTTAAATAAATTTTAAAAAAAGTTTAATTAATTAACTGTTCTTCATTACTGTTTTTTTTATTTGAGGATTGTTTTGATTTTCATATCAAAATAGTTCTGTTTAGGAATACCATCTTATATAGTGCAGAAAAGTGTTTGAAATTTGTATATTACTTTGGCTTTCAACAAGTTGGCATCTATTTGTAAAAACTTTCCTCAGCCAATTTATGCATGGAATGTTCATTTAAAAATTTTTGTTTGAAAGATTTCAAATAGTGAATATATCTTACTTTTGAAGCAATAGTGAATGAGCGAAACCTGCTAGTATATATGTAAAATATATATATATATATACACACACACTCTATAGAAAAAAAGATTGAGGCCATGCAATGGATTTAATAATTAGCAAGTTTTATATTTCTTTTAGTTTGTTTAACCCTAGTAAACTAGGATACTGAAACTATTTAACCTGTAAGTGCATGGCAAATCCAATTTTTTAGAGGGTATTGCTCTAGAATTTTAAATCTACCAACCTTAAGATTACTACTAGCCAGTAAAGGGTGATTTGGCAAAAAGCACTAAAATTTTAAGGAAAATTTTACTTCCAAAATTTTTTCATTCTCTTTCACTCCCAGTAACCCTTTGCATCTTAGTGGCATTATCACTTTGGTTCAGGGGGATTGATTGAAAAAGAAAAAAATAATTCTTCAAAATTCAGAGGTTGGCCCAAAACTTTTGGCCTATTGTATATATAATGTAAGTAATAAAAAAATCTGTCTTTTGATAAAACTTTCATTACTTTAAAGTATTTTAATATTTTTTTTTTTCTTTCCCAAAATGCATCTTTCATTCGTGCTTATCTAAAAAAAAAAAAAAAAAAAAGAGACAGTAATTCAACAATGGAGGGTATTTCTTGGATGTAACTTCCTGTCTGAAAGATAAGACTTTAAATGAAAGAAGTGACATGTCTGATTGAACTCAAATTCCACCATCAGGAACTGGTTTATCTCAGGAAATAGAAAATGGTAATTTGAATCACAATCAACCCTTCCGTATTTAAAAAGCTGTGCTGAGCATGTCTGAGAGTCAGGTACCAAAAGACCTTACATCATTTTAATATTATTATCAGAGAGGAATTAGAAGGACAGGAATGACCATTCTGCAGTTAACCAAAATGAAAAATGAGTTTCCGTTTAAAGGTTTATCAAGCAGAAAAAAAAGCAATAGGCTTTGGTCTTCTATAGATTTTGCATAGCAGAAACAAAATTTTAAAAGCCTTTACAATAAGCTCAGGCCTTCAAAGTTTTTTATTTAATAAATTTATTTAAAGTGTTTACAATTTTAGCCTTCCATAGATTTATGCATAAAAAAAAAAAAAATTATGTGAGCAGTATAAATCTTTGAGCATTTACAATTTAGTGTAGGCAGTATAAATCTTTAAGCATTTATAATAAGCTTTGGTCTTCCATAGATTTATTTAATAGATTTATTTAAAGTGTTTAAAATTGGCTTTGGTCTTTCATGGATTTATGCATAGAGGAAAAAAAATTATGTATGAGAAGTATAAATTCTAAAGTGTTTACATCATACATACACATAGATTTGTGCATAGAGGAAACAAAATTACATTTGAGCAGTATAAATTTTAAAGCCTTTACAATAAGCTCAGGCCTTCCAAAGTTTTTATTTAATAAATTTATTTAAAGTGTTTAAAATAAATTTTAACCTTCCATAGATTTATTCATAAAAGGAACAAAATTATGTGTGAGCAGTATAAATATTTAGGCATTTACAATAATCTCTTTCCATAGTTTTTATTGAATAAAATTATCTAAAGTATTTAAATGGCCGGTATCCTTCCATAGATTTATGCATAGAGGAAAAATTTAGTGTAAGCAGTATAAATCTTTATATTTACAATAAGCTTTGGTCTTCCATAGATTTATTTAATGGAAATTATTTAAAGTATTTACTTTTGCTTTGGCCTTCCATTATTTATGCATAGAGGAAAGAAAATTGTGTGAGAAGTATAAATTCTAAAAGCTTTACATCATATATCACACACCCTTGATAATAGACTATCATTCAATCATGGACTCAGAAAGCCTGAAATATGCTTGAGAATCAGACCATTATGCATCATCTCATCTGGTGAAATGTGTAATAACTGATCCATAAACTAAATTAATCTATGTTTAAAATTTACCAATTCCATATTCAGAAATTCTGTGATGAAAGAGTGTTTGCATTACATTATTCTGATTCCAATTCAGATCATAGTTTCTGATTTGGAAATGTTTATCTGAAGTCCTACATCTTGGAATAATTTGTACAGAATGTTGATCATTTATCAAAGATCACTCTTATGCAAATTCACAGTGGAGTAATGGATAGTGGCTCGGTTGAGGAATCAGAGTGCCAAGTTTGAATTATCACTCAAGTCTATTATTGATTACTTACATGCTAATACTAGAGGAGGCATGGTGGATAATGGATAGCGGCTTGGATTGAGGAATCGAGAGCCGAAATTCAAATTCAGTCGAATCCATCCATTTCAGGAAACATGCTAATACCCTTGGGAAAGGTGTGAATCCTCTTCTTCCAGCTTAAATAGGCTGGATAAATAAACAGGACAGGAGAAGGAAAACCAGATTCAAAACCATGTCAAAATGGCAACTGGTCTAGGGAAAAATCTTAATTCAAAACCTATCGGAGGGTCATTTGGGGACCTTGTGGCACATAGTGCACCAGGTCTCTGTAATCAGCCCTTCAAAAAGTGGTTGATCCTGCACGAAACCTTCACCACTATAATCAAATCTAGAATATACATGCAGGTTTGGGACTGCTTGTGAATTCAAATTCCCATGAAACTCCAATATTGGAGCTAGCTCAACCCACCCCTTTGAATGTCGTTACAGGTACAGGTATGCTAATACCCTTGGGAAAGGTATTAATTTTCTTCTTCCCCAGCTATGGGTAAATAGCAGGACAGACTGGGTTCTATAGCCTTGGATGGCAACTGGTCTACTGCAAAAAATCTGCCTATACAATCATGTATCGAAAGATACGAATGATCACCTAAAGTATGTATCATGTATGGCACTCATAAAGCAATATAGCCCTTCTCAATGTTAGCTTTATCAACCTGATCTTTAAATCCAGAAAAATATCTAGATTGTTGATTGATTTTACAGTTTATCAACCTTTTTTTAGATTATTTAAATCCAGAAAATATTTTGAATCATGAAATATTTTCCCTTAATGAGTTACTGATACAAGACCTAGTAATTAATCAATAGCTGGGTGGGGAGAGGTGGATTAAGTTTTCTTTCCAAAGGTATTTAGTAAGTGAATATAACAAGCTCAACTGGAATTGGAACTCAGCTCTCCATTTTACAATACAACTTACTTGTGCACAAAAGAAAACGAACATACCAAGAGACATTGATAACTTTTTACTACAGTTTCTACAAAAAAAAGAACAGATAGCACATAGTAGAAATCCAACTTTTGTATGTCTCTTCTTTAATTGTTCATATGTCAACATACACCCCCCACCAATATATAAACCTTTTAAATTCATACCTTAACATACTGGCTATATTCAAGAAGTAAAATATATCTACTTTATCAACTTTCACCATTTGTAATAGCATTAAAAATGAACAATCATTTGTAAAATGCTTGGGGTTAAAAAAGCTGGTGGACATTAAAATGGAAATAGAAAGAATTTGTTTGAACAATCATTTAGAAAAAACAATAAATCCAAAATAAAATGTCTTAAAACAAAGTACAATAAAAACTCGATTTTACCTTGTCAAATCAAACATATATTAGAGAGATTTGCTTCCATCCCGGATGCAACTATTTAAATTTCCAAACACATGCCAATACACCCCCTTGCCAAGGGACTGACTAGAAAAATGACCTTAGCTTAAGACTGGAATAGTGTTGGATGACAAATTCTTGATATAGAATGAAAGAGAAATCCGAATTTGTAGCGCCTGTATCGGATTGAAATGGACTCCTAAAAGTTAAAAGACCCTAAAACCAATTAAACTTCTTTAAGTGATTTTTGCCATAAAACTTCAAAAATTTATACTGTATCTTTGAGGGCATATTACATGGCTGTATTACATGGGCGGAATAACTCCGATTAGAGAGAAAATCAAGCATATAAAAAAATTACAGTGTTCCATTAATGTCTTAAAAGCATGCTCTCAGGTATAAGGCATGTAAGTACAAATCTTACCTGAAATTTGCTTTTTGTTTTCTGATTTGTACTAATGTTTAATGGCTGTAGAATAAAAAGGCAATTGAAAAAAAGGTGTAAATAAAACTTGTCCAAAATTAATGATTATTATTTATACCAGAATCTTCATCATCATAAACAAAGTATAAAATGTAACAACATAAAAAGTTTTTTTGAGAAGAAATAATTTGATCCTTAAAAACTTCCATATTTCCAGAAAGAAAATTTGATCAATAAAATGTTTGATATTTGAAGAGAAATATATTTTATCCATAAGAATTTCCTATATTAAAAAAAATTTGACCCACAAATAAAGAGAAATAAATTTGATCCATAAAACCTTACATATTTCAGAGAAATATATTTTATCCTAAGACCTTCCATATTTAAAGAGAAATAAATTTGATCCATGAGAAGATGGGGAAGATAAATGAAGAAATTGAACCATGATACGATGTGCTGGGTTGCAGTTGGGAGTCTGGAAAGCATCTTGTTGGGAGTTGGTTCCACAAAAGTTTTTGTATGAAGAAGCTGCTTGAGTAGGAACGAATTGAATACAAAAAGGAATGAAAGTAGTTTTACTACAATATGTGGAACATGGTGGGGGGGTCTTTGCTGAGATGGTTAGAATAGGTGAAATTAAGGAATTTAGTTCATCTATATATTGTCACGTAGCCACGATTTCATTAACCATATAGGTGTTAGGCTAAAGTAAAATCTTAAATAAAGAGAAAATTAGTTAGATATAAAAGAAAAATAAATAAATAAAAACAGAAATTTAATCCAATGCTTCCGACTCGTGAGCGAATATATTCTATGATCAGCCATACACCTTCTTTTCTCTTTACAAATTCTTTCTCTCCTTATCCTCTCTTCCACCCACAAGCCAAGGGCCCGTGAACTTCGAAGTGACCAGGTGCGAGAATGACCTGGTTCCAAGATTTCGCGGCTGACCATAAGTGTATTCCAGGCACCATCAGGGTCTCCTGCTGCAATTCCCGTGATCGGAACGTACTGAGCATGTGTTGAACTTTTGGCCATCACACAAGCACTGCGTGATTTGCGCCCTATCCTCCTGTGTACCCGGTCAAGGACGAAGGGAACCCACATGACTGGGGAGAGCGAAAACTAAAAAAGGATTTTTCAGTTTCCCCCTGACCAGCGGCAGTTGAACGACGCTGGGCAAAAATCATCAGACCGCCCACTGAGATGAGGAAGACAGCAAAGTCTGTCGACCAGTGATTGAAAAAGCTGCTATGGAACTGATCAACCCAACCAAATGCCTGTATGAAATGCTGGGGACCCTCGAACACTTGCGAAAAGAAGAAGAATCCAGGAACATTGTCGGCCGGCCAAGATATTGTTTTATAAACAGAACTCTCGCTTCAGCGAATCAAAACTTTGTGTGAAGATATCAACCCGACTGCAAGATAAGTTGATTCTCTTTGGCTTGATCTGTTTTCATATATGTATGTATTCGCTCGCGCCTTCTATTCTTTAATGATCTCCTACCCCTTTGTTAAATGAATGTTTTTTTTTTCTTTCTTTTATTTCTTTATATATTTTATAAATAAATGTTTAATTTTGAAATCCATCATCTTGTGTCTGTTCTTCGTTGATTCCCTTGTGTCGCTTCCATTTCTGAGTGAAGACCGAGAAAAGATCCACGTTTTCCTTTTTTTTTTTTAGAACCCGTGGTTCATCTATATGCTACAAGTTCGTAACAATACACACATATGTATATATATATATATATATATATATATAAAAATGTGTGTGTGTGTTATGTGTATGTATGTATGTATATGTATATATTACCATTAAAGACACTATTTTAAAATGCAGCATAGAATGTTTTCTATAATACTGACAAGTATTATTTCTTGATAATAATCCAGACGTCCGAAAGAACTTAACCAAAAAAGTATCTTTGGACAATGTGTACAGAATTTTGACCCTTATGTGCAAAAACTTAGAAAAATTAGAAAAAAAACAATAGAAATTTAAGCAGACTAACTTTATCGGTTGAGTTGAAGATATTGGTTAAATTCGACAAAATGATATAAATAAGAAATAAGTAAGAAAACCTTTATAAATTGAATATCTTTCACAATTTATATTGCTTCATTAGTTTTTTGTTGTTTTTTTTTTTTAATTTGAATAATGAATTATTGAGTAATAAGAAAAAAATCAACGTCTGAATGATTAATTATAAGCTAAAATCTATGACATATTGCTCATATACATATAATTATACTCAGAACATTTTTATCAATATGAGTGAATTAATGCTAATTTTCATATTGAAAATATTAATTTTCATAATAAAAACTGACATCGTGTAAATAGACAGACAGATATATAGATAGGTAAGGAAAGGGAGTGAAAAAAGTGAATGAAGGTTAGTATGTTTGTGATTTCATCCTAATACATTGCCAGATCGAACAAATCGATCCACAGATTAATAAAAAAATGAAAGACACAATCTAATGCATTGTAATCGATATTTTACACATCCACAATATTTCCGTTTAGTTTCTTTTCACCAAAAATGATACAAATGCGATTCGGTAGCCATCTTAAAAATAGGCTGATGGTGTTTTGCGTCGATGCATTGTTTCATCCTTACACTTAATTTTGTTCATAAAAATATCGACTTACTATTCGTCAATTGAAACCTCTTTTTACACGATATTCGTTCTCTTTACTTATTTGTAGGAATTTGAGTCTATATTTGTTACCAGCTATATCTTGCCCCCCGAAAAATCCTATTGCGTAATTTTTCTAATTTTGGAGAGAGAAACATGTTTGAAAATGCATTCGGTAGTATATGGAATTCTGTTCAACAATGTGCTTCATGTTAACTTTCGTTAGCTATGAGTTCGATTCTATGCAGCAATCGGTGAAGCATTTAAACAGAGTTTCTGTCGAAACAAATGATTAATTCGGTATCAAGAAATTTTAGCTGCATTCAAATAACGCATCTACAAATAAGCTTTTTTGCAGCACATCTCAAATTCATTTCAGTAGAAAGGCGCTTAGCCCTTCGAGCATATAGCACCTCTCCTGCTGAAAGCTTATACACGGAAGCAAATGAATCATCTCTTAAACTAAGACGTGAAAAGATTGCTCTCCAATACTACCTAAAACTATCATCATGCCCTCTAAACCCAGCGACAGTAATATTTTCCCACCACAATTCACAGAACTTTTCCAGCAAAATGAAAAATCCATCAAACCTTTCAGTTTACGCATTAAAAACAGCATAGGAGAAAACCCGATAGATACAACACAAATTCACAAATCACCTATTGAAATACACCCCCTTGGATTATAAACCAACCTAAAATAATTTTAAACCTTACAAGATATCCAAAGTTCAAAACAAACCCTATTGTATACCAGTCTGAAATACTGAATATTAAAAATAACCATCCAAACCATCTTTATATATATACAGCTGGAGCCAAAAGCGAAAATGGAGTAGGATGTGCTGCCATACTAAAACAGAATAAGCAACGGAAAAGAATTATAAACATAGCCTCAATATATAGTGCTGAAATAATTTCTATTAATTTAGCACTTAACATAATAACTACAACGACCCACAATAAATACCACTTGTCCAAAAATAAAAAAAATAATCTTTTGTTGGATCCCAAGCCATCTTGGGATACCGGGAAATGTGAGGGCGGATTCGGAGGCAAAAAAAAGCCATGAAGGATGCAATAACAAACACGAAGGTTCCATACTCCGATTATAAGACGCTTGTAAAGAAAATTATCATTAAAAATGGCCACACTTTTGGAATGCATTCATTAATAACAAACTCCAAAACATTAAACCCGCTATTGGAGAATGGAACTCAGAATACAAAATAGAAGAGAACAGGTCATGCTGACCTGCCTTCACATAGACCACACCTAAATCACCCACCATTATTTACTAGAGGGCACAGAATCCCTAATATGCACTACATGGCAAGAGAAATTTACAGTGAAACATATACTGTTAGAGTGTGTAGATTTTGATCTAGTGCGAACTAAATATTACCAAGTGAGTAACTTAAGAAAACTTTTTACGAAAATAAAAACATCCAAGATTGTAAATTTCTTAAAAGAAGTTGCATTGTACTCAAAAGTAATTGAAAATGGTTCAAATATATATATATATATATATATATATATATATATATATATATATATATATATATATAACTTTTTTTACCAAACTATCGCTATGAATCTATTTGAAAAAATTTGTTGGCATTAAATGACTCACTGAGGTTTTGATATGCCATAAAACAAACCAACCCAAGCATCATACCTAAGGAGCTTTACTCTCCTGCATAGACACAGTAACACCGAATCTATTTCTCTCCCTCTCTTTGCACATATATTAGATCATTGCAGAATTTCGTGCCGGATTAGAAAATTAATAACATTTTACATACTCACAATAAATATTTATTAGCCAAGTATAGTTTCCATTGTTTTTAACAACTGTCTCCCATCGTTCTACAAGATTGTTTATGCTAACTTCATATTTTTTGTTGAAAGAAAGTTGTGAAAGTGTTTTCGACTGACTCTACAGAGTCATTTTCTTTGTTAATTAAATGATTCTGTAGAGAACGGAACAAATATAAATTCGAAGGAGCCAAGTCAAGAGAATACGGTGGATGCTGGAGAGTGGGCTCCCATTTCAATTCTTTATGCCACTGTAAGGTCTGTTTTTCAACATGACAGTTTGTGTTGTCATTGTAGAAAATGAAAACTTCTCGATTTACCAAATTGGCCGTTTTTCTTGAGATTGGTGAGTTGGTCGCAATTCTTCTTTGCAGTTTTTGTTTCGCGGCTGGAAGAAGCTCAAAGTGAATTATCCCTCGGCAATCCTACCAAAAGGACAACAGCAACTTCATTGGAAGCGTGCCCGCCGCGTTTGTCACGGGTTCTGCACATTCATGAGCTTGTTACAGCTTTGTTTGCGTCAAACCTCATCATAAATGATCCTCTTTTCGTCGCTTGTGACAATTCTGTCATAGGATTGATAAAAGCATGTCGTTATGGGATTTTAATACCAGGATTGGAATTGACTTGGTGACCTAGAATTGCATGGGACTCTACGAAATAGTAAGAATGAATAGCAACGGCTATATACTCCTTGAAAGACAGGGAAATTACGAAGAAAGTATTTTTATTTAATATGCTTTCTCGTAATGCACAGGCCGATAGACGCAATACACACTGATTAATAAATAAAAAAGAAGCGTCTATTGCAAATACAGAATAACCACTTTTGCAGTAATATATATATATATATATATATATATATATATATATATATATATATATATATAGTATTCCCCATAAGGAATTGATGAAAATTTCTCGGCTCGACTAATTTCACAAAATATGAACAAACATCAGATTTTAATTGGGGAAGAGCTACTACGTCGCATAGAATTCGCTTTCATATGGCTTCCAAAGCATATCACACACGAATACAAATTGAATACTTTACAATACTGGTGTAGACAAGAAATCAACGAGTCGTTAAGCATAAGATTAGTTTCGCAAAACCGAATCGATGAAATGTAGCTGTAGGGAATTGCACTGTCTCTAAACGTTATAGAATGCACTCTGTAAGCCGAAAATTACTTTAAGTCTTCGTATTTCTTCTTTAACGAAGTTCAGAGTTGTAAAATGTATGTTTCTTAATCAGTTTTATTGATACGGAAATCGCGAAAAGTGCCATGCTGTCTTTATAAACAAGTATTTTCTATTTTCTCTCATTTTCTCGGTTTAATTCCTTCTATTTGTCATGCTTTCACTCAACACCATTTCTTTTGCCTTCTTTTTCTTTTTGTTTTCCTTTCCGCATTTTTGTTCCTTTTCTTTTTTATTCTTGGTGTTATTTTCTTAGCCTAGCTTAGATGTGCCACAAGGCCGAAAGTGTGGAGCAGCCAGTGAGGATCGAACTCAGTCGTAATTGACCTAGATTGCTAATCATTGCACCACGTCGAAATGTCCAATTTTCTTTTATTCATAATTTTGAGCTGTAATTTCTCCTCCTTCACTGTTGTACCTTGTTCGCACACCCGCACATATATATGCACTTAAATTAAATATATATATACATGCGCTTGGGAGTGTTTTTTGTTTGTTTTTTTTTATCATGAGTGTGCATAGAGATATGAAATTACTTTGACGGTTTCGTCTTATTTTAGATAGATAGATAGATAGATAGATAGATAGATAGATAGATAGATAGATAGATAGATAGATAGATAGATAGATAGATTTTTGTAGGTATGCTTAGAAACTTTTGATTAGCTTGATTTTCGATGTCACTGGAAATGTGGAAACGGAATAAGAAAAGTGCTGCACCAAATTTCTTATTAGAAAGGTTCTTATTGCTTTCGCTATTTGAAGTTTTGGCTTCGACTACTGTCATGGGGATAAAATGTGCAACATCTTCATTATATATATATATATATATATATATATATATATATATATATATAAGTATACTTAAACAAGTTTTATTAAGTTCGGTTGACAAAATGTGACTGTTTCATTTTTATTAAAGTTCCTATTTGGATATATGTTGTCGTACATCTATTTCAAATTTATGAGGAAATTCTTCAAAATTCATAATTTTTGTTCGAATAATTCCGATTACATATCCGATTACATATGGTTATTATCCGGAACATTAATGCTATTAGTGACATAAACATATTTAGCCTAATCTATTGCATTCACTTCCGCACAAATAACCTGGGAAAAGACATAAATCTATCTCTCTTCTTCTTCTATACAAAGATAGTTAGAATAGCATAGTCGACTTGGGTGCTCATTAGTCTAGTAGAAGAACTAGTTTGAAATCAAAAGTTTGGAGAAGGCAGTGGGAAATCACTTCACTTCCTTTCCCATTAAGCTATGTCAATTAAGAATAATTAAGAAAAGAAAACAGTAAAGAACCTGGCATTTGAATACATAAATTAAATATATATATATACATACCAAGTAACATCGTTATTTTTCCATCCTTTTATCTCCAGAACCGGCCAAACTATTCTGATTCCTTCCTTCTATTATTGCTTTCTTATGTCTTTTCTTCAATGACTTCTGATGCGTTTTTCTTTGATCTCGCTATTGACCATTCCTATTTCGCTAATCGTCACCAAAGCAGACCATGGGACACAACAAGAGACAAAACCTCAAATAAAACTCACCATAAAAAGACACCAAGAATGTCACTAACACCATCCCAAAGATAACCAATGATAGACGGCCATCGGCAAAAGAGAAATCTTGCAACTTCTCACGACTGTCCTTTGCTTTACACATTCTCGCTCGCTGATCCGTTTAATCGAAATTCCAACTCAAAACAACTGTTACCACAATACTACTGCCATTAGTAGAATTGTTCCCCTTAAACATACCATTAGGCGACTATTGTAGCATGCACACTAACAAATTAGTTTCACATGACATTACCTAACATAGTGGCCCTATGTCAGACTAACTAAACTTAGCAAATATCTACATGATTACATTCTCTAGAGAGTAGATGCTGTCACGTACTTTTGACGAAAATCGATACGTGACGGAAAAAATGCCCCAAATTTCTATAAAATCTTATCCTTATAAAATTTATGTCATTAGCAAGAAGTACTGAAATATGTTCTCATATAAAAATTATTTTGTGCACTTCAGAGAATCGAAGTATTTTGCATCTATTTTTTTACATTGTATAATCAAAGTGAATGCAATAATTTGCATTGGAAAATTTTTTAGCGAAAACATTTAGTTTTAAAAGAATAAAAAATCCATTATCGAATTTTAATGAAACTTTCAGAATGTATTTATTTTTTCAACAAATTATTTCAAAAGTGTTTTCTGTAAATATTTTAATTTGTCATTTATCTATCCATTTTTTCTTAAAGCAATTCGAGAATGAACGGGAACACTTGACGTGTATATACTTTTATAAGGATAAATTTCTGGAGAAAATCAATAATTTTTTTTTCTGAATATGTGATATATTAGTTTAACAGGTAACGTACTCAATTATAGAAAAAAATTTTATTTTAAAATTTGTCATATTCCTTTCCATATTTTCACGGGAGTAAAGGGGAAACATTGAAAAGAGCGTCAATTATGGACAGGAATTGAAAGGCGAAGTTAATACTTGATCTTTAACCCAATTTTATATAAGAAATAAAAAAAATCGAACCGATGTTTGCGTTCTTTCTTTCTTTATCGGAATTGGGTTTGTTACCTTAATCATGTTCGCAAATAGAAAGTCAGAATAACATTTTGAAAATAAATGTTTTTTTAAATGATGCTTTATTGTGAATGTTCTCAAAATGTCATTACAAAATATTGCATAATACTAGCTGAGAGACTTTTAATTGAAGACAATAAACAATTACAAACAATTGGTATTTATATATTGAATCGCAAAAGAAGTTCGTTGCAATTTTTAAGTGAATTTCAAAGACAATATTTCGATATTTCTACGTAGATCTATTCAACCCCACATCTTTGAAGCAGTTTCATGGAACTTGGCATCTCTTTGGATGATGAACTGGTCTAAGTGATTTTTACAAAATTCACCCCAACAAAAAAATGAAATTCTTTCCATTAAGTACATTTTGCGGAGATCGGAATGGTACACCGAAGTGAATAATCCTTGCGGTCAAGTGAGCAGATATAGGATATCCCAGCCAAGCAGTAGCACCTTCTGCCGGTTTCGCAAAGAGACGTGAGGTTTGGTGGTGTCCTCATGACACTTTTTATTGACAAATCTCGGACACTTTTCAGCGATTGTTGCTTTACATCGGTCCAGCTGTGAACCGTATGTTTAGTTTCAAAATCAAATTTTGTGCAAGAAGTTCCTTATACATAATGCACATCCAATCCCACCAAATAGTCAAAATCGCTATCTTTGAATTCAGACCGTATTTTGAAGTCATCAACGGTTGTTCGTTTGACCAGGATATTTTTCGTACCACATTGTACTACATCCTTTTGCATCGTCTGTGATCGTTCTTTTCCGAAAGTGTTTTTAATGAGTCTGAATAGAGACTAGCAAATGGAAATGCGATTCATTACTTTTTTTTTTAATTATATCGTGGAAAAAATCAAACATGGTATCATTTCACGTATCCAAGTGCCTTACAACACTCGTATGAGATACATAGAGTATATCTACTATGCTTCGTGTCGTATTTTTAATCATTTTTTTATTTGGTTATCATCAATGACAACAGGCTTACCGGAACTTTCTCGGTCTTCTATGCCCAAATTTCCACTGCTGAATATAACGAATCAGCTACGAGCTCTGTTTCCAGTTATAGCACCATCTCCATAAATGGCACATATCTTTTTTTTTCCTTTCAGAAATATCAGTTTCTTCTATTTTCCTTTTAATGAAAATACATTTAAATTTCCGAATCCACACACGAATCGTACAGATAATATAAATATCACTTTCAAAATATGCATATATATTAAAAATTTCAGTCCCGCGTAAAATTGAAAAAAACGCTTCAATATATATATATATATATATATATATATATATATATATATATATAATATATAAATGTGTCTGTGTGTGTGTATGTGTGCGTGTGTGTGATTGTACACGCCCACGGAGGTGTTGAAATGTTTTGGGCTCAAACAAGAAGTAATTTTAAACATTCTTATGCTTATACTTTGTCATTAGATTATGTTTTAATTGGAACTGGGTCAAACCGACAATTTTCAGCATCCTCTCTGATTTATTTTTTAATGCCTATAGATGCTCGTCATGGTTTTCCTTTGAAATAGATCACAATCGGTGTGTGTGTGTGTGTGTGTGTGTGTGTGTGTGTGTGTGTGTGTGTGTGTGTGTGTGTGTGTGTGTGTGTACGCGCGTGCGTGTTTGCGTGTGTGTGTAGATAAATTGATAGATATAGACAGAGAGGGTGGAGTGTATGTGTATATGATTTTATATTTGTAAAATATTTGAAAGCAAATTTTATAACATTTTCTTTCCCATGCAACATTAAAATTGCATTAGATATCAACCTTAAATTGCGTTCATCTCATAATCGTCAAATTCATTTAATAAATTTTAGAAAATATTTCTCGAACAAAAGCAAATTGTGTAGATGTACATCATGTTTAGCAACGGGCCACAAAGTAATGAAGAAATGTCTCGCGCGAATTACGTGCTTTCATTCTCGCTCGAAAATAGGAACACAACAGTCTACACAAGTATAGATTTTGACATTTCTGTATAAACATCGGCTATTAATATTTGTCATATTAATTGTTTTTAATTTCATTTAGATCTTATTTGATTTTAAGAATTTAAGAAATTTGAAAGACTTCACCGACATCGGATAGTAAAATACTACATATTTTCAGTTATATTTTTTAATGAATTAATTATTTGCAAATACATACACACACACACACACACACACACACATATATATATATATATATATATATATATATATATATATATATATATATATATATATATATATATATATATATTGGTTTGAATATCGAATTGAGGTGTGAAACGAAACTAATAATCGTTTTGATTCCGATAGTGAGCACTCTACTTGTAAGAATATAACAAATTTTAGAATATATATATATATATATATATATATATATATATATATATATATACAGAGAGAGAAAGAGAGATGGAAGTAAATATTATGTTTTTCTAGACTATTAAAATATACAAGTTGCGCTCATTACTAAAAGGAGCGTCGGACGCTCAGAATAGGTTCCCAAAACATAATATTTACATTGTATGTGTCTGTTTTTTTTTTTTTTAGTAGTGTATTAAAAAGTAAACGTTACTCTGTGTCTGGGTGAATTGTTTCAGTTGTTTAATAGTTTATATTGTATATATTACACACACACACGTGCTCCGCTCGCGTACGCATATATATATATATATATATATATATATATATATATAAAAGATAAGCTAAAACCTTTGATGGAACGAACTGGGGACATGCCAAAAGACTTAGCACCCTAGTCAACAGAAAAAAAAAAAAAACAAGAAGAAAAAACTAAAGGAAGACACCTCCTTCATCTGTAAAATAAGCAATTCAACGTACAAGTTACCTAACCAGAGCAAAAAACCTTCAAAACTCCTATCAAACGATGGACGGAGTCGTAACGAGTTTCACGCTCACGCGATCTTCAGACGAGTTGAGCACCTATATATATATATATATATATATATATATATATATATATATATATATATATATATATATATAAAAAGACAGACAGAAAGACTGAAACAGAATGAGTTCAAAGAGAGAGAGAAAGAATGATTACTTAAATAGCCAGATAAATAATGTTTGTGTCTGATTAATATTTTTCTAGCTCTTAAGGCAATATATCATATTGTATTTATGCAATACGAACAATATTTCATCCCAAGTAAACCGATAATGTCACTTAGATAGCAGTTCTTAGTGAGAGTACAAGTAGTTGATAATATTGTTTGAAAAGAAATGACAATAAAAGAAAAAAATTCAGGAAGACAAACGATGACGATTGATGTTGCCTTTCAAACTTTGAAGATCGTAGATGTCAGGAAAGCGGCACACCGACGAGGAGGGGGAGAAAAGAAACTCTTAGAGTTCATGCAGTCGAGGTACCAAAGGGAAGAGCTCTTTAAAAGAATTGACAGAGAAATATTTATAGGAATCTCACACACGCAAGCACGCACGCACTGACAGACAAACACACACACACGCACACACACACACACACACACACACACACACACACACATATATATATATATATATATATATATATATATATATATATATATATATATATATATATAAAAATGCTGCTATCTGACATAACGGTTCTCGTTTTAAAATACGTAATCTGCAATTGACAATAAATCTCGTTTCCTAGAATCATTTTAGAAGTAAACTGAAGTATAAAAATAATTTGTAGCTTTCATTCAGTTGTAAATTCTCCATCAAATACAAATGACAGCTATATCCCACTTTCGATAAGATTATTTAAAGAAAGGCTTGTCGCCAAGTCATCCCCGAAAATTATTTGTGAAAATGATTTGAACTAATTTTAGCCTGCCGTTTCTTAAATTATTTATAGATCAAACTTGATACTATTTCCCTTTCTATCATCAAGAAAAATCAAATTTATTAATCATAAAAAATTCTTCCTTTTTATTTAAGGCTTTTCCTCAACTGTTAACCAGTCACTCTTATTCCAAATTGGGTGTTAGAATTTGCATAAATGAACTTAAAAGTGGACTTTCCTACAGGTGAGGTATCTTTTTAAGAAACAAACTGAAACAGTTGATTGAACCGTACACCTTACATCTGTTCAGGTGTTTTACCCCTCAAACCTTTTTCCTGAAACATTGCAATCACGGAGCTGTCACAACAAATGACGAGAAATTAAACGAAATTTTAACCCGAATCTGAGCAACGGAAACGAGCAAAAGGAAGTTGAAAAAAAGAAAAAGACTTTGCAAAGAGTAAGGCAAATTTGTGTCACCAGATGGCACTAACAGTCTTACGCCATCAAAATATTTTTACGTGCCATTAGACCTTAATTAAATGCTTATCTCTGGATTTTGCCTCGGAGGGATCGCCACTGCGACAACCCGGATGAACTGTATTTGGGGAGAAGTGGAAAGGGAAAGCTAGACATATAAACATGGCCTTCTTGCTTACGGTTTTCTGCCCGTGGGAGAACGGGGTAGGAAAGATCTGAGATTTACAGACGTTCAGCTTCCAAAGATGGCGACACCCAAGAGAAATGCTGCTGTGGTTGATAAAATAAATTGAAAGTAAATGGCGCACGCGATTAAATCTTTGAAGCAATTTTAATGCTTGACTTCCTTGAGGATGATTGCAAGTTAACATGAAAGGAGTTAATGGTGGACACATATATAAGTCCGTATTTAAGTTCATCTATATGTAAGCATTTAATCTACACACACATATATATGTAGATGTGAGCGTGTGTAACAAGTTCATTAAGAAACTACAAACAAAATATTTTTAATACCAAATGCAGCACTTAACTTTATTGAGGCTGATGTTAAATCAAATGGTAATATGGGATTTATGCCATATTACAAGTGCTTGTAGATTAGGTTAATATTTTTGCCGCTTAGACATGTCAAAATACATAGCGTTTTATAAAATTCTTTTCAATAAAGAACTGTGGATTTTTATATTTTCGACGGATCCGCTGAATTTCTGCACGCGGGGACAAAACATATTCTTGGGAAAGTAATTGAGGAATGATAGGACAATATATAATGATGAAGCAAAACTTGCAGTACATATTCTAACTAAAATTTCAATTTGTATACTATTCGGCGTGAAAAACGTACAGATTCAAATGCATGCAATCAGGGTTTAAGACACACACCTATTTTTTACGAATAGGGTGGAAAGTAAATTCACTGCAAAACAAACAACCATAAAAGCAACCTAGCATACACCAACGTGTACCAAATGTAATGGATTTGGCCCCTAAAAACTCTCTACCTTGAAGTGAAGCAACTCGATGCCACTTTGATTACACACTAGTGAGACATTGTGCTATTTTCAGTAGCTCAATGATATTTATATATGTAGGATCTTTACGTGTGTGAATAGAGACCTTTTCACGATATCCTATAAATGCTTGACTGGACTCATTCGGTCCATACCACTCGTCAGAAACCTCCAGTATGTTTCTCAATTCAATTCTGGACAACTTGTTCTCGGTGACAAGGTGAATTATCTTTTGAAATAGGCCAACATTGTTGGAATAAATAGAATTCATGAAGGAGCTTAACATATCGATCGGTTTATGAGAATCAATGGGCCCAACTCATAGAACATAACCTGTACACAATGGTGGTGTTTCAATATTATTGAATCACCACTATTCTGCACGGTGCACTGTGGACCTCTATGACCACATGTGGTCAGTGCCAGGCACGAAATCATCAATCAGCTCGAAATGAACTGACTCGGGGTGGGGGGCAACACCACATATTGCCAGTCCTCCAGTGTTCAATTCGAGAGCTCACATGCCCAAGTAGGGTTCTCTGTCCGGTGTCTTGGTGTTAACAGAAGTGTGTCTTCTGGTTACTATAACTAAATGTATGAGGCCTGCCGCCAGGCTACCATGCTGTGTGGTAATGCCTTCCATCCTTTATTCTCAGTACACACGTGTAACCGTAGATCGATGGATGTCAAATATCCTCACAATTTCATCCCTCTGTCAGTTGGAATTCACGTCGCTTTGCCATGAGCGGCTTCGCTGATGATCACAGTGGCTCAACAGATGTTAGAGCAGAATTAATTAAGGCCTTGTCAATGTACTGTTGTGCCACTTACTATTATCTTTACATATTGCTATCTCATGACTATTGCCCGTCAGTGTTGTTGATGTACCTTTGCGTAATATCAGTGTCAAGACATTCTAAACAGCATCCAGAGGCATCCAGACACTGGAAAGGATCAACAGGCACCGGAAGGGGTCAACAAGCACTGGAATCAGGACACTCTTTAACAAATCCAGATTGCAAAGTATCCAACTGTTATAATGCTAGTAGTTTTGGCTAATAATACTTTAAGGAACAGTGAAATAGAATGTTGAGTGAAGAACAGGTTTAAACACATGAGAGAAGATGGATTAATCATACAGTAATAGAGAATACCGTAGTTCAGTGAAGCAAAGCTTACGACTGAAACGCTACGTCCTGCGACCCACTTTGCAACGAATGTTCCTATGGCTAGACGTTATACTCATAGCGGATGGACGAGTTCATATTCAAAAATTAGTGTAGAGAATGACAGTCGTCTTTCTACACAACACCAATAATATCCATGCCTAATATTGTTGCTGTGCTAAAAGTGAATCTCAGAATCGTCAGAATAGTCGTTATTGTGTGTGTGTGCGCGCGAGCGCGCACTATTTCCAGCTGAACAAGTACCTGTTACGAAACAAATATTCTAATGAATAAAACAGAACAAATAATTGAACTCTTAGATTCCATACCTTAGATACACAACATTACAGCTTTTCCCATTAACCTTAAAAAATTTGTTTGGGAACCCAGCCCTAGTAGGAACAACTCAGAGCTAGCCAATTGAAAAGAATAATGACGTCATGATCAGACGCGCGATCTCAAAGAATGTCGATTGTCATGCCAAAGTTGAGCTTCACCTGTAAATGAATTCAAATGTCAAGTCTAAATCCAGATCGCACAAAGGAAGACATCCTGTATATTTATGGAAGTTTGTTTATTGTGATGAGTTTACAGTTCGCCTTTCTTGCCAACCAAAGCAAATAACTATATCGTTAAAAATTAAATTACAAGCCAGAGTTGTCGTCCTGTGTAGATTCTTTGCAGATCATTAAGCATAGGTTCGTATTAGCTAAATTTGTATCAGGCTACCTGCGGATCGCTCATTGGTTTCAAATATTTCTACAGAAAGCTATTCTGTATCAAACTAAAAATGTCACTTTCTCTCCATACTTGATTGACTTTAAATTTTTAAAGTTACTGTAACATTCATGAACTTACTAATTATTTTGTTGATATAGAACAAAACCTACTATCGCTATTTAACAGCGATAAGTAAAATCTCATGAGAAATTTTAAGTATTTTTGCAAACATCCAGTATTTAGCTACTGGCAATGCAACATTTCATGATGAAATTCCCATGAGTCCAACGCATAATTTCAAATCAAATATTGTAATCGTGATCTTAAGAAATATCATAGAAGATTAATCGAAATATTTTGAACTAAAGTAATTAAATCTCGTGGCTAGATTCATCAGGTGCACAATAAGGACGAACTCATTAGCAATGGCACGCGTATACAAGCAGTATTCTAAGCTTTATCTACGTTAGATGTATTTCTCAATAATTAGCAGGGATTATACTTTACATTGCGTGTTCTATAAATATATAATATACGGTGGAAAATTAATGCATTTTTAATTATTGAGAAGTGCATTTAATTGCCGTCAGTTTTTTAGCACTCTAACTGTAAAAATTATTACAAATTTTAAAATCCTTTTACATTAAAAGAAAGCATCCTACTTTTGATATTTTATTCTAAATTTATACGCCCATGTGCTAAAATGCCTTTAAACTGTAAAGTCGGAGTTTCAACTTTGAACTTTAAAACTTTTTCCTAAAAAACGGTGATTGAATGTACTTGCATTTCGGTAATTTCCTTTACAAGTTTTTATCTGAAATAAAGCAACTCATTCGAGTGCAGGAAAATCCTACTAAAATATTCAAACGCCAGTATCTCCTTTTTCAGTATATAAATTGATGTTTTGTTCATCTTCTATCTATCGTCATTCTCCGATTCTCTGAGCTCAGTCCTTCAACGTCTCATTCTTTTTATTTGACTAATATAATGGACCTTTCTACATCAGATTTCAACCCATTACAATCCTCAATTTTAACAGCCATCCACTAGGAATTATTTAAATAAATGATGGTGTATATTTCAAATAAGGATATAGTAATCTGAGGCGGACATTAACGTTTAAAACCCAACATATCAGTATTGTAAAAGAAAGCGACAAAGAAAACCAATGCCATGATTATAAAAAGAAAGCATAAAAACAAAATGGTCTCCAACAAATGACGCAATATATTATTTTGCTTTGATATTTAAAACTGAAATCATGTCGTTAAAGAAATAAATTTGCGTGACGTCACTGTATTTCATGATAATTTAGTTTCTTTAAGCTTTCTCTGTGATAGAATCCAATATGCAAAATTTTGAAAAATTTAATAATTTTCTATATTTTTTGTTGAGAGGAAGTAAAATTCATCCATAAAGATAAAAATTTGATTAATGAAATATTATTTTCTGTCTTTTTAGTAGAAAATTGACACAAATTTCTTTCATTTTTCAACTTAATAAAAATTTCCGAACACCAAATTAATATTTTATTTTAAATTTAAATATCTGTATAAATTCTTTTCTTCTTTTCACATGAATATAATAAGAAGACCGATCAATGTTTGTTTCAATTGATGCTTATAAATAAAACATTATCATTTTGATTGTTTCATAATTGTGTCCTCTTATGAGATCAATTACAATGTATCTGAATGATCTAGAGGAAATGGTAAAAAAAATTAATGATTTCTGATTGTTTTCAAATAAATTTGATTATAAATCCTTAGCTTTACATGAGGTGACCAAATATTTAACACTTTAGATGAGTGTTAAATATTTTAGAACCATTAAAAATAAACAAATAGCAGGGAAAGATTTCATGCGAAAGAAGAATTATTTTTTGTTGCAATCATTCTTATGGAAAAGCTGCAGTTAATTAGTTTTTAGAACGGTCTGCGCATGTTTCGCCTTTAAATTTTAATTACTGTGTAATATTCAACGAGCAGCGTTGATAGAAGAATGTCACCTTATATCTGTAAATATTTTCGCTACCGTATGCTGGCACGATGAGTCTGTGTTAAAAGCACTGCACAGAAAAGGAACATTTCTTCCCTTCTTTCGCTCACTCTCTCTCTCTCTCTCTCTCTCTCTCTCTCTCTCTCTCTCTCTCTCTCTCTCTCTCAAACACACGCGCGCCCGTACTGATAAAATTGTTCGATTTAAGAGAGCGCGGTAGTTCTCAACGCTTTGCGCAGGACATGTATAAAAAAAGGTTTTAAGAATTTAATTTGCGATTTTTTTAGAACATGCATACAAATTGTTATTCACGTATTTTTTCAATATTCCTAATGGGGCATAAAATACTTCTCCAATTATTTAAATTTAAGATTATAGGTAAATTCGAAAAGTGAATTTAAAATGTAAGCAATTTAAATTTGGTCTTTGTCAGAGTTTGATAGATAAGTCTGGGAGAGTGATATGCCATTTACAACAATACGTCAAGATATCTAATAATTAAACAGAACAGAGCAAGAAGAGGTTTCATGCCTTTCTTTAGAATATTAATGTGTAGTGAACATAAAAAAACTTCGGCCGGATGTCCCTGATTCATATTTCCCGTGATAATATTTCCCACTCATTATTTCCAATTTTGCATAACTAATCGCATAATTAATCTAGTTTATTACTTTTTTGATTGGCTTCATTAAGAAAAGAAGTATATGTTTTTACGGAGAATCTGACACTGAGATCGGAAGCTGCACTGGAATAGCGAAAGAATCCTCCCAAAAGATAAACAAAATATTAAGTAAAAGGAAAATTTCGTTAGAAACAAAGAACAGAGTGCTAAACTGCCATGTAATATCAGTTCTCTTATATGTTAGTGTCTGCTGGACAATTTCTTAACGGATGAAGAAATGGAGTCAATATTTTTATATTTTATTTCATTTATTTTTTTATATTTATATTTTATATTGTATTATCTTTATTTATTCATATTTTGTATAATCTGTTTATAAAGTTAGGAATCTATTTTTAAAGAAATTTATTATTTTTTAATGAGCTGTTAGTTTAGTTTTGGGGTTCGTTGTAGGTAGCGTAAATGAAATTTATCTTCGTGCCTGCATTTCACCATTTGTTAAAATTTATCAGAATTGCTGCATGACACCGTGTTTCAAACAGATTTTATACCACTCTGAAGATTATGAAAACTTTGAATTTGTTTGTTTTTTAGAGACATCTCATTGAAAACAACTTTCATTGGTTGCCTTTGGAACTCTTTTTTTCCTTCATCACAACCATTATGAGTCTCTCAAATTCAATCAATTAATCACACTCTTCTGTCACTTGTTGCAAAAAGCCCAACTTAAATAAAAAAAAAGTTTCTTTTACAGTTAAAATACTGGCTTTCGGTTTCCTGCCACTGTATGAAGACACATGTAAACCAACTCATTTTCTCTCATCATGCTGTGCGTATCAAGAACTTCTCAAAAAAGACCAAATAAAACAGATCCCTCTCCTGCTGCATTTATGAGCAGCAGGAAGCAAAAATGGTAAAAAATGAAAAGAAATTCATTTTTTTCGGCTATTGCAACACATCATCACTTGGTTAAATCACTTTTTCTGAAATTTCTTAAACCATTGAAAGAAGTCACAAGTATGTGGTGAAAATGAGTCTGGTCTACTGCAAAAAGACATGGCAACCTACTGCGGGAAAAATCTGCCTCGTCAGTCATGTATCAAAAGTTACATGATAGCCTCAGCATGCCACATAACTGACTGATCCACTAGGCAATGTATCCTGCACTACAATTCAGTGAGGGAAGGTGTGGTGAGAGCCGGAAAAACTACCTCGGATTTACGGACCACATTTTCCTTGTACATAGGAAATAATCAGCATTAGAAACACTCTTCAGAGTAAAATCTGTACTTCATGAATATAAAGTTCAAAGACAATCGTTAGAAATCGGAAACCTGTTGGAAAAGAAGATCTGTGTTCCTCACAAAATCAGAAGTCTACTCAAAAACAGTTCCACCTATATATCCATAACCAAGCCTCTTCCAAAAGAATTGCGAATATTCAATTATCTGCAATTGTGGTGGAAAATACAAGGAAGTGATCAGCCTAAGTAAGGCGGAGAAAACATCGGAAAGCCTCAATGGCAATGAAAACAATGAAATCCGCTGAGGCTGATATAAATTTCAAATGAATGATTTTTATTGAGACGTATGAGTTTCTACTGAATAAATCAAAGCGGATCTAATGTGCACACACATTTTCAAATATCACAACACAGTGACAGGCAGTTTACGAGTTTTTCCTTGAATTCTCTCTCATATGAAGAATAAGAAAATCCTAGTATTTTCTTAAAAACTCAAAATGCAATAAGGTAAAAACAATACCTTCTAGGTTATCATTTCACTATCTTAGCTGCAAACAACACCGTCCTTCCAACCACAAAAGCCTTTTGCTGCTCGTAATAAACACTCTCAACATTTAGTATCTCCATCACGACTACAAATGATCTAATTTATAACTTGATCATTCATATTTCATCAACAACATAAGTGCATCTTTATCTGCTTTCTGTTATAATATCCTGTTACTCACCGGCATTATTATCACACTTCTAAAACCTCTAATCTGCATTCTATAAACCGTTGCTGCTATGCATCATTTGTTTAAAACAAATAAATTATAACCGCATACAACCTTCCGAAGTATACAAGTATATTTCTCTAGAATTATAAGAATCGAGAATTATTTTGGACAAAGACATGCTTTTTCTATAGACGTATAAAATAAACACTCTTACATGGAATTAGAAACATTAACTACATGTCTTCTTTTTTTTCTTTTTTTATTCCTATATTATTTTATTCATCAGTCATTTTGATTTTTACTCCCAAAGTGATATTATTTGTTTATTTCCAAGAATTGATTTGAAGCTTTTGAAAAGACCGTCTTAATTGTAATGGCTGTCAAACGAGCCTCGTTATGAAGAAAAGTTTGGTAAAAGAAATAGAGAAGATTGCGATATAGAATCAGCTCTTGTAAAATGTTTTTATTGCCAACTCACAAAAATGCTTTTTTACTCAGGAATCAATCACAGACATTAGGAAATAATCTATTATTTTCCTTTAATTTCATTTAAAATAATTTCCATAACGGAGGTATCATGTGACTGCCGGTGACTTTATATTCAATAGATAACATAAAAAATATATTTCAAATTGATTTCAAGAAAACATCAATTTTTTTTTTTATTTCAAGTTTTTTTTTTTATTGTAAACATGAACTTTTAAATTTTCTTATAGTAACCATTAATTATTCAATTCTATAATAGTTTCTTTTCTTGCCTTTTCATCACCTCTATCATCGACCACTAATAAAATCACGTTGCATTTATACGCATTAAATCTTGTTGACTCCACCGACAATTGAAAACGCTTCTATGATCTCTCATCGTACCAAGATTAACTGCTTCACTACCACAATCATCTTCCTACCACTATTCAAATACACCTTATTTCATCTTCACCTCCTTTCACCTATCATTCAAACTTACAGGGACATTTTAGCCAACTCTTCCCAAACCTTCCCACACTCGACCACAAGGTTTCATATTTTACCACATGCGTACAACGCTTCAAACCAAAACCTGTCTATCCCAGTTTTCACTCGAAATATCATGAGTATTACTATGAACATCTTCTTCCTCTCCTGTGCAACCATTACCTCAAAAATGCCACCATTCTATTCTAACAATCTCACTCGCTTCACTCCAATCATTGCTACCGTTGCTACTTTTTCTCTTATACTCTCTTTTTTGTCCGCTACGTCTCGATTCAATTTTATGGATGCTGCTCTTGCCGCTTATAAATTTGTCAGGATGAAAAAAGGACGAACGAATGACAAGATCGTCTTTAATTAATCGATTTTTAATCCACTTTGGAATGAAACAGAATAATGTATAAGGACGATGTAGAGGGAATGAATGGATCGTGTTGATAAGTTAAAGTTAAAGTAATAAGAAAATGAATGATGAAAAGGCAAGAGAGGAAGGAAGGAAGGAAGGAAATAGAAAAACATGAAAGAAAGAACGAAAGAAATCTAGTACATAAAACGAACTGAATAAGAAAAGAATGTTTTAAAAGGTAAAGGAAAATACAAACAATGAATGAGGTACTTCAAAAGAAAGGAAGGAGAAATTAATGTATCTGTTAGTAAAACAAGAAAACGAAAGAAACAAAGAACAGAAAGCAAGAAACATCGATATAACGAAAATAAGAAATAATAAACAGTGGCCAGAAAGAAAGTAAGAAAACAACATCACGAAGGAAAAGAATTATAAAAAATAAAATTTGAATTTAATGATGTTGATAGAATTTTAGAAAAAATAAGTGGAAATTTAAAACAGTAACTGAAGCCATTGGTATGAAAATTCATGTAAAGAAGAAAAGAAAAGAAATCAAATGTTTAACTCAATCTCTCCTCAAAAATGTACTGGAATGGATCGGTTGATATTAGAAGCTAACGAGAAAAAATCTAAATTAGTAATCTCCCACCCATTCAATCGAAGGGCGATGAAAATCGAACTCCCAATTGAATCAATGTTCTTCCGATTCATCACGTCCTGAATGAAGAAAAATGTCACTTTGATAAAAAGTAAATAAATAAAGGAATAATCAAAACGACAAAGAAAGGGCAGGAATCATAGAAAAAGAAAATGTCCATTTCTGACCTCGATCTCTCTTGGACTCCTCCTTTTCCAGAATGACAAAATAGGAAACGAACGTCACTGTATTGGTTCTAATAAAGCTTGTTTTATACTGATTTGTAGATTTAGAAAAATAAATCCGATGAAGCTACCAGACAGGCTGTTGTAGTCATCATGCATTCAGCAAATTATGAGTGAAACTTGATGCCGCAACGCGAAAATATACTATGCAATTAACTAATAATAAATGAAAACTGCATTTAAAAACTGAAAATCTTACCTAATGCGATCATGTCTTTATTTCGAATGAGCCTTCAGTTAGCTTATTCCAAGGTTCAAACAGTTTAAAGTGCCAACAATTTTAATCATTGATTAAAAGAAAAAAGAAAAAATAGAAAAATAATTGAGAATTATAATTTAAATTCACTGTAAATAGAAAGATTTGATTGTAGATCTATCCTTGTGCTTTGATAAATGTTGTCAAATTCGGTAAATCTTAAATCAAAAGAAAACAAGAATGTTTTGCACAAATGCAATTAACTTTGCTGAAAGTGACTGAAACAGTTCATAACATAAAACATAGAGTTTTCATAATTATAAAATTGCACACTGACCTTTATTATTGAGTGTCAAGTTATTGTCAATAAGATTAGCTTTGATTCCTCGAAATAGAGAAAAATATATCTATATATCGGATTGCATCCACAGTACTGCTATCATAGAAGATAGCTACAAGAAGGGATTAAGCATAGATTACAAAACGATAGTCATCAGCAAAAAGATGAACCCAAAATGCAAATTACAAGTCGAGTATACTAAAATCAAGCAGCTACAGAAATTTAAATAGCTGGGAAATGTTCTGTTTGCTTCAACACACAGAAATAAGAGATTTTGTTATTTTCACTTTCATGAGAAATCTCAAACAAGGTTATTAACATTCTGAAGTCCCTCGGAGGAAAGAATCTTACAATATATTTGCTTAATGGTTAAGATCGCTAACTACTGCACTATGGCAAGTTCTGTATCTAGCTTAAAAGGCTGTTGTACAAGCTTCTTATTTTCGTTCAAAATAAATTTTTAAATAAATTAGTAAAAGCACCCATGAAATCACACGAAATTGTTAAATGTAATCTGAGGACATGTGATATATTCTATATGTGTAAAATTGTACATGCAAAACATATCAAAACAGTGACAAAAATCACACAGATACATTTTTCTTAGGAGGAACGACTCTAACTTTGAGACACAACGAAGCACAAATAATTGTATAAAAACACACACACATCTTTCTTCCTTTCTTTATTTTTTAATACATCAATCTGCCATCTTCTTCATTCCATCAAATTCTTTTCCAAGTAACACATTTCTAGTAAGGAAATGAACATTTTGAAAAAGCGCTTTAAAATAAACAAAATTTATATAAATAAATTAATGAGCAAAAAATATCATTTTTCATCGATTTTTAAAATAAAATCAATACAAAACCGTTTAGAACGAAACAGAATAAATTTTGCAAAGAAAAATATGCCCAAGAAATTTTGAAATTTAAATAAAATTAAATTAAAGCTTCGGTTGAATAATGTAAATGTAAAAGTGTTGTTTTTTTTTTTAATTAAAATTTTTTTTTTAAATTAATGAAGAAAATCGAAAAACACTAACCAATTAAATTTTCTTGGTTATCGCCTTTATGCGTTTTGTTCTGTATTTGTGTTTTTTAATTTCCAATAATTTGGTGGAAATATTCAATTTCTTTACCATTTTTTAGTTTTAAATTCATGCGTGCTTCGTGTGGTTGACTGAATTTTTTTATAATTGATTTATATATTATTTTCTTGAAGAATTGAATATTCTACATTCGCTATGAGTAGGTCATTTGGGAAAACTGATACCTCGTTTGGCCACACGATCATCAATTACACTGTAATGAATCCGATATTTTTTAATAGAATTTTTTACCTTTGTAGAACAACTATAAAGTTATTTGGAAGGACAAGGTAACTGAGTCAGATCCTATGTAATCCACTGATTTCATGGAAGACGCTCCCATTGGAAAAGTGGAAAATTCCTCAAGTATTTAATTTTATATATTTATAGATATCCAATCATTTTTTCTTTCTCTTTCTTTATTGTTGCATATCTATCTATCTATCTATCTATCTATCTATCTATCTATCTATCTATCTATCTATCTATAAATAAGGTATATTAGGCAACAAATATTCATCCAAAGAGAATATTTTTTAATCTTTTTATTGTATTATTCAAATAAGAAGTGTATTGGGATCAAATTTATGAATAAAGAGTCAGAAGTTCATGTTTGCGTTATTTTTTCTTTAAGTACTTTCGATCTTCTCAAACATTTCTTTGTCTACACCATGGTATTCTTTTAAAATCAATGTTTGAAATAATATATAGTGACGTCATATGTAACGGTTATTGGTAGCGATACCGCATAAAAAGGGTATGTTTTTATTTGCTTTTTGCATATACAAAATTAACAACCAACACAATACTATTCACTACAGAAGACGATATGTTGAAGTGTATATGATATATTTAATATATATATATATATATATATATATATATATATATATATATATATATATATATATATATATATATATATATATATATATATATCTGTATGTGTGTGTGTGTGTGTGTGTGATCAAATACACAGGTAAGGTTTATAAATCTAACATGTTCGCTGTTATTAAAGCTTCATAAGAGAATGCGATATGGAAAAAATTTTGATATTTTTTTTTTTTGTTTGATTTTCATTGGTTAAGCAGACTTCACGTCATTTGGCTTGTCAAAAAACGTTCGTGTGTATAATTTATCTGTGCAGGTGTATCATAATTATAGTTCGTCTATACCGGACTGGGATGATACACTTACATTGGTGAGTCGTTTCGGAATCTAAAAGCCCGCATCTGTGAACACACGAGAGACCTACGTTGGACAACCATTTAAACTCACTTGTAATACACAGGAACAAGACTGGTCATAAATATAAGTACGGATTATCTCATTACTAAGAGGCTGCGTGACTGTTAAATATATAAATTCATATTGTGCTTTATGAATATATAGGATTGATTATAAGAGAGTTGATTTCAAATCTTGTTTAGATCTTTCTTTGATATCCATGCGGCTTAATTTGAAGTTGTAATATAAAAGTAAAAATGATTCGAGTGTTGCGATAAAGGACTTAGAATATTAGGATGTTAGATATTTTTCCTTTTCTTTTAACTACACAGATATTTCATTCTGAGTTGAGAAAAACAATTATCACTTGAAAAATACGTTCGTAAAATATAATTAAATTTTATGCATTTTATTTGCAAATCAAGTGGCAAAAAATATGTTATGCTAATAACCAGGAAAATAAGATTCCTTATGCAATCCACTAAGCATGCAAGAGGTCGAGCGTTGATTTACAGTTAAATCTCACAAGCCATTGCTAGTGAGTTAAATCTTCACTTCAGCCAGTAATTTCAATCTTCTGACTGACTTGTTGGGCCATAAACTACATAAATTTTATTTTACTTAAAGGAGTTTAGTAAAAGTACCGCTTCCAAAACCGTACACTCTTACCATCGAGTATTGACAGATCTGTTAATTAACATCAGATATAATCGGTAGTATCCGGTAATTTCCATTCAACGCATATTGTTAGTGTTCGATTAATTCTTTTTTCGATAATACTCGCCCTTTTCCGCTAGAACCGGTTAATCGTCCTCGACTATTTATATATAAAAATAGTAAAAATGTTAATTTACAGTGTGAACAACTATTTGTTTCCAGCAGAATTTGTTTATTTAAAGAGGAAACTTTAGTTGATTTTGTCTATTTTATAGTCACTTTACAATAACATGAATATGCTCGTTGATGGTTCAGAACTTCTTCGGCGGATCATTGCAATTTAAGACAAAGGCAGACATATATTTTAATAATAATAGAGGTAGAAAAATAAAGAAAATGTAAGTTCAGCTTTATCATTAATACACAATTTAAATGTACTTAAAAGAAAAGGCTGTATCTATCTATCTATCTATCTATCTATCTATCTATCTATCTATCTATCTATCTGTGTGTGTGTGTGTGTGTGTGTGTGTGTGTGTGTGTGTGTGTGTGTGTGTGTGTGTGTGTGTGCATAGGTACATAGAGTGTGTGTGTGAGAGAGAGAGAGAGATTTAATAGCCTGGGACTCCGGGTTGGACATTGGGTATCTGGGGACAGCAATACAGGACCGAACAGTGTGGAAAGGGAATGCCGACCAACCATATTGGGGTTGAAGAATGATAATGAATAGACCGGTTAATAAAATGTGAGGAATTAAAAGACAAAAAAATGAAACAATAATGGCAATAAAATTGATGAGATTTATTATATATTAACCTTTTTCAATAAATTGAAGGACAAAGTAAATGATTTTAAAGTCGAAACTCCCGGACAGGCCTGTTTATTGTTATAATTTTATTCCTCAAATTTTAATAACCGGCCTATTAAATTTACGTGTTATAAGAAGCAAGCACGTGAAACATCTTTCGTTTATATATATATATATATATATATATATATATATATATATATATATATATATATATATATAAAACTTTAATATAAAATTTAGATCAGATATGGATAGGAATCCGACAAGATGATAAAATAAAATAAAACACATGTAGGAAACGTATCTTAATCTAACATGATTCACCTTTATTAAGGCTTCGTCAGAGATCGAGAACAGAAATGAAAAAAGCAAAGAGACAGAGTACTAGAACGTTATGATTTTTGGTAGTTCTCATTATTCAGACACGCAATATATAATATATAAATATGCGTGAGTAATATTTTGAATGTTAAAGTGCGTAATAGCGTAAGAGTGTGTACGTAAAGAAACATCTGAGGGTGTCTAGGTGTATGTTGGTCGGTAACGTTAATTCATGCAAGTGTGTGTGTGTGAAGAATATCTATAGACGTCACCCTTGGGGAAGTGTAGCGAAATGTTGCAATAATTTTGTATTTGGTTGGATTTTTATATTCTCGTGTATATGTATGCGTGTAGCGGGGGGAATGTCAATAGTCGCCAACTCTATATATAAATTCAGATATAAATAAAATTTACCTGTAAAGACAAGAGGAAAACTTTTCTTTACTGTAAAACGTTTTCAGATATTTGATATATATATATATATATATATATATATATATATATATATATATATATATATATATATGTAAGCAAATATATGGATATAGATCCGACAGTATGAAGAAAAAATGTTGTGAAAACGTATTTTCTTCATATATATATATATATATATATATATATATATATATATGTATGTATGTATGTATGTACGCATATATTCCGTGTTATGTTGCTGCAATTGATTTTCCAAACAAGTCTTAAAAACTTTTATAAAAACTTTTTATGTCTACTACATTTATTTATCTTTTTTTTTTCTAAAATGCAGATCCCTGTCACAAATGTGACTTTTGTAGATGTAAAAATATGTTCGAAATGTATATAATGTCCAAGCTTTCGATTCACTTGAATCAAATTCAGAGATGGGAAAAGTAAAGCGAAGGAAAACTAAAGGCATTTTGCACAGCGTCTTGTTTTAAAAATATATTTATATTTTGCTTCAATGTTAAATTCAGCATATTAAAACGTAGAATGTCATGTCTGAAATGTGTAACGACAATGTGTCCCAGTAACATGTAATGATGTGTAATATTTTTTATATGCATACAAAAATCCTGGGCTTTAGTCTATAGTTATTTTGTAATAGACTGTTATTTCTGCTGAATGCCAATAGACCCAATAAGAATGAAATAAATAATGTTTTGGATAAATATAAATATAAATTATCACACGAGATCTAATTTAATGGTCAAATATCCAAGTTTGGAATCAGAAAATCTATTATTATTCTTGTCATTTCGACGGTAATACTACTTCGACAAACTTCGAGAAAAGCTTATCGATGTAGTTGAAAATTGACTCCGAAGAGTGGCGCACATTTGACTATTTTCGCGTAATACGCAGATTTTCTTAAAAAAGACATTAATTTCCGTTATTCTACACTAGTGTCTGTAAAATGGTCGCCAATTTTAGAAAGGAGTTTTTGCTTCTTTTTTAACGATTCTTTATTCATGTAGAAAGAAAATATTATTTCCCAAAATTGTTCTGCTTTTCAAAAGAGACTATCTTAAAATTTCTAAAAAATATTCGTCCATTCTTAAGGACTATTACGTTTTTGTATGTGGACAGAAGTTTATTACACGCGCGCGCACACACACACACGCACACGCACACACGACTGCGCGCGCGCGCGTGTGTGTGTGTGTGTTGATAGAGAGTATGTGGGACATAAAAAGAAAAAAGTATGTGTAAGGGAATAAAAGAGATAGAAAGAGTGAAAATCAGTATATGTTTGGTTATGTTTGGTCAGTAGTCAACCATTATATCTTCAAATTCACAGAAAAATATTTTTTCCTATTTTTCTAATTCTAGTTTCATTGTAGGGAAGCTATACAGCACTTCAGCTGACAGATTGCTAATTTCACGGATCACTCGACTACTAAAGTGATACATTCATTTCCACCGCACAATATTCGGGAAAGTCTGCAAAACGTCCGGTTATTTCCTTGAAGATTTCGGCCTTTTCCGTTTACTGTTCGGTTATTTCCGTAGAGCCTCTAGCTATTTCCGTGTCCTTGTCCCGGTTATTGATGCTTCAGTGAGCAGACAATGAATTCAAAACATTTCACAAGAATTGATTTTATATCTAGACATTCTCCCTTCCACTTACAACCCCCGAACCGAACCTGTGTCCTCGTTTCTTCATCAATGTTAAAATATTTTAGGTTGTTGACGTCGCCCTACCTTACCTACCTCTTCTCGATCAGTCTTTATAATGAGTCTATTATGACCGCCATTACGATTAAGACGATCTTCTCGAAAGCTTCAGATTAATTCTTGGAAATAATACCAAATAAAGAACGATTCGTGTCGTCCATCCTCTTCCATATCGGCTATCTGTTCATACTATCCCTTCAGTTTACACCCATTTCATTCAGTTGGTTGTCTGCCTGGATAGTTGTCCATTCAAATATCAGTCTTCCCCACTTGCCGCTCGGCCATTGTCCTGTTTTGAGCCAGACGTTGATAAGTCTCAGAGGAGTCAGTCAGTTCACAGAGATAGCGAAAATATTGAACGTTTCCGCTCCAGAGACGAAGACTTCGTGTCTGAACGTTAAATGTAGAGCGATTTATTTCTTCGATCGTTTTGCATGTGTTGATCGGATGCCAAAAAGATGCGGTGGCCCACTAACCTTAATCTCTCATTATTTTTTTCTCTCTCGTTCTCAAACATCTCTTCTGTGGTTTCTTTCATTAATCTCTCTTTCTGTTGTTTCATTTTTACCTCATTCCCATTGTCTTCCTATGTTTTCTTTCTATGTTCTCCATCTTTATACCTTTGCACCTTATCTTCCAAAGTTTCTCTTCTTTTTTTTCTTCTTTCTTTTCCTTTCTTTCTTTTCTTTCCTCTTATACTTCATTTTTGCCAGAACTGAGAAAAGATAGAAAAAATGTAAAGAAAGATTCTTTCCTTTCTTTACATTTTTTCTATCTTTTCTCATTTCTGCTGCCTTTCTTTCACTTGGCATATTACTAATACATGTGCACTCTACATGTTCACTTATGTCCACATTTAGTTAAGTTTTTCTATTATTGCTCAGATCGAACTTATTAATCTTGCAGCCGTTTGGGTATAAATTTATTCGAAATTTTCTTTTCTCTTTTAATTTTTCCTTCTTTCACTAGCATCTTCTTGTTCTTACATTTATTTTTCTTTCCTATGCTTGAATTTTTTTTCTTTCCTTTAAACCAAATTATAATTGCAGTGCACCAACCTTTCTCCGTCCCCCGCCAATAAACAATGCAAATTCAAATCTAATCTTTCCTTTTTTCCGAACGAACTCACCTCACTGATTCCAACTGAGGTAAATTTGGTTCATTTAGACACAAGCGAACTCATCAATGCACGCTTGGGAGTGCAGACATTAGGGTTTTTTTTTGTTCTTTTGTTTTTTTAATAAACAACAAACTCCTACTTTTATTTAGCCTTACGTTTCTAAAATCCATGGAATTCACTTTGTCCAGGCAGTCTGAATGTTGAGAGATAACTGATATAAATCAAATCGCTACATATATTAATAAAAATAAAGTCACTCAGAAGAAGAAGGCAATCATTAAGCTTTCATAAAATACAGGTATACAAAATTTGTTCAATGAAGTTCAGTTAAACATTTACTCATTTATTTTGCTGTCAGGAATTTACACGTACCGGAACACATGTGATATCAAACCTCAATTAAAAAGTTAGACAATAATACATAAGTTTAGCATTAGAACAGTGTTATTTTTCTTAGTGCATTTTTAAAAATATTTTCGTAAGTTATTACAGTTTTTCGGTCATTTCACAAAATGACTGTGGTTTGATGTAAAACAAGTATTTCATTCATGAAAATTTTTTTAATCAAATTGAGACAGTTTAAGATTTTACAAGTGAAACTGTCTATTGAATAATTATTAAATTTCTTAATGGTAATCCTAGAAGTAAAAACAAAGGAATATTGAAAGATATATCTTTCATTATATACAGCCTTTCTAGATTATATTTTTTGACTATGTCTACTTCATAAATTTATGACTCATTTAGCATAAACATGGACATCTTTCTTCTACAAAAATCAGCAAAATATCATGATTTCTATCCTCAATAAATCAAAACATGAAACCTACGACATCATTAATATTATCTAAAAAGTTTTCATATTTCTCGCTGTCGAAGATGCTACACTTTTTCTAAGAATAAAATTTATAAATCGATTCTCCGTCTTCAAGGCTGAATATTAAAGTTCTCATGTACAACGAACCAGACAGTAATTTAATTTTCTCTACAAATTATAATGAAAACAACAATGATGAATAATCTTAAGAATTTGTCACCACTTCTGTACTATCGTTTGAGTAGAGGAAATCAGAACACCTAATGAAATACATATGATATTCATTGACACACTTCCAAAAGTCTGCATCTTTGTTCCAAAAAATATTTTACTTCGTAGACACTGCGTATTAATAAAACCAGTAAAATTAATTTCTATTAACATAACTGCACAGTAGAACACGCATCTTTAACCCGTACATTTTATTTATTTGCCAAAATGATTTGGGCGAAAGCCTCGTGCGTTTCGGACTCTAGGAAATATAGTTCGTATGATTTTTTCCCCATTTAAATTAAATTACGTTACAATAACTAAGTGACACGTGATTTGTGCAGTCCAGTCCCAGCCAGGTGATTGTTGATATCTTCAATCACGTTATTCGACGAACATTCAACACAATCTCATGGTATCCAGCAATTTTCTAAATTTCATTTTCTTCCTTTTGAAAGAATATTTTAATTAATATTTAAAAGAGTTACTCAGAAATATTTTTCTTGGAAAATCACAAGGAAACATCTGAAATTCTTCTTTCACATAGCAAACGGTCTGCGAAACTATTTTGTTAACCGTCACTTTACAGCTAATCTGGTTATGGATAATCTGGCTTAAATGTCTGCCTAAATTCCCCGGATAAACCGACCCTACAAGGCAGCAACACTTCCATCTGTCAAAAATCACAAGCTTTTCCTCTTTGCAACAACTGTCTATGTCTGACTCTACAACAGATAACAAGCTTTCTATTTCTACAACTACGTTTCTATGCTTCTTATAAATATAAAATCCTCAATTACTAGAATATTTAATTATGACGTCCGGGATCCTCCGTCTCAGATAACTGTTACCAGTTGGTACTTAGGTTTCTCTAAAGAACAACAATATAGGAAAATTCAGCTTTCACGCCGCTATTATGGATACACTGAAGATCTTTCTAGCCAGTAATGGGTTACAATACAAATGGGCTAAACACAACTCTGAAGTAAGATTTCAGGATTAAAAAAAATGTATGATATCACTCATAATTAGCTGCAGTCGTTGCTTCGTTAGTAAGTGTGATTATCAACTAGGAATTGTGTCAAATATGGCTTCATCCTGAAATATCCTATCTACAAGATACATTAGACAAGATGCTTGGCAAAAATAATATATATATATATATATATATATATATATATATATATATATATATATATATAAATATATTTATATAAATTTTCTATAAACTATTAAGAAAGAAACTGGATATCATTAAGATACTTGATGTGATAATCTTGAATAAATGTTTGTTCATGAAATACTTTCATTAATATTTCATGATTTTTGAAACTGGGATTTACATCTCTTTATTTATATTTTGTTTATTGTATTTAACTCAGATTGCTATGGTATCCTGTAACCTTTAGGGGATTTTGATTGGAAATTTTATATCGATTGGTATTTTTAAAAACTACAACATCTTTCTACCTGTATCTAGTTTCTATACGTATGTATTTATCTTCCACGAAGTCAGCATACTCGTGAACTACGCAGCCTAGAATTTGAAAGCCGGAATGTGGAGAATGAGAAAAAAGTTCAGCCATCATTTCTCTTTATTCGAAAGATAATGACAATACAATTTAAAGGTCGGTGAGTACATGAGATGAGAGATGAAACTCACTGGGGGAAAATGATGAAGCCAGCGCGAAAACTCATTGAACAATGAGAATCCCACGTTTCAGAAATTCAGACAAAAATAAAAGACCGCCCAGTACACGAGCTAAAATATGATAAAAACAACAAACATGAAGATGATAGGCTGAAAGAATCATTGAATAGGAACAACAACTCCTCAAAAAACTTAATACTAAATTATTTCTTTTTGAATATTTTTCTCGTGATCTTTTTCTTTCCCTCTTTCTGACTTGGCTCTTTCATTCTTTGTCCGACACTTTGCATTGTTAATTTCTTTCCACCGTTCGAGTCATTTGTCCGCATCTCCTTCTACGCCTCAAACTCCTTTCCATCCAATTTCATTGCTGCCGCATCTTTCCCTCTTCCGACAAATCCCCTTCCTAGCATTTCCTCTTCCTTTTCTCTTTTGCATCTTTGTGTGTCTCACGTCTCAAGACGCGTCCTAAGTTTAATGGCGCCAGAATGTTCAAGAATCTTTAAAAAGGGAAGGAAAAACCTGTTGGTTGCTTTTATTTTTATTTATTTATTTATTTATTTTTCAATATGTGCATATTTCATTCACAATTTTTCTTCTTCCGGTGATATTGCACGTTAACATTAAAAAAAATACATTCTCGTTTTTTTAGTACCCAAATGTATTTTTATTTTTATTTTCTCACTCTTTAGCTAAATAGATCTTTTAATTGAAATATTTTCTTATTCCCCCCTCTCTGTCTTTTTCTTTCTTTCTTTTTGACATTTATTCTCTCGGTATATATTGCATTATATTTATTTCTGCCCGCTTTTTATTTCACATCCACGAATATTATTTAATTTTCTTTCTTTTTCATTATCATCAATTTTAACTCAACATATTTTTCAATAATTATCTCTCCATTTCTCTATTTACTTCACCATTCTTTTCATCGTTTTCTTCTCAGGCTTGATTTTCAACCATTGGATAATTCGGTTTTGTCTTTTCTTTCTTCTTTTTATAATTTATTTATGACCAGTACTTTTACTTTTCCCCTGGCAAACTAACTACTTCAAACTCTTCCTTGACATATATATATATATATATATATATATATATATATATATATATATATATATATATATATATATGTGTGTGTGTGTGTGTGTGTGTGTGTGTGTGTGTGTGTGTGTGTGTGTGTATGTGTATATATATATATATATATATATATATATATATATATATATATATATATATATATATATATATATATTTGTGTGTGTGCGTCACTTCTTTGAGGACACGTTTTTTCAAGAACACTCTCGTCTCATTTATTTTTATTACCTTCTCTTTTCAGATAAATACCGTCAGGCATCAAGTTGTCCCAGTAACAGGAAAGTTGTAATTGTTACCTTAAACACTCAATGTAATCATACGGACATAAAACGCCCCCTCATTATCAAAGTTCAAAAGGAGCTAGGAATCCAATAGCAGAGATAAATGTAAAACATGCTGATCAGAACACCAAAATTCAACCAGAGCCATTGCGAAAGCGTCAGAATGCACCATTACAAGACTTACGAACGCTGACCTCCCGTACAAGTCATATGTGATGCTGAGAAGTCAGTTAATGTCAAGAGATAAAGGGAGAATTGTTTGATCCATGCGAAGTGATTGCTAAGGAATATTAAGAGGCTAGAATGTTTTGGTTTCTTCTTCGATGAGGAAATTTGATCAAGAACAAAAGATCAATCGAAAGGACGACTGCTTGTTATGCAAAGACTAGAGTTCTCAGCAATTGGGATGGTTCTGGGTGTAGTCAGCAACGCGACACATATGACAACTCAGTTCCTCAGGGTATAAGAGTAATTGCTGTTATCTATCAGAATGTGCTTGAGGGAGTTTTTGAGGCCTGGATAAACAGTGTACGCGATGAAAGACTGTACGTCATCCAACAAGTATCTGCACCATATAAGGCTAAGACAACCCAAGCATGGCTGTGTGACAGTCTCCATGACCATGTTTTCCCAAATGCATAGCCTCCTAGTTCAGCAGACCTGAACCTACTGAACATATATCGGATGTAGTCGAGAGAGAAGGCTAGTCAAGTCTCTCATAACACCATAAAATCTCTCAAGTTCACCATAATCAGGACTATGTTCAGAATTGATAAGGATCATCTGATTCAAGTATGTCAACGCTTCCGACCCGATATCGAAACATGCACCTATGCTAACGATGTATTCAAGTGCGATAAAAGGATTCTCGAGATTATTTGTGTCAATTTTTTCATGAGATATGCGACTTTTTTCTAGATTCATGAAAATCACCCCAAAAGACTAACGTGCCCTGGATGAATGAATGAATAGATAGATAGATAGATAGATAGATAAATAGATAGATAGATAGATAGATAGATAGATAGATTGATTGATTGATTGATGATAGAGATATAACAGTATATCAAGCCTATCGCTTAATGCTGAAATGATTTTTTTTTTAAATATATGGCTTGTAAACAATCCTTTGAATCGTTGGTTCCATCCTTCTCCAGTTATAAGTTTAGAACGGAGTTATGTAGTGTTATAATTTGTGATATACTTTTTGAACTTCTTTCTAGCCTAGGATAGTCTCTACTTTTATTTGATTTTTTCACGCAGTCTTCTAGATTAATTATATCATAAAATCGTTGGCGTACAGAGGCAAGGTCACTAAATATAGGTTAGAATGTTTTTTACAGCATATGCCACCTAACATGCTGTGCATTTGAGAGGATGTTTATTTTTTTTTCCTTCCGAAAAAGTCTGAGACCATAGTATAGAATTGGTTTAATTTAAGTCTGAGACCATAATATAGAATTGGTTTAATTTTGTGTTGTTTGAGTGACAGTTCCATAATTCTTGCAACTTGTATAGAATATATGTGTCATTAATTACATTGAAGTCTGTACAGGGTATTTTCAAATTTGAAATGTACATTTTAAGAATTCCTTTGCTGCCATATCGGCTTTTCCACCCATCTCTCCCTCCTCTATCTCTTTCTCTCTCTCTGTCTCTCTCTCTCTCTCTCTCTCTCTCTATCTATATATATATATATATATATATATATATATATATATATATATAGAGAGAGAGAGATAGAAACAGAGACAGAAACAGAGACACAGGGAGAGAGAGAGAGAAAGATCAGTAAATCGATAGCTTGACAATAATTAGCAATTTCAATCTGAAATTTTTACTGCATTATGTTTTATCTATGTGATTAATATTCATCACTGAATTAAGTGCATTGACAAAGAATAAACTTATATATATATATATATATATATATATATATATATATATATATATATATATGCTAAAAGATTTTGATGATTTTGAAAGTACACGAATAGATGAGGTAAAATGCATTTTAACAGGTTCATTGCAAGTTAGTGTCTACTTTAGAGTTCATGTGTAGATGCTGACTACATTATATACTGTTCTGAATATCAAGTTATTTGCTTCATTTTTGTGACCTTGTACCAGACTTAACAAATTTTACTAAACGTGTCTACTCTATAGCCGTTCTTAGTAAGCTAAGCTTACTAAACTATTGGTGTATTGTTCATCAGTTATTGTTCTTCAACTGTAATCAAACTGGATGCATTTGTATTGCAATTTCTCAAATAGTTTATTTTTGTGTTGACTTGCCTTGCACTTTGACGCAATATTTCACACTTGTCCGCTCCGGGCATTCGAGGAAATGAAAGTGTGAAGTCATTTCGTGCGGCTGTCATTAATCGAAGTAACCAACCCCCCCGCAATGAATGAATGATTTTAATAGATTAATTGATGACGCCTCACGAAACAGCCATTAGTGCCAATACATTTATATGTGCTTGGCAAAGAAGCTTCAATACTGACACCATCATCACTATCATTAACCTCACTCGAATTTTCAGTAAGCAGTTGAGAAGGATTGTAACATCGTTACTGCATTTCATTGTAAAATTTATATTAGAAACAAACTTTATAAGTTCAGTGTGAATAGAGAACCGAAGTAACGTAAATTCTGTGGTAGAACTTATTTCATTTTTGCTAACATATAATTTAAATTCAGCTTAAATTATTTTAAGAATTCATTTAAAAAAATACTAATAAAATTCTTTGCTTTTTACATTCACCGCTGCCGCGGGATCATCAAGATGTTTTTAACGAGGCCAACTTTTGTACAAAGCCAGAATCATAGACTACGGAATTAACTCATGAACTTTGCAGGATAAGTAGTTTTTTTTTGTTTTTTTTTTGTTTTTTTTTGGTTTTTTTTTTTTGGTTTTTTTGTTTGTTTGTTTGTTTTTTTATGAAATCAACAATGCCACAATACCAGATTCAAGGAGGTCACACTTCACATCAGGAGTTTCTATGCAGTGACAAGGTGCATATATTTCTATCTTTTTATACACGCACCCATACGAGCATACGTGTGTGTGTGTTTGTGCGTGTAGTGTATGTTTCTACTGCAGTTTCTCAATTGTACACATTTAGTTTCAAAAGGTGTTATTTATCTTGTTTTTTTTTTATTCGCTTCAAAACATTTTTCCGGTTTCCGTACAGAATTTGAACTTAAATTCATCAAGTATTTTCTGAACGCTTTCGACTTCCATCTCCCTACAAAATTCTTTACTAAAAATAAAAGTGCACGCAAACTCGTGTTCAAATTCTTTTCAAAGAAAAATGATCGGAACCAAATAAAAAGATATTAAAGAAATTTCTTCGGTTTTCAAATAAATGAGCATATATATACATATATATATATATATATATATATATATATATATATATATATATATATATATATATATATACACGATGCAATGAGAACGAAAATAATATATAAATTCTAACGTTCACAGCATTAATCCAAAAGAGGGCTCGATACTGATAGTAGAGCAATAATTATTTATTATAATTTTTTTCATATAGACAAAAACATTTACTCACTACAAAGATGCAACTTCGTTTCGGTGCATTTCAATTGAACCTCGACTGGTGAGAACCCAAATTGGTTATGAACAATCTTGCTTGTAAGCAGACTGTATGTGAAACGTCACATCCTTTTTTTCCATTTTGTATGAGAAAAAAAAAAAAAAATATATATATATATATATATATATATATAAAGCAAAATGGTAACGGAGTGAAAAAATAGTGTTTGTTGATACCAGTTTAGTGAAGGATGAGTGGTTAGACTGGAGAAATTTCTTGTCGATAACAGCGGTCAAAAGTTTAGGTACATAATTTCCAAGCCTTCTAAGAGTGAGGGGTGGAGGAGTAAAGGTGGGAATGGGGGATAGTAATACGTTGGAAGGGGTAGGAGGGATAAATTCAAACGATATTTATAGTAGTAATTTGGAATTTTGTAAATCAATGATGAATGTTGAATATATAAGTTATCCGTGTTTAAAAAAAAAATTAAATCAGCTTTGATTTAGAAATTAAAATATAAGTAGAAGAGTATAAAAAAGTATGGGATATTAATATAACTTTTATAATCTAATTATGACCTTTTGTCGGACAGTATAACGTGTAGAATAAGTATGGGTGTAAAACAATTTTGTAATGAGTTTTTGTTTATATGAAAATTATATATATATATATATATATATATATATATATATATATATATATGTATGTATAAATATATATATATGTGTGTGTGTGTTTGTGTAAATAGAGAGAGAGAGACACAAAAAATATATACATAAATATACAGCGCGATAGTCGAGCTCAAATGACGGATGTACCAAAAGTCAGTTAGATTTGTATATCTAATATGTAACAGATAGAGGGGGAGATAGACAGAGAGATTATTTTGTCAGACATAAGTTCCGATGTCATAATCAAAAAAGCAAAGCCGTATTAGTTTCATTACAAAATAATAGTCATATGTCTATGAATACACAGATTACGACTAAACGTTCGATCCACGTCGCCCTCGTCTTAGACGCTTGAATCCTGAATGACCTACATCGTTACTTTGGCGTCACGTGATTACATTCGCGGCCGATCGATCGCATTAATGATGCTAAGGAATTATGTCCTAATTTCGTCTCACGCAAATTGTCATGATTCGTTCATTTGGGCCAAGCAACCACCCAACCGCGAGAACGCCGCTGTTTTGATTCATTTATGTTGCTTTTGTTTATTTTTTTTTTCTTTGAATTTTCTCGTCTTGATAGAATTTTATGCTGTTTTCTTTTTTCTCGCATTTTTGTGTTTTCGATTTTTACTTCTTTCTCTCGTATTTTTCTTTTCTTTATATTTCTTCTTTCCATTTTTATTTGTCAATCATTAGTTTTTTATCCTCTTCTTTTTCCTCACTTTTCTTTCTTTCATTCTTTTATGTTTTGATTATTCTTTTTCCCCCTATTCTTCCTTTTCATTTGGCAACCTTTTTGGATTGTTTAGGTTTCGATTTTTTTTCTTCAATTTTGTTCTTTTTTCACTCTTTTATTCTTTCTTTTTATTCAGATCTCTTCCCAGATTTCGCCACTGCTAGTGAGATTGATCCTCCATAGATGTTCCATGAGACTACTTCTGACCCAAATTAATCTAAATCTAAAAAATATTCACATCCATTCCTTCATAATTGTGCCATTTGGCAGAGATGGTATTTTGCAATTGGTCAATGTTTGGCAAATCTGGGAGAGTTGACTACACAAATTTTTCACACTCTAAATTGTAACTAAATGCTGGATTCATGCCTTTCACGAGAGCAATGTTTACCGGTTCCGAATAGATGTTAAGCAACTTTATGTTTTCTTCCTATAGGTAAGCACAGACACGCAGAAAGCAATAGATATTTCTGACAATTAACTCAATCTGAACCAAGCATACAATCGCAGAACACTCAACAAGGATCAATTTTAATGGCTAGCAAAACTAACTCGTTAGCCGTTACTCTATGGTATGCACCCACGTACATAAACTAAATTGAATCACTTGCATTTGTAGTTAACTTTTCATATGTATGCACTTCATAATTTCTTAACCTTCCCAAACCCACATAAATATATCATATTTGTTCCATTGTTCCAAGAAACCAAATTTTGAACAAAGGACCCATAGGGACGTAGTTTCAAAGGTAGATTTGCTCACTATTACACCACGATAAACACTCTTCTGTAACTTGTTTATTTTTAAAGAATAAAGCAGATAGATACTTGGCAGGACCAGAATTTTCAGTGAGGATCGAACAGTTGACCACTAGTTCACAATACTAGCCACTTCACCGAGTTGAGTGCATTTGTGAATGTTTAAAGAGAGATATGAAAAAGAAATTGAACGTGTGTGTTTTTAAAAGTCGAAAGAAAACATTCATATAGAACAGGATTCTTAAAACCTGCGCATGCATATATGTATATGCACCTTGAAGAAACCAGCACGTTTACAGATACAACTCTACAGAATCAGGTCAAGAAAGTTTTAAAATAATAATAATAATAATAATAATAATAATAGTGTCAGTTAAAAAGTAATAATTTGAAAATGAAGACATAGAATTCCATAGAGAAGATTTCTTGACGTCGATACTAAACGAAAAGTCAGGCACAATAGTATACTGGTCTTGGGGATCGACAAACCTCCTCTATTTTTGTCAATATTCGATTTTTAAAATACATTTATGTTTGTCTTTTATTCTTTTTTTATGGCAGTCGGCCTTTTGTATGTAGTTATTCAAGCTTAATATAGACTGGCATAAGATCTCGGAAATCGTATACGCTTTGAGTCTTAAAATCTCTAATACGGTAATAGATTTTGATATTAGCTTACTTCGATCTCGAGCAGACAATTCTTGTATTGGATGGGTTAAAAAGATTGTTAATTTTGTCATAAGATGATGTTAGCGGTATTTATTATTAACTAATTTCTTTCAAAAAGTTTTAGATTTTTATCGTACTGTGAATTTCAAACATTGGAGTATTATTGTTTATTACTGTTTATTTAATTAAAGACAGAGAAAAATCAGTCACCTTTTCTTCAGATTATGATTATTTTAAGAAAGGTAAAATGGTACTGAAGCGCAAAATAAAAGACATATAGCATATTCAAATTAATCAAATCAAAAGATGAAATCATCTTCATCCCTTAGAATTTCAAACAAATTGAATGCAGAAATCGACGAAAATATGCAGAATTAGTAGTAATGATTTATTCTGATGGATCCGTCAGAATAAATAAAAAGTTCATTTTTCTTTGGTAACCAGAAAAATATTTGACAGGGAAACATTCAAACAGCCACATTATTCACTTGATTTTTCTTCGACTCATTAGTATGTATTCCGCCTTCAAAAAAAATCCTGAAATACCTCAAAAGGCGAACAAAGATCTTTTTTTAATTCTAGGGTAATGGAATTGTGAAGTTGCCTGAAAGATAACAAAATATAGACTTTTTTTTTTATTTCGCAATCCGAACAAGCTTTTTACACCTTTATCTCTACTAAGACTGATTTGTGGAATTGTAGACAGAGCTAATTTCTTAACTATTTCTGTAAGGTAAAAGTCTTGGACATTTGCTACACTTGTTTTCATCAGGCACAACTCTCCAATACAGATTGGATACATGAAAAGTGATCTTTTGAAACGATCCAGCACACAATGTCCCAACGACCTGTGCTTCTCGACAACATATCCATACTTTGAAATGTTTTTTTTTGTTTTTTTGTTTTTTTGTTTTTTTTTTCACAAGAGTGCACAGTGTTTTGATTTTCACAAGAGTGCATAGTGTTTTGATTAAACATTTCTAATCAGTTAATTTGTGCAGCAAAGTTTTACTGCGGTGACATTCATCAAAAACTTTGAATCGTTTTCAAGTCTGTAACCACGAAACGATAAGCATTGTCTTCGTTATAATTATCAAATATTTTTATCTGTTCTTCTGTGAATTGTTTTAATTTCTTGAGGCATTTCACCAGTAAACGGCAATGATCGAAGACAAATCAATGTGTTTATTAGCAAATCCCCAGATGTTTTCTAACTTTAATGATCTTTTGACGGAAGGTTGTCATAAAGAAAGAGAAAGAAACAGACAGAAAAAGAGTGGGAAAAGGGTGGAGAGAAAGATTCTTTGCTAAAAAAGTAAGAAATTAAACAAGCATTGCATAAAGTGATTTGAACGTCTACATTTTAGCGATAGTTAACAGACAGATAAAACAATCTTCCTGAGCGCTCTGCTAATATACCAGATTAGACTAAAGCTTGGAAGTAAAATGCTAAACTATTTAGTCTAACACAAAGAAAAACATTCAACACACTATTGTGACAGAAAAATATTTATTTCTAAATATATTGCGTCGATTCAATATAAAAGATATATATTGTTGACGTTTTGCAAAGAAATTATTAATTTACGAGATGACTTGTGTATAAGTCGATGCCAAATTTCCTATGCATATTAAACATATCTCGGTGAATTTTTACTGCGTTTTGCATTGTCCTCGAACAACAGACTTTTCGCTAATTTAGCAGAATGTATTTACAGGTAACACTTTCAACAATTTTTATAGAAAGTTGTACGATAGGCGTATGTCACTTGCTTCATCTGATAGATAGATAGATAGATAGATAGATAGATAGATAGATAGATAGATAGATAGATAGATAGATAGATAGATAGATTGGTGTATTTTTTTTTGTTTTTGTGTTTTAAACGTGTATGTGATGATAATCAACTTTTCCCCAAAGAGAAATGAAAGAACATTGTGAATTGATGTAAGTTGATGAGCTTTATTTGTTGAAATTACTAGATCGATTTTTATTAGTGATTGGTACATAATTTAATAATTCAAGTATTTAATATCTCAAAACAATGAAATATACACAGGATGGCTTGAAGCGACCAAAAATCTCCTGTTTAATTTTAAGTAGTAGAAAAATACAACACAATTCGCTGCTCGATGATGAGAAACCTTGTTTTATTTGAAGATGGAAGAACAAAGAGAAGGGAAAAACCGGGTTAGAATATTTCAAATCGTCTGGGTCGAACAACCGATAAGCTTTCCTCATCCTCCAACTTTAATCGGACGAAAACTTCACGATTTTTTAAATACTTATTAGACTTTTTATATCTACGTCCCAAAGACATATGACGCGTACATGGTTATGATTTCATTTGGTTATTTAACTTGCTTTAGTAACGTCATGTTCTTGAATATGCAACATTTGATCGCATTAATCTTGGCCTTTTTGATCCAGCAATGCTACTGAATATATTAAAATAATTTATTTTTTATCGATTTCTTGTATAACTGGTAAATAATTTTCTTAGATATTCTTCCTAAGAAAATATCGCCCATCACTCTTTTTTTTCTTTCTTTTTTTTTTCTTGTAAACACAACCTATACATGGGTATATACGACTTTGATATGTCAAAATGAAGACTTGTTTCTAAATTAACTAACAGAGATGAAAAGGAAGATAGAACAATCAATTCCGATATATACATGAAAGTTTTTTTACAATTTTATCTTAGATTTGGGATACGCTCAAATTTAAAAACATTTCTGACGGAGTTTAAACAAAAATTAGGTTCTTTTATATTGAGAAAGAAAGAAAGAAAGAAAGAAAGAAAGAAAGTTATCAAGCAATATGCTGCACCCCCGGTAACATAAATTGGACTTATTTTTTGGCACCGTAAATTTATTAGTGTAGCCAATTCGTCGCTTAATGAAATGGACCAAATGATGATGATAATTAAGATGATGATAATGATTCCTCGCTGATGGAGATTGATAGTGCTTCTTGTTTGTTCATCTTGCGTGGATTTATTAAATTGATAATAACCCTGAGCAGTTGATTATGGAGGTTTAGGGTTAGGGTTAGGGAGAGGTACTGAAAACAATTGTAACAATGAAACACGACGAATGATTCATATAAATATGAATATTTTCTTTTTCGTTGATTTGAATTTCAACTAAATTTAGACTTCTACCCAAATACACCTAATACACACGCGCGCACACACACAAACAAACAAACAAACACACACATATACATATCCAAATACTCAGAGTGTTTGGTCGTACAGAATTGGGAGGTGATAGATAAACTTTATTGAAATTATATCGATATGATATATTCAAACTTGACGATGATTGTTTCGTTTATAGTACTGCAAGTCATACTTGAAGGAGTTTGATACAATTCATCATCAGGAACTACGACTCACCCAAGAAGCGTTTAAAACATCTCCTGTGAAAATATCTGGACGCCAAAACCCATGAAATGCCTCTGACATTATGACTATTTAGTTTGTTATTCTATAACAAACTACATTCCTGTCCAAATAGCCTTTCATTCAACAGTGTTCCCTAACTACAATATAAAAATCTATTCAACAAAACAAAAAAAAGGGAGCCATCAAACCTCTTGGCCTTTACATGTAGAACATAGACACTACCCTTTCCTTTGATTCTACTACTGTGAAAAACCCACCCTGGCTAGAAAAACTGTCAAGAGTTTTAATAAACCTTGCCAAACACCGTAAAATTAATACCAGTTCATCTACATTTTTAGAACAAATTTACAGAAGTACCCAAACTATAAGCACATACAGTTCTGTTCGATAAAAGTGACTCACCTGATTTTTTTTAATTAAAAATTTTTTCGCCTATTGTTTGATGAAACGAAAGTTGAGCTAAATTCGATCTAAAATCCGAAGAAGCTTTGAAAGCTCTTTGAATTTAGCAGTAAGTACTGTCAACATAGACACTACCCTTTTCTTTTGATTCTACTACTGTTCAGTATAATGTTCTGAGGATGCTTTTCTTTTCATGGAACTGGTTTCTTAGAAACTATTGAAAAGACCCTCAGGAGCGAGCAGTACAAGAGAATTTTAGAGTCTTGTCTGCTCCTTTCTGCTGAAAGGGTGCAAATCGACCCCACCAAGCTCATTTTTATGCAGGATAATGTTCCCTGTCACAAATCAAAATTGATGAAGGAATACTTTGATGAGAAGCAGGTGAGTGTTATGTCATGGCCGCCCCATTCTCCTGACCTCAACCCCATAGAAAACTTATGGAGCATTATAAAGTACAGGCTCTCGAGAAAGGAGTTAAGCAACAAAGAGGATTTGATTGTGAATTTCATATCCGAATGGAATTCAATGCTTGGAGATGAGATTTGCCAGAACCTAATCAAGTCAATGCCCAAAAGGGTTGAAAATGTTATTCAAAATAAAGGAGGACCCATAGATTATTAAATATTTCGAACTATATTACCTATTATAAATAAATTATACCTCTATTATTCTTTATTTAAAGCTGTTCGTTTATGTTTCTATTGATTACTAGTTGCAGGAAATAAGTGAGTCACTTTTTTTGCAAAGAGTTTTTTTCCCTAAATCTCATTCATATCCAAATTTATAATTATCAATAGAATACCTTAATATAATAAACTTTTTTCCTAGGTGGTCAGGAAGATCTTTATATTAGTAAGATTAAAAATTTCAAAAAAAGACAAAAAAAAATTTTTAGTAAAAGCTTTTATCGAACAGCACTTAATTAATAAATGCCTACAAAAAAAAAACATTGATAAATTTGGATGTTCTACTGTTCTTGAGATTATAATCTATTTTTAATGCAGGAGCTGTGGCCATAGATTTAGCTTTAGCCATCATAACAAACAATGAACCAGACAACTTCATAGTTTTCCCAAATTCACTATCTGTATTTGCATCAATGAGAAAGAAAAACACAAACAATTCCATAATCGTTAAATTACTAAAAAGGATCAATCTCATCTGCAAGAAAAAAATTCTTGTCGTCTGCATCCGCAGAGATGGAAAAGCTGAGATGGCAGCAAAAGAATCCTGAAAATAAGCATTTTAAATTTGAAAATCCCCTATACAGACTTCAAAGCAACTATGAACTCATAGATTTTAAACAAGTGGCAAGAATTATGGAAGTAACACACAAATAACAAACTTTACAAAATAAAAACAATTCTAGGAGAATGACACGATAATCTCACACTTTCTTGTAAGGAAGAAGTCATCCAGTCAAAAATCAGAATAGGACACACCTCCTATCACTCACTCATTTCTCCGAAAAAATGAACATCTTCCTGAATGGATAGCATATTCTAAGCGATTGTACATCAAAGATTTTATGACATGACTAGTGTAGAGGACAGCTTGAAAACCTACTTGAAGCAGATTAGTCTATAGCACAATTTCTAGCACTAAATAACTGCATTCTTAAAGGCATAACTGGAGACTGATGGAACCAACAACCCTAAATTATTTTTTTACAAGGCATATCGGTAATAAGAAAAATCTTTTCCGCATTAAATAGCCAACAGAGTGTATATGTCGTTTATATTAAAACGGAACAATCAATCAAAATCCCTATTTACATACATGTATATATATATATATATGTGTGTGTATGTGTGCGTGTGTGTGTATACGTGTGTGTATACGTGTGTGTGCGTGTGTGTGTATACGTGTGTGTGTGTGTGTGTGTGTGTGTGTTTTCCCTCTAAAATCTCGTTGGCTATCAGACAATTTTTTCTATTCGTGAGAAAATCGATCTGGCAACGATATATTCGTCCAATCATGTAATTTGGGTTGAATCCATCCCAGTTCATTTTTCTTTTTTGTCTGTTTCGTTTATTTATTATTTCAGACTCGAATGGACCGCAAAAAACGTCAATTAAAAATTTTAAACAAATTCTCCTCGCTCAATTTTTCGGTATTTTTGCTTTTTCTTTTCGTCTTTTTTCATAGTGCGGGTGTTGTACTGAATAGCAATTCGGAGTGAGAAATCAGAGAGCCGAGTTCGAATTCCAGTCGGGGTTGTTACATACACTTTCGTGCAAATACCATTAAGAAAGTTATGAATTTATTTCCTTCTGCCATTTATGGGTTAAATAGTAGGATTTTTATCTGGAAAAAGTATTGTTATTCGTTAAAAATTGTTAATGCGATATAAATTATTCTGATAATATGTTTTGTCTTTAAATAACCCGCAAAGGGTTGATAAGATGTAAAAAAAACAAATCAGTCAATCAATTATGACTACTGATATTTTTTGTTCTTGTCAATTGTGTGTCTGCTGCAATGTTTGGATTAAAGCCTTGTCTCATCGGCCATTGATCATAATTATTTTCATTCGCAATCTCGCCATTGTGCAAGACTTTCTTTATTTACTTCAGTGTTTATTAGTTATTTAATTAATCATTTTTCATCTGGTTTACCTACTTCTAAGTTTGAAATGATAATATTCTTCAGAATAGCCCTTTAAATTTTTTTTGTAAAAATCAACATTCGATATCCAGGTCTCGATCTGTAGTACCAGCGGGAACTACGCAACAATCTCAGCCACCAAGTAGCCTATCATAATGTTCCTTTTATTTGTTTTACCAATGTCCAATATTACCATAATTATTATTATTATTACCAATGAAATAACAATCTAGTTCCGTGTATATGCTTTATTAACTATCATTTTGCCTTTAATGATATGCCTACCTGTTGATAATTATCCTTCTGCCAACAATCACAATTTAGATGATAAAAATGTTGAATAAAGACAATAATGGTCGACTTGTCAACGCAAATTCGAAGCGGAAAGGAAAAAAATCAGTTGCATCTTTAAATTTAGATATCTGATCAATATGAAAATTCCTCGTGACAGCTCTAAAATGGAATGATTAATCGTCAATAGTAAGAGATAATTAGCGATATCCGAAAATAAATTCGCTTTAATAGTCTCAATGACGTTGCTTTCAATTCAGTTTCCTCTCCTAAATCTACTTTTAAAATTTGTTACTAAATGGACATTTTTTGTCAACTCTTAATTCTGTATGCAACGTTCAATCAAAATGCGTTTGCATTGCTTATTATACAGCGGCCGTCTGAGGCAAAATGATCAATGATCTGTTTGAGGCAAAAATCACCTTTCGTTGCAGTCAATTTGGGGTCAGGTAAATATTTGATTGCAACGTTACAGTGACGTCGCCACGTCACATATCGCTCAACCAAAATACAACTTGTCAGCATTGTTGCAAGAAAGTTCCATGTTAACCAAGAAAGGTTTTACTAAGATAAACTAACGAAATCAAAAGAGGATAGGATATGGATGGATAGATTGTGTTGCATTAGAGGCAGTGGTTTGAAATTCAGTGATTTCTATCTCAGAACAAATAGCTACAAACGGCACTGTCTTTAAAGAGCACAAAGCCCTTCGCCTTTATTTGTCTACTTGCAAATAGGAATTGGACGTGTCTTTTTAGGTGTAAAAAGCTTTTCTGGATGTTCTTATTAAGTTGTGCTTTGATCTTTTATAAATGATTAAGCAATCCTATAAAGCTGGATTCTGGCAAAAACGATATTATCGTGTTTTTGGGTTTTTTTATGAAAACTCAAATCTTGAGGGTAGATAATTATGTACCTTGCTTGTGAAGAAGTCCCAACAATTTGCTTTCTTTCTTTTATTCATTCTCTGTTCAGAAATTTTTTATTCTTTTTTGAGAAATTCCTTTATTGATACTTCTTATGATTTTTATTTTCATCAATTTTTTGCTTACTTTCCTCTTTTGCCTTTTTGTTCATATATAACACTTCCTAAGTCGACATAGACACCAGCTGCTTTTATAGGATGTTTCTTATCTGTCAGCTTCGATTTAACTGAATACGACACAAATAACATTTTTTTTCTTTCTTTTTTTTTGTTTGTGTTTGTACTTGGATAAGCTATTAGCTAATTTCAATATCTGCATTATAAACGAAAAATATGATGGTCTGAGAGGATATAAAACGATCGCTTAGTGCATACATTTTCAAAATTTTGAATTGAAATCTTCTCTCTCATTCCTCACATGTCTTTCTTTATATCTCTTACACATTCGCACACACTCCATTTCTACATCTCCCATACGCATAACTCACACACATCCTATCGCTCTCTCACAGATACACACACACAATCTCTCTCTCATACTCACTCTCACTTTTCCCATCTCTTTCGTGCCATTTCAAATCATAGAAAAAAATCATAAGAAGTAATGGTTCTTCAATAATAGTGGATCACATGTTATATACATTCATTTGTAAGACATGTGATTGCCGACATATATATAGGGTACTTGACAAAAAGTATTGGTTAACAAGTTGGTTTCGCACTTGTTGTTCCCACGATCGAATTAGTCTATGGCGTTGTGACGGTTAAACTTAATTATTGATCATCAGAGACGATATCACTCGTTGTGTCTGAAATAGGTTATCATTCAATATGTCAGCTTCAAGGATTTCAAACCAATCAATGGACAGCCTAGAATTTGACAGTTTTTCTCATGTCTTTTGTTGATGACCGTTTTTATAAAAATTCATGCTGTATTTCGAAACGTAGCATAGACGTGGCACAAGGTCGAAAATATGGCGCGCCCATTGGGGATCGAACACACTACTCAGTCGTAATTGTTCTAGCAGGACAAGCTTGTTAACCATTGCACCACGCCGAGGTGTCTAACCATGATTCATTTATGAATATAAACATTTTAGAACATTTTCTCTGTTAATTTACTTTCGCTCTTTTACTAACTCCACCATTTAATTATTTATTCATTTTTTTTTTCTATATCTGCGTATCAAATGCACACATCCATGCTTATCTCCCTTGTTAGCTTGGTGTATAAATGAGATAGTAACATATTTCTCTACGGGACACTTGTTCAAGCCAAGGTAGGCTCCTTGCAACCTTGAAGACCATCTTTATACGTACCATTGTAATTACTATATTCATATGCCTATAATATTATACTGACAAGGTACGTCTATATATACTTTCCTTTCAGTTTTTCTACATCTGTCTAATTGTATTTGTTCGTTTGTTTGTTGTTGTTTTGATTTTTCGGACAAATTTTTGTCTTTCATCAATTTATTGTTACGACATTTTGGTTACTCTAACCACCAGTTTTCCGCAGTTGTCTTCATTACTTTTTAAATGTTGAACATTGTTCTGGTGGAGAATGTAATTCTTTTCCAAAATAATTCACATCCGGTATCTCTGAAGGATTTGAAAACCTTGAGTCTCATATTACTTTTCTAATCAGTTTCCTTTGTATGCTAACCATAGATCAGAGGTGTAGCGGAAAAGGGAATATATGTTGCCCATGATGTCAGCGCACTATTCAAAAGCAATCTCAGAAATTTCCACCGGAAAAATAAACTTGAGAGTCATTGTAAAGCTGAGAAAGTACTGTGTAATCAGGAATAGCTGATCATGTGTGCAGAGGGAAAATATATCACCATGATTGTATCATAGGATGAAGCAGAGTAAAATTTGAAGGTTGGGAAATAGTGTGCTTACTATGTTCAAATGTCAGCCGTACATTAAACATAGATGTTAATAATATATGTAAAACACTGATGAAGAGAAATATAGATTTTAGGTTCTAAAATAAGTATATACTGGATCTGAAGAGTTTAGAAAAAATAACTTTTAAAAAATAAAGATAAAAAAATAAACAGCTGAGAAGGCTACAAAGATACAGCCACTGAAACTTTCTCATACGATATCTAGTGAGTGTAATATTTAAGTATAATACATACAGTACACTGCATAGAATGCATTCAAACAAAATTTATATATTTATATCGATCTTATTTGGGATGGGATGAATATCTAAGTACAATTCACTAAAAAATGACAAAACTTAGCAAATGTCGATTTTCAAGTCCTTGTCTGTTTACAAGTTTTTATTAAAATGGACTCCATACTTATACCCCAATATCATTGAATGCACTTATTACGTCGGCATTCAATGCACTTAACTATTTCGACAGAGTACATGGTTTAAACATCTCTCCAGCTATCTCAATTTTATTATATTATCTTATGCATAAGATGACAAATTAAAGTGGCTTCTCTTTGCATAGGTTAATATTTTATTGATATCATAAAATGTACAAAACAGGAAAGAACCGTCAATTTTAAAAATACATGAAAAACGAAAATTCAAAATGTCACAGAGAAAGAATCGGAATTTCCGGTCCTGATGAATATAAATGTGTTTAACTTTTTCTTCTCGTGTACACTTCGGCGCTCCATGGGATCTGATTTTAAACTGTAATAAACGTACACAATGAAACAGAACATGAGTTAGAAGAAAAAAATGGCAGCAAATTCAACATTCTATATAAATGTTTTCTTATCTACATATATATCTCATTCTCATTTAATTACTCCCTTCTCCTCACTATCCGCTTGTGTCTGTCACTGACTCTGACTCTCTCTTTCTCTCTCACTATATATATATATATATATATATATATATATATATATATATATATAGTCATGTGTTTGTGTGAGTGTATGTGGTTATTTTAGTTAATTATTTTTTAAAAGAACAAGACCAAAACATAAAAGACGAAAACATGATTAGCAACATGAACTTGAATCATTTTTTTTTTATTCTGGTTAAAAGAGAAACAAACACACTCTACAAAATATATTCAACCTCATTTTAGTCCTTTAAGGTTTATTTTATTTCTCTCCTTTTTGTATTTATAAACATAATTAACAAAATAATAAAAATTGGTGCTTTGCAAAAAGAAAACACTGAAAACTGCTTAATACTTTCCTTAACGTCATGCACCTTCCAAAACATCCAATTTTCTTTCAATCTGTAATACGAAATAAAATGGTTTACCTCCTGGTAGAAAGCGGGTGTAAAGCATCCCAAAAAGAAAATGGCGGCTTTACGAGTCGTATATTTAAAAAACGATAGATCTCGAAGTCAGGTTCGTCTCGCGAGACTATTTTTTGCACCTATGCAAATTTGACCTGTCACTCAAGTTACAAAAAGTGCTTTACGACGTGACACAGCGATTTTGGGTAGCGAATATGTCACAGCAGTTATTCCAAGCGCGAATAAAAAATAAAAAAAAGTAAAAGTGTGACATTTTTGTTCGAGTCTGATATTTGTGTCCGTTGCATTTTGTGAATTCTTTTTGTTGATTTGTGTTTTGTTTCGAAGAAGTGTCATGGGAACGCCAACATTATGGCAGAATCGCAACCTTGACACCCACTGAAGTGGCCCCTTCTGTGTGGGCAACGAATAAGCCCCCCCCCAAAGAACCCGAGTATTACAAGGGACTACAAGAATAATATGAAAATTTTATTAATGGAAACACTAAGCACCAGAACCATTTCTCTATTGACAACGCGTAAATTAATTGGCGTCAACATGGAAATAACGGAGGAGGCCCTAAAAAGCCTAATATTGGAGCGAAAATATCAGCAAGAAGTAATGTTATGTGGGACATTCTACTAGCCACAGAAGGAGCAGCAAAAGCACTGGCTGGGGGAATCCTCTCAATCAAAGCAGTGAAGCACCAAACGGAATATTTAGGAACAAACAAAAAAGTTCCGCTGCATGGAATACCACTGTACATATCAGAGGACCACTTGGGCTTTTTCTTTGTTAAGTTTGGGAAGGTCTCCGATGTCTCACCTATCAAAAGCAAAGCTGGGATAGCCACGGGAGATGTTGAAATCTGGGTAACTGTCACCCGGAAGAATTTCATGGAAATTCCAAATACGTTGATGTGTGGAGGACGTCCAATATATGTAATTGTAGAAAGGGGCCCCGACTTTTTTTTGCTGGGGTTGTGGGGCCGCTGGTCATCTCTCCAAAGTATTCCATGGAAAGAGACCGAAACCGTAACCACAACCACCCCAAAATGAAGAGCAGACAAGACTCAAAGTAGTCAAAGATTCATGAAGATGGACGGAAGTGGTAAAAAAAGGGAGCAAATGCGGCAACTCCTCTCCTCCAGCAGGAGACAAATGTTTCAAAATGTGATCAACAGAAGTAGCGGCAAAATGATAAGAAGCCCTAACTGGAGCAGAAGGCAGCAACAGGAGGAACTGCATAAGAAGCGGCAAATAGACCTCCTTCCAGAGCAGTTACAAAACGAAGTGGTGTAAATGAAGGAGGTGGCTCTTCCTCGGTCCTCATCTTTAAAAAGAGTGAGAGAAAAAGTGGAAAAAGAAGGAAAAACAAGCTGGTTGAATTAGGGCGAAGAAGACCAGGGAGAAATCCAAGTTCCCAATCCGTCTCTGCTTCGCCAGCTAAAAATGAAAAACCAGCTAAAACAAAGATCTTCCCTTCTTCCATAGAGATAGGTTTAGTTAGGCAGGCTCTGGAGCGGTGGGTTAGCGAGCGCTACAAGGGCCGCGTAGTTAGGCATAGGTTAAACAAGTTATCTAACGAAGCCGTGAACATGGGCACAGAATTGCATTGAGGTTCCGATCGATATATTCATAAGGTCAAGACCCCGGAGGGGTGTACTCTGAAGTCGTCCGATGACATGTGTGAGGTGTTTCGGCGGCATTTCGAGAGTCGGTTTAACAAGGAGCCTAGTCTCTATGGCGAAGAGTTTGCAGCTATTTGGCTGACTTTCCTCGGTTTTCGCCGACTGAAGCGGCTACCTGTAAAATCACGGAGGGCGAAGTCTACTTAACATTGAAGAAGATAAGCAGTGGCAAATCTCCGGGATGTAATGGTTTGCCCTATGAATTGTAAGTGACGCTGTCGCACATCTTTATGCCGATTTTGACTGTGGTGTTCAACAACTGGATCACCAGGGGTGTGATCACGCTGTTGAAAAAAGGCAAAGATGGTAAGCGGGAATTAGATGATTGCAGGCCCATAACTCAAACAAAGAGTTAAAGATTTTGGTCAAGATCCTGATGGAGCGTTTGCAGTCAGTTGCCGAGATTGCTGTTGGGACCCAAACAGAGCTATGAAGGTCCGAACAATTCAGACCAACCCGCATCTGATCCGCACGATCCTGGAGAGTATAAAAGACGACGACCAAGCCGCGTTAATCCATTTGGATCAGTCCAAGTCATTTGATAGGGCCGACTGCTGTGCTGGAGGCTCCCGGACTCGAACCTGACTTCTACTAGGTTGATGTATTGCGCCTCCAGTGCTGTGGTACAGGTGAATGGAAAGCAATCGCGCGCTTTTGCGCTGTCTCTGTCGGTTCGTCAGGGTTGCCCAATGTCGCCGCTATTTATGCTTTAGCGCTGGAACCTCTCCTTCGCCGGCTTAAGGGCGCGACATGCAGTCCAGCCATACATGGAATCACTATTTCTGGTGGGACACAAGACAGGGTTTCTGCGTACGCCGATGACGAATCTAGTTTCGTGTCGTTGGTGGTACAGAAGGCGCTTGAACGGCACGAAAAGGTCACGGGGACCAAGGATCCTGTCTGTGGTCGGCTCGGCATGTCGCTGACAGAGATGCGCTCTTTCTGGTCTTGGACGCCATTGGTGAATTATCTCAGTAACCCTGAGTTTTCGCTTACCTGCGAAATGTGCCATCTCTTAACGACGGGTTATTTAAATGGGGCTTGGCGGATTTGCCCGATTGTCATCGGTGTGACCTTGGTTTAGAAGAAATGGCCTCGTACGCCTTCTACCAATGTCCTTTTTGGGACTACATCGGCGAGTTGACGGTTTGTGTCGCCCCCGATAAGTCCGTGCTTATTGATCTCGCATACTTGTGCGATAATGTGTCGCCCTGCATTGTGGGCAGTCCTCTTAGTCGCTGTTTGTTTCCCTAGTTAATGTGAATATAGTTTTGTGCTTGCTTGTTTCCCTACACTCTCTATCCAGGTCAAGATTCCTAACCTCCCCAGTTAGTTTTTGTCCTACTTTTTCGGATCTCGGCTGGGTCAAAATTTAATTTTAGCATTCCGTCATTTATTTTTAACCTTCATTCTCCATTAGTGAGTGTGCCACTTGATTCTGTCTGTGGGCAAATTTTTATATATTTTTAGAGACATTATGGAATTTTTATATCATGGGGTATTTTGTAGGTACCCTGTGAATATGTGGCATTGTGGTATATGTAGAATTGAATGGTAAAGATGAGTTCTTCTGGTAAATGAATGGGTCGTGCTTTTGATTAACTAGGACTAGGACACTTACTAATGACCAGCCTCATCCACTCTCCATTTTGGCCTTGTGCCGCAATTATTGTAATTTTACAATAATAAATAGAGCGATTTTTGTTTGGCTTGCGTGGTACCGTTTGATGAACGAAACAGATTAGGGAAATTTATTGAAATCACGACTAAACTGGCTACATAATCAAACTTATTTGATTTTAAGACAGTGTGCTTATTAATCTAGAGTTGTATATTTGCTGATTTCTCCTTCCGCAAAGACGAGTATGTTCACAGTCTTTGACTTTTGGAAGAGCCAATTCTGAAGAACCTCATTAAGGATCTTTTAATATGTTCGAACTTCTATTCGTGTTATCATCTTTCTTCACATTTTCATATGCAGATCGACAGGTAGATTTCCCTCCCACGATAATAAACATTCAAATTACTAATCTTACTAAGTTGACAAAAATACTTGCATTATATTAATACATTTCTACTTTAATAATAGTATTGTGGATTCCGTGAATGGAATCCTGCACAAATAAATAAACTGAAATTGAGATAGAAAAATAAGTGTATTAAACGTAAGAATACAGACTTGAAGTGAAGACTAGTAGTCCAGGAATGCGGGTTAGTAGAAAGTTTACGTACAAGTCTCTGCAAGTAAAGACTCAGCCTCTCTCAGCCTCAGCCTCAGCCTCAGCCTCAGCCTCAGCCTCTCTGCCTCTGCCTCTCTCTCTCTCTTTCTGCCTCTGCCCCTCTCTCTCTCTCTCTCTCTCTCTCTCTCTCTCTCTCTCTCTCTCTCTCTCTCTAATTGCGTCTTCGTTTTCGGAAGGTGACGAGTTTGGTTCCTCTACCCGTCTTTTCTGTATCTGATTTCTGTGTCTCCTGTGAGTGAATTTTTCACCTTGGATCGTGTATAGAACATTCCCCAGTCTGTTTATTATCGTACCTGGTTCCCAGTATGCCATATTATTCTTGAACATTTTGAAATAGACCCGTTCGCCTGGTTTGAAGGATCTTTTAGGCATTATCGGTGTCTGCCGGTTTTTATTTTTGCTGTTATATGGCTCTTTCTGTTGGTACGTCCTCTGCTTTTTTCAAGGCTCTCTTAAGCGTGTCCACAAACCTTTCGGCTTGCCCGTTAGATCGTGGATGGTATGGTGCTATTTTAATATGTTTGACTTGATAAGTTGCACAGAATTCTTGAAAGTCGCTCGAGGTGAATTGGGTACCATTATCCGTTACAAGACAATCTACAACGTCGAATCTTGCGAATAACTCGTGTAGACAATTAATAGTGTTTTCCGTCGTAAGGGTTTTGTATCTGAAAGTTTCTGGCCACTTGCTAAAGCTGTCTACCGTTACCAAGTAGTAATATCCATCTATGAGTCCTGCATAGTCCGCATGGATTCTAGACCAAGGTCTGTCCACCTTAGGCCATGGTTTTTGAATAATAGGTGGTGCCTTTGCTATCGTAGCACAGCCTCTACATTTTTCTACCATTTGAGTAATGTCGTTATCCATATTAGGCCAATACACGAAACTTCGCATTAATGCTTTCATACGATTTTTCCCTGGATGTCCCAGATGAAAGTCCTTCAGAATTCGTCTTTGTAAAGATTTGGGTATGACCACTCTTTCATTATAAAGTAATACGTGATTACAAATTGAAAAACTCTCCGCTAGATTTCTTTCTTTTTCTTCTATTTTTCTTTTTGTACTTTGTATGAATTCATCCATTTCAGCTTCTCTTCTGATTTCTAACAAGATCACTGGTAACTCCCTTACTGTATTGTTTAGAACTTTACAAATTTCGTCTGCGGCTCGCAAAGCCGCTATTACTGAGTCTTCCAGAGGTTCGCATTTCGCAGGTACCAATCTAGATAATCCATCCGCATGGTCAATTTTCTTCGACGGTAAGAACTCAAGTTTGAAATTATAATTCAATAATATAGTTCCCCGTCTCAGAAGTCTGTTGGCTGTGTAAATTGGTAGTCCTTTTTTCGATCCGAATATAGTGAGAAGAGGTTTATGGTCAGTTTCAAGAATAAACTCTCTTCCATATATGTATCTGTGGAAGCGAGTTATGGCGAATATTATGCCTAACGCTTCTTTCTCAATTTGCGAATAATTCCTCTCTGCTGGTAACAACGATCTAGATGCGTGAGCAAAAGATTTCCTTGTGCCATCCTGCATCTTGTATAATATACAAGCTCCCACACCGTGTGACCTTGCGTCACAAGCAATGATAATTTCCAGTTTGGGATCAAAATGCGTCAGTGCTAGATCAGACGTTAATTTCTTTATGATCTCCTTAAAAGCTTTCTGACAATCTTCTGTCCAGTTCCATTTGTTATCTTTTTTCAATAATTCATTGAGGGGGGCCCTCAATTTGTGCATGTTTTCAATGAATTCACCGTAATAGTTCGCTAGACTAAGAAAAGTTTACAACTCTGCGACATTTTTCGGCTCAGGCATATTTTTTATTGCAGATGCCCTATCTGGATCTGGTTTTCTGCCACTTTCATTGATTATATGGCCTAGATACATGATTTCTTCTTCTCCTTCACTTTAAAACCAAAATCCTGAATTCTTTTAAAGACTTCTTTAATATGCGTTGCGTGTCCTTCTACATTATCGCTTTTGATTAAAATGTCGTCTAAGTAAGCAGTAGCAAAGTTCTGTCCCATGAGCATGGTATCCATAGTCTGTTGAAAGATTGACGGTGCTACTTTTATCCCAAATGGCAATCTGTTAAATTTGTAAAGCCCTTTGTGAGTATTGATACATAAAATTTTTGTACTTTCTTCTTCTACTGGAATCTGAAGATAAGCTTCGCTTAAACCAATCTTAGAAAATACCTTACCACCGTTAAGCTTGGTAAATATTTCCTCCGAGCTTGGCAATGGGTCGTGATAATCCGTGATAGCCTTATTTAACCCAGTCGAGAAATCTGCGCAAACACGTATTTCTCCGGATTTTTTCTTTACTGGTGCCGCCCATTCACTGAATTCGATTTTTGAAAGGATTCCAGTTTGTACCAATCTATCTAACTCCTTGTCACTTGTTTCTATGGTTGCGAAAGGCACCTTTTCCTTTTTCTTGAATACTGGCTGAACATTTTCCTTTAGTTCAATTTTAGCTGCAAACTTATTACATCGTCCCAAACCGCTCGAGAATACTTCGGGAAATTGCCTGTGTAGTTCTTCTTTTAATTTTGTAGCTTCTGACGGTTCGCACTCTATTTTCTTACAAAATGAGCTAATGGGTAAATCCCAGACGTCAAATTTTTGCATCCAATCCGTGCCCACCAAATTTTCTGTGTCTTTCATTACAAATATCTTCAATGTTTTCGTTTTACCATGGAATTTTACGTTTAGAATTACTTCTCCTTCAAAATTGCAATAACTTCCTGAAAACAAAATTGCAATAACTTCCTGAAACAGACTTGGCGATTTTCTGGCTATGCATCATGGTCGGTATATTTCTCTTCCTCCATGTCTGTAAATTAATTATAGTTAGATCCGATCCTGAGTCTAACCTTCTTATTTAAGATCTCGAGTTCCACGTATTTTCTTGTGCTTAATTTGTCTTTGTAGTCCATTCTAGTAGTTCTGACCCTCCTAGTGTGTTTTTTGTTTCTGCATTGAGATGCCTTATGTCCCATTTTCCCACAAGCTAAACAGTTCTTGTATTTAAATCGACAGTCTTTATTCCAGTGGAATCCACCACATCTGTAACATGCAGATGGGGAGGGGGATTATATTTGCTTTGATCTCTGTCATTAATCGCCTTATACCTTTTTTCTTTATCATATTTTTTTTTTCTTTCGTGGGGCGGGTGAAAAACGTAACTTTTTGTTCAACTTATGTATGTATGCTACTCCCGAGTCCTCGATATCCTTAGAGTCTTTTTTTATACTCAAGCATTTTTGGCAGTCTTCTGACAATTTTTGTAGCTTTAATCCAGGCTCGTTTTGAAGCTTCGGAGCATTCTTTTTCGCATTTCACTGTCCTTGGCTGAGACTAATCCCTGTACGAAAATAAGACACTTAAAATTGTCCAGAGTCAATTCTGCCAATTTAAAGTCATCGCAATGTTTGTTCACAATTGCGGCGAACGTGGAGTAGTCCTCATTTTTGCTTTTTACGAGGTTGAGACATTTCCACCTTTTGTGAAAAAGTGATGTCTTTGGACTGAAGGGCTTCGTAAGGCATGTAACTGCCTCGTCAAGCGTTAAATCGTTTGTCTTTTTCGGTAGAATATAGTCCACAAATTTTGTGTAATCCTTTATTCCCAATTTCCTAACTAAAAAACGTAGCTTCTTAGCTTCCGTCCAATTTTGGCAATCAATGTTGAAAATGTCTTCATGTCGTCTGTAATAGTCCCCGAAATTTTTATCATCTTCTAGAGAGTATTTAAATGTTTCTATTGTGTTTCAAACTGCGTCTTGAGAAAAAGTCGCCTATTTTTCGATATTCTTCTGTTGTGCGTTAACCGTTACTTTTAATATTAATTCCTGGAGTTGCATTTGTCTTTCTTCATTTATTAGCTGTCTTTCCTCACTTCTCCTTATAAACTCAAGAATTGCTTTTTGAAAATCTTCCATTTTTTAGGGAGTGACGAAATTTTTCTTCTATCCCTTGTGTACGTTCTTTTATGTACCTCTTTAATTTGTTGTTCTCTGTGTGAGTTCCTTTAAGTCTTGTCGCCAAGTTATTGCGGACGCTGGCAAGGGCATTTTTTTAAGTCCCCGTGAAGTGCGAAATCTTCGTCGCCAAGTTGCTGTGGATTTCGTGAATGGAATCATGCACAAATAAACAACGCCAGAAATTGAGATAGAAAAATAAGTGTATTAAACGTAAGAATTTTTGATAGTTAATTGAAATATGTTATTTATCATATTTTTAGATTCGAAGTAGCTACAGCTAAGAATGTAGTTTTTCGCCTGGAGATGATCATGATTTAAAGGGTTAAACGTTTCTAAGATTAGACGTTTAAAAATAGCTGTATACAATGCCAATGGTAGCTGGTTGGATAGAAGTAGATCTGAAAATGCGAAAAAAAATACCCTTTAAAGTGGTAGATAAAATGACTGAATACGAAAATGACTGCCATTAATATAAGAAATTAAACGAGCCAAAAATATAAGGGGAAAATGAATGTGACTATCAGAATAATCACATCTAGCATTTCGGAGACATGGGAGCGTGTTGGTAAAAAAACAATGCCACACATTTCCGTAAAGTAAATGATTCATTAAATCTAGTGTTGGAAATTGGAAAAGTATATTAATGTGATATCTTATTTCGAATCGAAATTCAAAATTTTTGATACTGATAGTTGGAGATGCATGAGAGGAAAGGCAAGGCATATAATATGAAGATGTATGTCAAAAAATGATGTCTAGACGTTATATCGCATTAAGGGAACAATAAGGTTACCAAGAACTATTGAATAATGTTATGCTATTGTACACCAATAGTCATATGTGTCAGGCATGGGTTTTTCAATAAGAGAACTCGGTCGAATTATCCAGGCAATAATATTGAGATGCTGCAGTGACTAGAGAAATTGCCAAACCTGATCTAGAATTTATGGCTATCACCTAGTATAATAAAATAACAACGCAAATGATCTCTGTAACAAAATGGTAGAATGTTGGAAAATCTCCCATTGAAAGCAATCAAAATTCTTAGTGTATCCAGTGATACTGTTCTAAAAAAGTTCCGTTACTTATTAGCGTTTGTGGGTTTCTTATTTATTCATTTTGTTATTTAATAAAATAGCAGATAACTGGAGTAATAGAAAACTATTTGACAAAGTAATATTTGTTACACGACCAAAATTAATCGTATTAAAAATATCAATTAAGAGATCAAAATAGACTTTAATCTGTGTTAGCTTTAATAGTTATATAAATCAAATAACAGGAAACGATGTGAATTTTGAAATGAGCATACACAAGTTTGCAAATTAAGTGGCATTAATATATATATATATATATATAGAGAGAGAGAGAGAGAGAGAGAGAGAGAGAGCGAGAGAGAGAGAGTAAGATAAATAAATATAAATTTCCTACAAATATTTGGAACGATAAAAATTCAATCGCTTGCAATTGAATGATTGAGTCAACCCATTATGCAGGAAGTCAGTTCCCAAGAATATACCAAACTTCCTTTCATTTTGTTTTGTTCCTTTCATTTTTTTCTTTGATTCCTTTTTTCTGGTAATGCGTCTAATTGATGGAATATTTGTCCCCAAACAACTCCAGGACATGGCATATTCATCAGGTATGTTGTCATTACAGAATCATATGACCACGTCCCTAGAAACTTTCTCTTCTCATACATTACAAACGGTTTTCTACACTCGAACTCCTCTGAATGTTTTGATCTGATATAGGATATCGGTTCACAAATCGTACATGTCACGCAAAGGGCCCAGTACCAAATCATTTCAAACCTCATCAGGAGTACGACAATGAGGAATATAAAGTTCAAATCTATTTAATCTTTTTCAAGACTGATCTGCACATGTACAAGCACAGATGTGCAGAGATGAGCACTAATCCTTTAAGCAGTTTATGGTACATTCCAGACGAATATAAGAACAGTAAACAGCGTTCATGTTTTCCCTTGCAAGTCCTATGGACTGATGATGAAGTGAGATGCTGTCTTGATGACAGAGATATTCAGAGTTGAGATAAGAATGATCTCGAACAAAACGCAAAGTTTTCCATGAAGTAGGACTCAAGATAAGTATTTACAAAACAGGAACTATGATCTAGAACTGGAATGAAAATAGAATAGGCTGCGCTAGAAGTAGATTTGCCCCAAACCAAAATATTAACTTAAAAACTATTCATATTCATAAATAGTCTTGTCAGATCGAGACATTGAAATGGTTACCATGCATGGCGCCAAACTCATTTAGAAATGTCAGAACTAAGCTGTATACAACTGATTTCTCAAATCAATGATTAAAATGACTTCGAGGAAATGAAGCCTATAGGTCTTAGCGAGGACCACCTCGTGCACTGGCGCTACAGAATCACAATCAAAGAACTGTACCAAATAACAGAAACCACCCCACTTGATAGCTTTCAACGGAAGCAACAACTGAAATTGATCGCACGAAAATAAAATAATGTAATAATCAAGATGTTGACGTTCTACACTACTTCAAACAAAAGGTTCATCTCTACTGGAAAAAGTGATAACAATTAGTGGATTGGAGAAATCTATTTGAAAGAAAAATTCTTTAATAGAAATGTTTTATAAATTTCAACCGAATATTTCCACAAAAGAAAACGGTTAATATTCTCATTACAGTTACTATTCATCTAGTTGCTTATATTTGCACATTATGGCTTAGTTAGAGGGTGTGACAGTAGAACTAAATACAGTTTTGTGATTCATCATCGTTTTAAATAAATGCTGATTACGAACTCTAAACCTAGAGCTAAAACTGCTTTTAGTGCTACTGCCACACCTTCCCTGTAATATTTCTATCAATGAATATCTATATTAATGAATAAACACTAAAAATGAAAATAATCAAATAAGAATGGAATAAGTATGAATGGGTATTTCAGCGAATGGTTATGAATGATTTTAAATGGATGAAAGCGAATGAGAAAAAAAACCTTACTTCAATGCAAAAAATGTAAAGGTTATATAATACATTCCTAGTACGGTGGAAAGCCACAAAACAATATGGCGTAACAGAGGATTGGATAAAACTCGCATAGAGTCACATGAACCGGAAGCTGAGTGCGAGTTGTCCGTCCTTGACAACCTTTCTCACTAAATTTTGTACTTCAGAAGAAAGTCATATATTTGCTTAACTAGCAGTAAATAAAACCTCAAAAACATACATTTGCTCACACAGGTGTCATTAAGTTATTGTGCATATAATTTCACATTAACGCTACAGACACATTCACAGTAAGAGAGCAAATCGTAGCTCAAATTTTACAATGATCCTAAGAGCATTTATCTTCTTAAATAAAGTAGTCTTTTCTTCAAAATCACTATCAAAATAAATTCATATAACTGTTAAAACAAACATACGTTGACACACAATTATATATGGGACGTAAAGTAGATATTGGAGAGTGGTTTGCATAAACTACTCATTCAAACACTCGAGTGATGAGACTTTTTTTCTTTTTTGCTAAGAGATCTAACCTTAGAGCAGAACAGAAAAATATCAATTCATACTTTTCCCAATTACTTTGATATATATATATATATATATATATATATATATATATATATATATATGATAATATATATATAAAAAATATAAAAAATAGGAAAGAAATGGTTAGGTAAATAATCCAAAGTTCCTTAGTATTCTTGTTATTATTTTTTTAAAAATAGTGCTCGATACAAAAGTAGAGCATAAATATATATATATATCGATTCCAGTTTCATTACTAATAGCTGTTCCGCTACCTCACCCCTATGTACATATAGATAGATAGATGCGAACAGACTGTGATAGATAGATAGATAGATAGATAGATAGATAGATAGATAGATAGATAGATAAGTATGCGCACGGCTTATTACTAAAATATCTCCAGCTGCACATCTTCCGCAACATTCATGCACATTTACCTTTATGATTCACCCAATTATGCATTACCCTTCTAACTAAAATGCCATCAACGTACTCGCCGTCTACCTTCTAAGCAATCAACCAACCTCATTATTTACCGACTCATCAAGTCGCTCACCTACGCCAGCATCTCAATCACATTTTGTGGTTTCAACTTATCCTCGTAAAAAGAGTGAAAATTGAATAGCTTACACGTAAACTGACCACATCAGGCAATTTCATAAGATTTGCTAAAGGAAGTTAAGCACCGCGTTGACCTTAGTTACTTCCGGTGCTTACATCGCAGACTCAATATAGGATTTTACTTCCTTGTTTTCATTTTTTAACTCTATGGAAATGATTGTGTTGATGTATGTTCATTTTATGCCATCTCATGTGAACCAACTTTTATAGTCGTTATTTTGAAGACAAACTAAATGGCAATGCTAATTTTTCAAGTCTGTGGATATCGAAAGACATATTTTATTTAAAAAGTTGAAATACTTTCAACCATGCATTCACTGATCATATACTAACTAGATATTCCGTCTTGAAATCGTTCATTTATTTTCTATTTTAAATATTATGTCAGAAGAATTAATCACGAAAGATTTTCTCAAATGGATTACTTTGCCATAAAATAATTTATTCCTTTAAACGAAGAAATTGCAGACTATTCTACAATCATGTAATAGAGAGGAGGAAACACACGACTTAGAAACGAGATTTGATCAAATATCAACAGAAATGTATTTCAAAGTTATCAACCAAATCAGTATTGACTGTAATGTTTGCTTTAGTTGAATTTGATTCCAAAATGTAATTTTTTCTGTATTTGCTGATATATAAGATACGGCGATGTTTTAGAGGAAGAACCTATTGAGAGAAAAATTACATCAAAAATAAACTCAATAGATAAAGTTTTTGATGCAAATTATTTTATTTGTTATTTGTACATTCCGTTAGTCTCTTTTCTCATGCATACAACGAAATATGGTTACTCAGTGAAAGTTAAGAAAGTTTAATTTAAAAAAAAAAAAAAGGAAACTGCATTTTGTGTATACGATTTGATGTGTCTCTATTAAGTCTGGGTCTTTGCCACGATTATGCGCCAAACGAAAAGGCCCAATAAAATATCTAAATACTTATTTTCCCACCGCCCTAAAGTTGCTTCTCTGTGTCTTTTTTATAAATACTTTCATGATAATTGTTCGGATGAGCTCTTCGCTCTGGTACAAAGACTTTTTGAATTTAAGCGCAGTACTAGACTGGCAAGGTGGTCTCATCAGTTTACAGTTAAACTGGTTAGATGTATCGGTAAGTTCTATGCTAACAGTTTCTTTTCTGTAACCCTTTGGGCCTTAGCGGCTTTATTGCCTTGGACTTGGTGATGCGATTAAAAGCAATTTCTGACCAAATGTAGTAATTTCTTGTAAAAAGTTTGCCTACGAAGTACAAAAATAGCTGTGACTTCCCTAATGTTATGGCTATGGTATGTGTGCATAATTTTGAGAGAGAAATGAAAGTACAGATAATGCTGATACTAACATACAATTGCGATCAATTTTGGATTGAAGTGTTTCTGACAGCCGAACGAAAATGTTTACATGACTAAAAATTGACATATTGTTTGTGTGCGTGTGTGTGTTTTATAAGGTTTAACTCAATTTTATCAAATGTTTGAAATGTAAAAATAAAAATGGTCCGAAATTGGGCGAAACATTCTTGTTCTATTGAATGATTCAATCGAAGAAATCAAATCCGTTACAGCAGATACTTGAGAAGGTTCAGCTATATATATCTGCACTTGTAAACATTTTGAGACTGTTCAGAATTCGATTTCTTAACTCTAATGTTTCTAAGAAATCGCGAGCCTCCAAGGCTGGGGAAATTGGTTCAACTAGTTCTCAGAAAGCTTTTCCCACATGACCTAAGTAACTTTCTTAATCAGGGTCGGCAAAAGGACGGGGTGTGTTTATTATCACAATCCACGTATTTCTAACAGACTGGCTCTTTGAATTATATATATATATAACTTGAAATTCTATTCATGAGGGTTTGTTATACACACAAATACCCTTGGGAAAGGGTATGAATCTATGGGTTAATGAGTAGTATTTGTATCAGTAAATCATTATTATCTTCTAAAAATTCTTTATTTCCTGGCTTTAAATAACCTGGAAAAATTAGATAATGAAAAACGAATCAATCAATTTTAAAGAAGTATGAGCGTTCCAGAATATATATTTTAACTTAAATGCTCATTGATGTGACCTGAACATATTGTCTATAAATTTTTATATTAACAATAATTTTCTGAATTTTTGATATCACCATTAATTTTGAATGGACTATTAATGTCATTGTCTCCACCAATATCCCTAAACATCACTGCATCTCACACATATACTTTTCCAAAAGGCGTATGTGGCTATTTCCATTAAGAACTCAAAGCCGACCTCAGCCACCACGTCCATCGAAACGCCATCTTTTTCTTTATATGCTAATCTTTCAATTTCATTGTTAATTGTTCTGTAATTTCAATTCAAATTTGAATTATCATCATTTAATATTGTTGTGGATTCCGAGATGAAATCCGGTACCAATAAATAACAAACGCCAAAAATGAATATAGGAAAATAATGTAAATGTAATAATACAAACTGATAATGCAGGTTAGTAGTTCCAGGAATACGGGTTAGTAGCAAAATATCTATACAGTCTTTGGTATTGAAATATCGCTGTATGACTTCTTACTGAGTCTACGTCCTCACTCACGGTGACTCTTGATCGCAACGTTCGTTCTGTCTGTCGGTTACCTTCACCCTCTGTTGCTCTCGTTCATCGGGTCTTCACGTAGCAGTAGTATATGTATATACTGGGTGAGTCCATTTGTGTAAAAAGGAGAGAACCCCTCAACACCCCCCTCCTTAGATCCATTTTTGGTGGGAGTTAATATCTTTTCTTTTTATGATCGATAATCAGAGGCTCTGTAAATTTTCTTTTCCTGTTAGTCCTTCTAATTTCTGTCTCTTCTTGTGGTCTTTGAATCTCAAAAGCTTCAAAGATCGCCTCGATCGAATCATCATTTTCAGCGGGCGACGAGCTTGGCTCCTCAACCCGTCTTTTTTGTATTTGGTCAATATGTCTTCTGTGGGTAAATTTTTCTCCTTGTATTGTGTACATCACGTTTCCTAGTCTGTTGATTATTTTACCCGGTTCCCAATAAGACATATTGTTCCTGAACATCCTAAAATAGACCCGTTCTCCAGGTTTGAATGATCTCTTGAGTACTATAGGTGTATGCCGGTTTTTATTCTTGTTAGGCAATAACTTATCAAACACAGACCGTATTTTTCGGGAAAACATCACTTCTGCTGGTGAAAGACCAGATGGTGTTTTCCCGTTTGGTTTTATTCTGTATACTTGGAGGCACTACTGTATAGCTTTTTCTGTCGGTATGTCCTCCGCTTTTTTCAAAGCTCTCTTTAGTGTGTCTACAAATCTTTCAGCTTGCTCGTTCGACCGCGGGTGATACGTGGCTATCTTAATATGCTTTACTTGGTAAGTCTCAGAGAATTCTTGATAGTCATTTGAGGTTAATTATGTGCCATTATCAGTTACTAAGCAGTCCACGACGCAGAATCTCGTGAATAATTCATGCAGACAATTTATAGTATTTTCCGTTGTCGGGTTTTTTAATCTGAAGACTTCTGGCCACTTATTAAAGCTATCTACCGTTATTAGATAATAGTAACCTTCTATGGGCCCTGCGTAGTCCGCATGAATTCTGGACCATGGTCTGTCCCCCTTAAGCCATGGTTTTTGTATAGTCGGTGGTGCTTTTGCTTGCAGCCGCACAACCTTTACACCTTTACACCATTTGCGTAATATCATTGTCCATATTTGGCCAGTAAACAAAACTTCTCATTAATGCTTTCATCCGGTTTTTTCCTGGATGTCCTAAATGAAAGTCCTTCAAGATCCGCCTTTGTAACGATTTTGGTATTACCACTCTTTCGTTATACAATAATATGTGGTCACAAATTGAAAAGCTGTCCGCTAACCTCATTTCCTTTTCTTCTATTTTTTTCTTGGTATTCTGAATAAATTCATCCTTTTCCGCTTCTCTTCTTATCTCTAGCAAAGTCACAGGTAGTTCCTTTACTGTATTAAATTTACTGATTTCATCTTCGGCTCGCAACGCCGCTATTACTGAGTCTTCCAGAGGTTCGCCTTTCGTAGGTACCAATCGCGATAGTCCATCAGCATGCCCAATTTTCTTCGATGGTAGGAACTCAAGTTTGAAGTTGTACTTCAATAAAATAGTTCCCCATCTTAGAAGTCTGTTGGCTGTGTATAATGGTAATCCTTTTTTCGATCTAAAAATCGTAAGAAGGGGTTTATGGTCTGTTTGTAGAGTAAACTCTCTTCCATAAATATATCTGTGAAAGCGAGTTATGGCGAATATTATGCCTAACGCTTCCTTTTCAATTTGTGAATAATTCCTCTCTGCTGGTAATAATGATCTCGATGCGTGCGCTATAGGCTTCTTTGTGCCATCCCGCATCTTGTGTAGACTACAAGCTCCTACTCCGTGTGACTTCGCGTCGCTAGCAATAATAATTTCTAGTTTGGAGTCGAAATGTGTCAGTGCTAGCTCCGAAGTTAATTTTTGTATTATTTCCTTAAACGCTTTCTGACAGTCTTCCATCCAATTCCATTTGCTCTCTTTTTTCAGTAACTCATTTAGGGGGACCCTCAATTTATGCATATTTTCGATGAATTCACTGTAATAGTTTGCTAGACCCAGGAAACTTTGTCATTCTGTGACATTTTTTGGCTCATGTATTTTAATTGCAGATGCCCTCTAAGGGTTTGGTTTCCTACCACTTTCATTAATTATATGGCCTAAGTATTTGATTTCATTTAGAAAAAATCACATTTTTTTCTTTTGCTTTAAACCCAAAATCTTGAAGTCTTTTAAAAACTTCCTTTATGTGCGATGCGTGATCTTCAACATTGTCGCTTTTAATTAGAATGTCATCCAAGTACGCGGTGGCAAAGTTCTGGCCAGTGAGCATTGTATCCATCGTTTGTTGAAAAATTGCCGGTGCTACCTATACACCAAATGGTAATCTGTTAAATTTGGTACAGTCCTTTGTGCGTATTAATACATAGAATTTTCGCACTCTCTTCTTCTACTGGAATCTGTAAATAAGCCTCGCTTAGATCTATTTTGGAAAATACCTTACCGCCATTTGGGCTTGGTAATGGGTAATGATGATCTTTTATAGCCCTATTTAGCCCAGTCGAAAAATCTGCGCAAACACGGATTTCTCCTGATTTTTCTTTTACGTAGACTACTGGTGCCGCCCATTTACTGAACTCAGTTTTTGAAAGGATCCCAGTTTGTTTAAGTCTCTCTAATTCTTTGTCCACTTTCTCTATGGTAGCAACCGGCACGCTCCGCTTCTTTTTAAATACTGGTTGGACGTTTTCTTTTAATTCATTTCTGGCTGCAAACTTGTTACATCGTCCCAACCCGCTCGAAAATACCTCAGGAAATTGATTATGTAATTTTTTCTTTAACTTTGTCGCTTCTGATGATTCGCACTCTATCTTTTTACAAAAAGAGCTGATAAGTAAATCCCATACATCGAACTTCTGCATCCAGTCTGTGCCCACCAGATTTTCTGTATCTTTCATTACGAATATTTTGAGTTTTCTTGTTTTCCTATGAAATTTTACATTTAGGATTACTTCTAATTTTATACGCTTTCCTGTAACAGACTTAGCAATTTTCTGTGTGTGTAACATTGTTGGTCTATTAAGCTTTCTCCATGTTTGTAGGTTAATTATCGTCAGATCTGACCCTGAATCTAGTTGCAATTTTATCTTTTTATTTAAGATTTCAAGTTCCATCATATTTCCTTATGTTAGTATTGTCTTCGTCATACATTCTAGTAGCTCTTATCCTACTAGTAGGATCATTTTCCAACTTATTCAATATGAACTTCACCCTCTCTAACTTTCTGTCCTAGAGTAACAAGCTATCTCACAGGTTTCAAGTCTTTTTTTTCACTGCTCTTTGGATCATCATAGCTGAAACTCCTTTCTCACATCTCAAACGTCTTACGGATTGAGTTGGATCTTTTCTAATTGACCTCTTTAGCTCTAAGTTAAAATAGTTATCCATCTTCCTGTTGGGACCTCCTGATCCAGTTTTTATCTCAACTCTTCCCTCATTCTTTAAACTTATTCACCGTTCTCGTCATGGTTCTTGAATCGACTTTCAAGGTGGAAGCCAGTGTATGAATGTTGGTGCCATTACTGAAGGCCTGAATTATTTTTTCCTCTCTTTTTCTTGCTCAGTTGAGAAGATAGTGGGGCTAACACAAAAAGATTTTAACCTGTTCTATTTCTAGCTGAATAACTCAGAGGGTTTTTCCTGTGATTCTTACGACAAATGGTATCAAGATGGCTAAACGTCTTATCTGAAAACCTGGAAAAAAGAAACTCACTTAGCTTAGTAGTTTTTAGATATTAAACATTTTGTAGGATGGTTAATTATGATGTTACACGATTTGGACAATTTTGCTGTTACAGCCGGTATATATATATATATATATATATATATATATATATATATATATATATATATAGGGGGGTTGTGTGTTTGTATCTTGCGAATGCTCATGTCACACGCGCACACATATATGTTTGTGTTTGTTTATCATGAGCGCCTACTATCGTACACACACCTCTTGTTGACAAAGCCTGAAGTACAGATGAGTTTCATACATTCTAATTCTTATTTACCCGTAAAAGATATTTATATATTTCATTATATTATTTATAGTAAACACACACACACACACGCATATATATATATATATATATATATATATATATATATATATATATATATATATATATATATATACACACATTTTTATGGATACAAGCACTTCATTATTCTACATTTTTCTCACCACATTTATAGTGAAGATGGGTGTATTTCGAATTTTCAATGGACAGGCGTGGGAACTGCGAAATCCGATCCACTGAATAATTTTTTTCCCAACAAACAGAGGAAGCGATTCAATAGTAGGCTTGTCTGCGGAAATAGTGGTTCAAAATTTGTCAACATCAACAGCTCCTTTGAAGTACGGGTAGCGACGGGTAGATTTAGTGTGTAAATACCTTTTGATTTCCTACGGGTGCGGTGCTATGATAAAGTCGCCAGTAATGCCGAAAAATCGGCTGACTCTCTAGGTTATCATTGTAACGCATCAAATAACTACCATCATCATCAGCTTTTTGATCGTTACCCAACATTCCCTTTGTACTCTATAATCACTTCCGGTTGTCGCCAACTAACACAAAACAAAATAGGATGTGTGAAGGAAATCAACACAATCGTTACCGTATATACTCGTGTTTAAGTCGAGTTTTAGGGCCGACCCTTTAATCAACATATTGACGTTAATATTGTTTCAGATTGAAATCCGTGCCCGATAGGAATATCGAGAAGTAAAACTTCTCAAAATATATTCAAGCCTGGCCCACAAAATAGTCACGAGTTTGTCACAAAATGTTGTGCAGTATATTTAATTTATTTTCTGGGAGATTAGTTCTACTGTCGCGCCTATCATATGACATCACAGATCTACAGAATGTAATCAGACCTTTATCGAAATGTTCACAGTAGTCGTTGGTTATAACGTGTGTGGTGGTAGGGTTGTTGGTAGATTATATTTTTCTAAGTCGAATGCATATCTATGTTATCACTAAACTTATTCAGTTTTCAGTAGCTCTCTAAATCATCATTATCATCGTTCCATTATTATTATTATTATTATTATTATTGTTATTATTCATAACAAATTAAAGAAATAAAACGGGAAAGATTCCGTTGGAATCAATATTCACTTGGCATAACAACACCAAAATTAAGCGTGAGACTAACTTGCGAATTATCGTTCTACAGTTGCAGATAATACTATCAGAGCGACAATTTATTCGTACTGTTGCTGTTGTTGCTGCTGTAATAAGCTGAAGATTTTCTCCTCTTAGGGTATAATAACTTTTCATAAAACTATCTACGAATTTAGTAGTGTACATCGCAGATCTGGAGATATATTCAGTCAGTATTGTAGGACAAGAAAGAGGGCGAAGATGGTATTGTGCCAAACCATGAAAATAACTATTGACAGTTTACCTGAAATAGTACCCCAATTACACGAACCAGATGTAACGTGCAAATATCTCACCAATCGAGCAGGAGAAAAATATTTCATAACTAGATTGATGACATGTTTCCAGAATGGCTGATGGTATTTAGAAATTTGACAACAATTGACAGACGGACAATAAAAGGGAAACAGGAAAACTCCTCCTTTCCATCACGGCATTAACATTAATTTGAAATATTTGCACCGTATTTACCTAACTTTATTTTTGGCTTTTCTCAAGGCCAGTTTATATATATATATATATATGTGTGTGTGTGTGTGTGTGTGTGTGTGTGTGTGTGTGTGTGTGTGTGTGTGCCACGTGACTTTTTGTTTATAATATATATTTTTATTAGAAATATTGATCCTGACTTATTTAGTAGTGTGTGATTTTATCATGAAACGAGATTTGTTCATCAGTAAATATCTATAATTTAATAGTTATTGGCATATATATATTTTTTTTAATTTCAAGAATATAATGATTGTCACGCTCGAACGATATAAAATTTCACGAGAAACAAGATAAATTAAAGTTATTGATTGATGGAATCACAATGTAAATTGCAAAAACAAACTTATAGAAATCATAGAAAATCAGATAAAAATGAAAACATCGGCAAAATAACAAAAACAAAACTTTAAATATGTTACAGAAAGAGATTTTAGAAGATTGAAAGCAAGGAAAATGACATGAAACCATCAGAACAAGCACAAGTAAAAGTTTATGTTTGGGTGAAGATGCAGATTTCACAAGTGTTTTTTTATTGATGAATTCAGAATTAAATTTTAATGATAACTGAGAACTGAGGTAGAGATTGGATAATTCATAGAAATTATCAATGCAATTTAGAAGACAATAGAGATGAGGTGGAGTAATGGCTGATATTCGTATTTTATCTCGTCTAATTATCGGTCCTGTCACTTTCAATGATGGTATAAAAATGAATGCAAACAAATATTCTAAGTTTATAGATAATATGTTTATAAAGTGGTTCTTTGAAAAAATGGTTGCAATATCAACTTAGGGGAATAGCCCCAGTTTCTCCAATGGAAACATGTTATTATTGCTTAAAGACGATGCATGTGAGTATAGAAATATTAAATAAAAACATATCTAAGAAGCAATAAAAAAATACTTAAAATCAGAACACTAGAAATGTTAACAAAATCAATCAATGAAAACTGGTGAAAGTTTTAGAATTTCAAGGTGCCTATATTAAAACGTATAATAATAAAATTATAATTTATTCATGCATATGAGATATTGTGCAGCCAGCAACGGTTGCACAATACCAATTTAAATATGACAACATTGATTTTAATAATAGAATGTGCCACTGCCCAGATTAAGTCACCTTATTGTAATGCTTTTCTAAATGAGTACATGCAAGTCTTTTTTTTTCATACATAAAAACATACATGAAGAAGAGTTGGGCACTTTGACGTGGTGTAATGGTCAGCAAACTTGTCTCGCTAGATCAATTACGAATGAATACGATACCCCATTCTTTCGACGTTGTGCCACATGGAAGCTACGCTTAGAAAATCACCTTGCATATAGAAGAGTGTATAAAAGCATCCAAGTAAATAGAAATATTAGTAATATTTCTATTTACTTGGATGTGGTTTTCGTAATTGCAGCTATCTTTTTCTATTCTTTATATCAGCAGCTAAAGATAATTGGGTCTGTAACATATTTAACATTTACTTCTCGACCAGTTCTTGCACGTTATGAATTCTGTACTGATGATTGCATTGCCATTAGACTGGATAGCAGGTAATTCAATCTCCAGTAACTCAAAGCCAAAACAATGCAAGCACATCTAACATCTTTGACCAATAGTGTGAAAAACGATGCTGTATTTAAACGCTATTGCATATCCGGCTTTTCTCCCTAGCGGAATATTGACATTAACAATCACAGCCAGTGGGATGTGGATTAATCCGGACAAAACGAAAAGTTTCAATTGCTTTTCTGAGGTTCCACTAAATGAAAAAGCGTTCTTGACATTCAAGGTAAGTAAGCAAGGACTTAAGAATATGACCTGGCCCATGAAATAGTCACGAGTTTGTCGCAAAAGTGAAAAAATTAAATTAAATGCAATGTCTACAAAACGGAGTGACTCTCATTTCTATAACAGTGAGATTTGAACGCTAAACAGATTTCCTGTCAAGGGATTAACAGTTTTTTCACATTCTCTACCTCTCGGGAGCTCTTAGAATCACATGGTATATCCTGAGGTAACCATTCGCCATAATATGAACATCGTAAGTATTAAGTATATGATCATCTGCCATCATCTCAAATGAGTCGGTTATAACATTAGAATTCCATAAGTCCATCATCCACGTTAGATCTTGCATTAGGAATGACCAGCGGGTAATCGACTGACAGAAAAATGGTTCAACTGAAAACAGCACTTCAAGTGTGCAATGTGATACCCAATCAAGTGGAACTTCTGACTTTTCAGTGACAAACCTGATACGTGATAGACTACCAGGCCACTGAGTCTTTTAAATTCTACCGTACTGCAACCAGGAATAAGCAACAACTAAAAGACTTGAAGGTAGATTCGTAGTCCGACAGGCCTTGGTGACGGCGTCCCACGTCACTCCTGAAGATTCTTTGTGCTTTCTCTGTTGTGTTTCAGAATTAGCGTCATAAACCATCGTCAACACGTTGATTTAAAACAAAGAAAGAAAATTCCTACAAGAGAAGGTACGGATTTCAATGAACAAACATATATCATGCTTACTTGCTTTTCAATGGGACAAGATAAACGAATCAGTACATACAGTGTGCAAAATGTTTAAAAAGGAGAAATATGAACGACTTTTCTTTTGACTTCTTTCTCTGCCCGCCTTATTTAAAATCTCGAAGCTAATGTTATCTGAGTTGAAGTGATCACATAATTCCAGGTTTTATGCTGTTGAAATGCATTTCGGTTTCAGTATTAATGCAGTTGACTTGGAATGTTCTTGACTATCTGACTGATTCAAAACAAAATTCCTAGCTTTTTTATCATCTGGTCCAAAATCCGAAGAATAACATTTCCATACAAACCTTTTATATTATTATGTTCCAAGAAAAGGAATTTGGTAGTTCTCAGTGGATAGAAAATGAAATAAGACTCATTAAATCCCTAATACTGTTTCATTGCTATGGCCCACCTTGTATCAGTTTTACTTTGGATCTGCAGTATTCTAATCTTTCTGCGAAGAACTTTGGAACCAATCTCGGTGCTTCAAGTATTAGAGTTATGATAACTCCGTGTGTTATTTTTTAGGTCTTGATAAAGTTTACATTTATGTTTTTCTTGTATTATTACAATTCCTTGCGAAATAACCACGTGTCCATCTTTTAAGTCCTTGCTGCAACAGTTCCTTTTGAACAAACTCAGTGTTCATTCGTTTCATATGTTAGACAGCTTCATCTATCTCAATGCATTTACAATTTTGAGATGACTTGTTTTCTTGCTTCTAATAAAATTGATTCTTATTTGAACTCTTCTGGGTCACCATTAATAGCAATTCAGTTTCCTCTTTGTAACCACTTCCACATTATCTATTTTTCAGTTCTTTTCTTTGTCTCTTTGTTCTACTGCAACTTTTGCGTTTCATAATTACTCTGCTTCGTATAATTTTCAAATTCAGATTTGAATCAATATTTAGATTTAATTTTTGAATTTATTTTCATAGTCGACACATTCCTCAATTTTAACGCGTCCTCTTCCTTCGTGTTTCCATTTCACATAAAATACATTAACGTTATGTCTGGTTTTTATTATCAACTTTTTAAATAAATTTCTCAGTTATTTTACCAAGCTTGAACATCATACAATGATCACTAACCAGAGACTCTTTTTTCCGTTACTCCTGTTGAGTTTAGTCGTTACCGATTGCCGTGTCAAATTCAAATTTCAATCGAGGCTGTTGCGTTCATTTTCGCACAAATGACTTTGGAAAATTATGAATCCATATCAATTCGCCAGCTTTGATTGGCAACCAATCTGTGAAAAAGACAACTACATGGAGCTAACAACTTCACTATTTCGAGTACATCTTGAAGTGTTTCGATATCAAATGTCTCTGCTACCTCACTCACTTTCTCTATATACATGGAGGTGCGAATTTTTATGTGTACTTGTGCGTGTCGGTGTGTGTGTGTGTGTGTGTGCGTATTAGGTGCCCACTACAAAAGGTCACTTGCGTTCAATCTTACATATAAGTGTATATACACGCTCACAAATATTTAATTCCATGTAGGTAATTCTCTCTCTCTCTCTCTCTCTCTCTCTATATATATATATATATATATATATATATATATATGTGTGTGTGTGTGTGTGTGTGTGTGTGTGTTTTATGGACACACGTGTTCAATAAAAACCGTTTTTGCTGTAGCAAAATGAACATAAACAGGATATAGCTGTCTTCATTCATGGTGGATGTCATGTGATCATTTCAGATCCGGTTTCTCATAAATAAAACAGAAACAAATTAGAAAATATCTTTGAATATTCGAGCATTTCATTCATTTTGTTCGTGTAGCGACCTTTTTATTATTCAGACTACAAGCAAAGACTAAATTGCTTTATTAGTAATCATTACAGTGATAGTTAACGTGACCTTTTCTTTTCTTTTCACTATCTTAAGAGAATTAAAAGACCCACCAGTTATTATTATCGGTAGATATAATTTTAATATCATAGAAACGCGATACCCATGGTTTAAATGATTTTTTTCAAAATGAAAAGCCTTTCTGAAAATGTTTATTTTAGTTTTAATTTCAAGCGAATAGATTAAATTTTACATTTCCAGTAAACAAAATACTTTAGTGCATTTCAAAACTATTTTAGATTGACTGGAATATGTTTTCATTTTTAAATCGCTAGAATTGTTGATTTTGTGCCATTTTAGCTATCTTTCACTGTAATATAATTCTATTAAAAATTAAAATATACTTTTCCGAAACTTTATTTGAGGAATATTAGCTAATTGAGAGTTTAATTAATGTGATTTGGAACAAATATTACTTACTTTAAGTTTAAAATGTCGCAGAAATGCATTTTTTAACACGACGGTAGCTGTTTATATAAAGGTGTTGACAACTTGAGTGACAAATGGAACTAACTTTTTTTCTACGGTGGACATATGTGTAAACTTTACTCGAGGAATATTATTCAAGCGCCTTCTTTATATAATTTTTTTATTTACCCAGTAAAAATTTAGGAAAATATTCTCCGTAATTTACCGTTTTATTGAATTTTAGGTATATTGGCTTTAAATTTACTATATTCACCGCTCTTATTTTCTGATAATGTCGTGTATGAACATCCTTATTTACAAAAGTCGTTAAAAGTATGCACACAATAAATATTTCAAAATTCTTTTTAAGATATTGTGGGTCGATGAATTGTAGTAAGCTTTTCCATTTATGTTTAGTAAATATAGTTTTTGCTTAACAATATCACCTAACCGGGATAAGTAATACAGAATTTTAAAAAATAAAAATTTATAAATTATTCTAATTATCTGTTTTTTTTAAATAATGAAAAAATTCTTATAAAAATGTATTATTCATCAATAACTTCTTTCTTTAGACAATATTGTCCATAATATGTCTTAATCACAAAAAAAAAGTGTTAAAAGCATTTCTAATTAAATAATGTCTTAATTTTATTGCATTTTTTATTTTACGATTCAGAGCAGATTTTCGGTAACTGGTGGCGTTCTGCTTCTAACTATACAATATTTAATTTCTCGAAATTTAATAATACTAAATAAGCGGGTGGTAGGTAACAAATGTAACTTTTTTTTACGTAAATTTTCTTAAAAAATTGTGAATAAGTCCTAAAATTTTCAATAAAGAATTATTTGATTTTTGCAAGAATTTTCAAATCAGTATATATTTCACCGTAAAAAAGACGCTAAAATTTTCTATACTAATCTTTGGTCCTCCCTGTTGACACAGACAAACAAGACTTTTAACGTTCAAAAATGTATGAACAAATTTAATTTAATAATCACAAAATCCTTTGGCCGTTCCTTTTAATAATAACACAAGGATTTTGACGATAGAAGTTTGTTTTTATAAATTTGCGTCATTTTTCATCATGGTATGCTCATTTTTTAGAAAATCTGTGGAGGTACCTACATGAAATACACGAAAAGCTATTTTTAGATAGTAGGCTCAGACAGAAACCTAAAAGAACTCTCAGATAATATAGTAAAGGAAAGCAAGAAGAAAGGACTATTAACTGTAAGAAGACGGAACGTATGATTGTTAGTAAAAGTGATTGTGAGATATATAGTGGGGACACCAGAATCAAACAGTTTAGCAATAGATGAAGGAACAATTGACAGAGAAATCTGAAGAAACATCGTCATAGCGAAAAACGCATTCCAGAAATTAAGCAAGGTATTAAGAGACTGGACTGAATTCCTATATAATATCTAATCTCTTATATGCCAGTGTATACTGGACAATCTGTTCATAGGCGAATAGAATAACTCAAGTGTCAGAGGTGTGGTTCTACTGAAGAGGTGTGGTTCTACTGAAGAATGCTGAAAATACTACGACCAAAGCATGTGATAAACGCGGATTAATGAAGGAAATAAAAAACGGGAGATCTTATAAAAGAGACAGGGTTAAAATTACTGGGACAAGTAATGAGGAGGAAGCTCTTGGTGAATCTCTTACAAGATATGATGAAGGCAAGAGAGGTAGAGAGAAAACTCAGTGTAACATATGTATGAGTTTGTATAAATGGAATGAAGGAGAATGTTAAAGAGTGAAAAGGAACTTAGAGCAAGCAAGACAGGAAGTCCATGTTCGCTTACCTTGTGAAAGGAATGAATACACTAAATATATTTAGCAACTATAAACATAAAATCATGAATACCCATCACAAAACAATCCATAGACAAACTCCTATCAACACAAAAATAATTCTTTAATAATGAGTTATAGAAACCGAAAATTGTCAAACTACAATGAACAGGTTATGCTCAAATTCTCCCCAGAAATCAGAAAAATGTTTCGAGTAGTAGAACAGTAATTAAAAGCATTCGACCGAACTATAACAATTTATACCCCAAAACACCCACCAGTGTGTGTGTGTGTGTGTGTGTGTGTGTGTGTGTGTGTGGTGTGTGTGTGTGTGTGTGTGTGTGTGTGTGTGTGTGTGTGTGTGTGTGTGTGTGTGTGTATTCTATTTTCTCAATAAAAATTCAGGATATTTGAATGAATTAAATTTTCCTTGTCTTGCCGAACATTTCATACATTTCTCAAAAATCAATCCACTAATAAATGCAGAAACGGATTTGTTTTTCTCTACATGTGTGCGCATGCACGTGCTTGTGTGTGGATGTATAATATTCTTGCCCATGTTTGATTATTTTATCAAAGCGAGAAACGAACCAGATTAACAGTGCTTTCGTTACTTGTAATATATAAAATTATCAAAATCTGACGTCTCTTTCTGAGAAAGAGACGCCGGATTATCATCACCACCGAAGGAATTCCGACATTGCTGGTGAGATGATGAGTTGGAAAAGACACGACAAATGGTGTTTACGAAAACAGAAACGAACTTTGTTTTGAAGAAAAAGCAACATCAAAGTACAAAATCATGAAAAGATGATCAAAACCTACAAGTAAACTTCTTCGCGTGTTGCTTCGAGGGAACAGTGATTGAATCTGAAATAATGGCAAACAGGAGTGCCTGCAAAACGTGGCCGTTTATTGAGAAGTTATCCCATCAAAGAACGAGACATAGAATAAAAGAAAGGCGAGAATATCTACATTATATTCAGAGATAAATTGCCAAGTTTGTAACTGAATATATTCAAGAATTACTTTCCAAGAACGATTCTTGAAGTGAAAATGTGTGTGGATCTGAAGAACCAATACATATCTAAATCATAGGCCATACTAAGAACCATAGAAACTAAATTATGCTTTAGAAAATGACTTAACAATTTTCATTGTGATAGTTGTGTATCAAATAGCAATGACAATCCCACCTTATTTTAATTCACATTTTTAGTTCACTCCAAAGAATACAGAAAATAATCAGCTTGCTTTCATAAATATATTCTTAACACACAGGAGTAAAACCACACAACAGAAAGCTTCAGATATGTTGAAAATTGATGACCCCAGAAATAAACGCTGTTGTGAATAATAATAATAATAATAATAATAATAATAATAATAATAATAATAGTAATGAGAATAATTAAAATATAGTAATATTAACAAAATGGATCAAGAGAGTAATGTTTGACCGTTGGTAATAATTATAAATGCATAGAGTAACAATGTAGTAAAAAGAGAAGGAAAATATGGATGCTGCATTGATGACCAAGAAAGAAGATTTAAATTAAGGGTAATGAAAATAGTAATTTTAACACAAGAACAAAAAGAAAAAGAAGAAATCTTAAACTAATAATAACACCACTAAAATCAATAGTAATAATACTAACAGTAAATGTATATAGAAAAAATAGAAGAAAAACTATTGTATTTGTTGAAAGGATTGACTTCGACCGAGAAAAATTATAATAATTAAGGGAATATAAATATATAATAAGAAACAAAACTAAAAAGAAAGCTCGATGTGTTGAATGCATTTTGTGAATAGAGCATATCTTATTGATTCTTTTCTATAACTACTTTTTCCAAATCGGAAATGTTTTTCTTTCTACTAAGGAGTGGAACTTATTTTACTTGCATGAAGACATTCAGACAGACAGAAAATGGATTTTATATATATACTAAATATAAATTACTGTACAAATATACACTGTAAATTTTAAATGGATCAATGACAAGATTGATTGATTGATTGATTGATTGATTGTAATCTACTGAAAAATGATGCAGACTAAATATCAATTTTTGCAAATAATTAAAACAGATTTCGCCTAGAAATGATTTTGGGTTCGTTTTTAAGTGAGAGGTTACGTTTTCATTAATCCATATTTGAACAAGGGTATCTATTCTTATTCGAGATAAGTCAGTTGCTTCATCATTTCCGGTCTTTCACTATCACCTAGTTGGCTGCAAGTTTTAAAAATTACATAGAGAAGATTAGTTCTCTCAACTAACTTTCGCATTTCTAGACATAAAATCTCTGGACACACCAGAATAAGAATAATCATAAAAGAACGCAGACAAATAATTCAAATACTCTCTCTCTCTCTCTCTCTCTCTCTCTCTCTCTCTCTCTCTCTCTCTCTCTCTGACACACACACACGCATAAACACACACACACACACACATATATATATACACGTATATATAAGGGTGGGTGTGTGTACTATGTTTGATTTTATTATACTATCTTGATATAAACATATGTGCATTTCAGTTTATAATATCTATTTTTTATAGAAATATTTATAGAATGATTGAGAGTTTGCTATTATCTTCTTCATGGTTTATGGACCCATCACGTTGAAACACCAGTTTCCGTACGGTCACCCAAGTTATGGAACGTCGAGACTGGTCGAGACCTAGATGGGTGACCACTTGAGAATGCCAAGTGCTGTAAGCTCGGATGTGCGGGTGGTGTAATGGATAATGACTCAGAATTGTTAATCGAAGATCCGAGTTCTAATTTTTGTTGGGTTCATTATATTCACTTACGCGAAAATACGCGAATATTACTAAGCCATTATTATCTCAAAATATTTTACAATTTAAATATATTTTCTGGCTTTAAATAACCTTCAAAGTAAATGAATCAGTCAATCAATTCTTCAAATGGAAGGTTGTTCATCATATTGTAAATTAATATTAATAATCGTATAGTTACTTATATTTTAATTGTGATCGGTCGTAAACAAAAAATTATATAGTTATCGAGTGACGGGAACACAACGAAAAGCATAAATGTTGAATAGAAATCACAAAAAATAATCAACGAAGAAATTGAAAATATTTATAAAATAATAAAACGAAAAAATTCACTTTAAGCATCTCAGAAAGGAATTTGAGAAAATTTAAAGGCTAGCAAGAAAATATTTGTACAATCTAATGTGATAAATGCAGAAAGAGAAAAATGATGTAGAATATTAAGAATATTGACTAATGGTAGGAAAGAAATCAAAATAACAACACGAAACTAAATGCGTAATTTTAGTCAAGTAGCTCAAGGAAATAATACATTTCAGCGACAAATGTAGAACTAAATTGGACTGACTAGAATCAGGGATTCTTTCTTCGTGCAAATAATTCATAAAATAAGATTTAGAAAACTACAAGGCGGAGTGAAACATTTTCACATTTTTTGAAAAAAGTAACTGATACAGGAAAGATAAATTTATGCAATGAAAGAGAGTAACAGCACACTACTATTGCTGGAGGTTCTAATATCTCAAACAGAGCAAGGGTTCAAGACATCCGTATACCGTAAACCGACATTCAACGGACAGTACCTCAATTTCAACTCCCACCATCCATACAGCGTAAAGAAAGGGATCGTCCACTGCTTACAACACCAAGCAAAAATCATAAGTGGTGACCTAGAGACATTAGATAAAGAATTGGTCAGTATAAGTAGTACTTTATAACGTAACAACTACCCTGGGGACATGGCAGCAGCCCCAAAAAACTGTTATAGACGGGTACAAGAGGAGGACAACAACACTCAGAAAATAGTCTGCCTGCCTTATGTGAAGGGGTTATCAGAGAAAATACAAAGGATTTGCGGTCCATATAACATCAGGACAACCTTCAAAAGCTGGACGACACTTCACAGATATCTCTCCCGAGTAAGAACCCGCAATAGAGGAGAACATGACTAAAGACTGTGAGTACGCCATTCCGTGCAGCTGCGGAAAGAAATATAAAGGGGGAACATGCTGCCCACTTAAGGTAATGCTTCAATAACACCAGAAAGCTGTAACACGAGGGGAAGTGGAAAAATCAGGTGTAGCGGACCACATATGGAAAGAAAAGGGAGATCACCGCCCTCTGTGAGATCAAGTTGAAATCATAGACATAGAACATCATTGGAAAATTCGTAAACTTAAGGAATCAGCACATATGCTAGGCCACAAAGATTTCCTAAGCCGACCAAGCATAGAAATGAATACAATATAGGAACCAGTAATAAGGAGTGTCAGAGAAAAGCGATAATAACAACGAAAATTGCAATATGACCTCTGGTAAAAAAAAAATGCAATGATAACAGCAAAAATTGCAATATGAGCACTGGTAAAAAATTGTTGCTGAAGACATTAGGTTTTTAATACACCTGATTTTCATGTTGGCACAGGATCTTTTCGGTATTTAAAAACATTTACATCAACCGGACAACAGAGAATGCACCAGAGTTTCAATGGCGTAATGAAACCAACAAAGATAACTATTCACGTCCGAATAATTCATGGAATATTAACAATACTTCATCGTAAAATTTTAATCCATCCGAAACAACATCCGAAATAAATATAAAAAAGAAAAGGATAAACTTCTTGACATCATTTGCTAGCAACAACATAAGGTAATCGACGAACAAAAATGTTTTCCTTTCTACTAATACAAATTTTCATGCATTATATATCGAAATTGGCACAACGAGTTTTCGAGTGACTACAATTTTTAAATAAAATAACAGAATATAAAACTAACGCTCCCATACCAATACTAAGTAAATGAGATATTATATAAAATTAGCAGGGAATTCAGCTAAAAATATCTTTACTTTTTTAGATTAATTGTTTAATTAAAATAAAATATAAAATGTTTATATTCTGAACTTTTTGTTTGGTGTTTATAACTTAAATTAATTAACGATATAATTTCATTAATTAATGAAAGCAGCTGCGTGTAACTTGTTTGAAGTATTTTTGTTGCTTCTGCAAAGGTTGCGACAAAACCTGTAAATAACGTAACTTCGCGATGCAGCCCGATAAACAGAGGATGGATGCTACAAATGTCTTCTATTTATGAAAATTATTAAAGATCAATGGTTATCTTACCGTCTTTTAATTATTAGACAAATGATTAATTCGTTCAAACTTCGTCTTGCCATTATCAATCGTAAACATAATATTTTTGACAACCCAAATGTTAGGAACTTCTCGATTTTACCTTCATCCTAATTCGAACCGTATTCTTATGCATGTCGGGAATTTATTGGTAGATTCATGTATATGTGTTGCTGAAATACTATCTTTCACTCACTACTGATTTTTATTTATAGAATTCTTCTAGATTACTAATTACTGTGGGGGGAAACAAATATTCGTACACGTACACATTTTTAATTTATTGTATTTCCAATTAATGAATAAACCTACTTTTCATATAATTAATTGTACAGATACATAATAACTAAATATGCATAGAAAACAGAAAAAATTAGATTTGATAGAAATAAATCCCATTTATTCATTTTAATAGATGAAAAAATTATTCGTACAATGCAAATTTCAGATTTTAAAACTTTTAAATTCCTTTAATACTCTAGATTATTCAAATGAAATATTCTAGAATGTTCTAATATCGCTATCAGTAATTGTTTTTAGACTAAAAAAATACAAACAGAACATTCTGTAATTGATATTCGTGCAAAAAGTTTATTATGGCAAGAGATACAGAATTCACAAATTCGAAAAAAGAAGATAGGAACAATTTAAAGTCATCCTCTCTGAAAACTCGTCTGTTATTGAAAAGATACAGAAATGCCAGGTTAAAATTTGTTCGTGAACATAAGAATAACGAAAAATCGCATTGGGAAAAAGTATTATGGACAAACGAACTCAAAATTGAGTTGTCTGGACGTAATTCTAGAAATCATGTGAAGGAAAGATAGCGATGCCTTCAAACAAAAGAACTCAGTTCCAGCAGTGAAATTTGGTGGTGGCAGCATCATGGTTTGGTCGAAGTTTTTCTGCAAAAGCTACTAGCAATATATCAGTAATATATGGTAGAATGAATGCCGCAGCATATCAGAATATTTTGGAAGCAAATTTAATGATTTCGTTTAAAATCTTGAACTTCCTTCTGATTGGATCTTCCAACAAGATAATGATCCTAAGCACACTGCAAAATCTAGGAAGAAATGGCTTACTGAAAATAATGTAAATATCATGAAATGGCCAAGTCAGTCTCCAGATTTAAATCCAATGGTGAATCTGTGGTGTTATTTGAAAATTCAAATCCAATCGAGAGATCCAACAAACACCCCGGATCTGAAACCATATGCGCAGAAGAATGGAACAAAATACCAACTAAAATTTGCAAATATTTATTGAGAACTACAAGAGGTTGGTCGCTGTACAAGTGAATAATGGCCATTCTACAAAGTATCAAATGAAGATTATGGTTTCTTTTTTGTATTGTACGAATACTTTTTTCGCCCTTTAAAACGGATAAATGGGATTTATTTATATTAAATCAATATTTTCTGTTTCCTATGCATATTACTATGTATCTGTGTACAGATAATTATCTGAAAAGTATGTTTATTAATTAGGTGGAAATACAACAAATTAAAAAATTTTATGTGTACAAATATTTGCCCCCCACACACACACACTGTAAATTAAAGACAAAAATCTGTTCGAGCCCGGTTACTATCCGAAAATATTCTTCGACGTTAATTAAAAGATCCGAAATCGTTAAGAAAAGATTATCTCGGCTGTTCTATAGTTACGGCTATAATTTTCTATACGAAAATTTAAATTAAAACATATGCTAATAAAAATTTTTTTCAAATGTAATGAAATGGGGGAAAAGACTCTGGTGCGGAGAAAGTACAACCTTTGACAACAAACAGAGATGCAGAAAGACAGGTTTTATGGTATATAACCAGTGAACAAACATGAAAGATGGCTATATTGCGTTTAGTGATTCTTGGATTTAAATTTGGAAAAGAGTGTAATTGCGAACGTTAATTAAATATTTTGAAATAAAAATGTTGTTAAGATCTAACGTCTTCCAGTCTTCGTCATTCTTATAAGATTTCAATCTATCTTGGAAGTGTGTCAACAATAAATTTGTATTGACATGCAACTAATTCCAGTTTTCGATGATTCAACTCTGATCTAAGACTTCTTCTGATTTTCCAAATACAACGTAGGAAAGAAGATATCCTCTCCAGAACATGGACAAACCAATAATTAGAGAAAAAAAACTGGCGGTCACTTATAGTTATATATTTGATTGTTATGAATGGGATCGTCCCGGCTATACGGTTACAATAATATCTGAAGCAGAAAAATGAAAGAGTAAAACCCGCCATTGCAAAAACAACGTAATATTATTTAACGTCCCAGGCAATAGAATAATGAGCCCGAATGATGATTCTACAGAGTTGAAAAAATTATTTTTTGAAGGAGGAAAAATCCAACTACGAGAAAATTTTAAAATTTCAAGCAGGCCGTTTGTCGATTGGTCGGGACTTCATTAAAAACTAAAATCCTAAGTTTTTCCCTGAATCCTTAAACCAAGTTTCTTGTAAAATGTATGGCAATCTACAGAGTCAAAGATAGGGGTTAATTTATACGACAGAGTTTTTTATACTAATGTTCGCCCAGTACAAGGCCCAAGAGTCACTCAATGTAGCGGGCTACTGAGGTATTGTATGAACATAAGAAAAGGTAAAAAAATAAAGTTCCAATACTTATGCAGGAAAGATAATGGCTAACCGTAGACTTGAAGAGTTCAAGATTTTGTAGTGATTGGAAAAACAACCTCTGCTGGGAGTCTGTTACTCAACAATTCTTGGGAGGAAGCTTTCCGAAAGGAACTTCTTTCTTACTAATGGAATATGAAGGAAATCGGGATGATTCACTCTTGTGTATGTGGCATGGTGGGTCCCTGTTACAAAAGCCAAGCGTAACCAAAAGAACAAAATGAGATAGATATATAAATAATTAACTTCAAACTTTTTATCCATTGTTTTCTCGAAGACACCAACATTAATGGCGTTCCAGATATGTTTCTAACACTAACACGGTTGTTCTTTTCATAATTTCGTAATCTTTTAATGTTTTCTTCTTTAATGATGTTTGTTCATCTTGCCATCTTCAAAAACATGTATGCAGGCTTCCAATGGTAACTAAGAACTTCTAGTACCACTTCTAACACCAATAGAGCATGCTAGCATCTTCTGAAAAATATCAGATAAATATTTTTATTCTCAATCTTATTTTCATGATGCTTACAACATGTGATATATGTTTACACAATGAGCATATCTAAGAGAAAGTAGCTAAAAATTGATTTTACAATCGAAATTTCCCTCCTTTTTAAATATATACTGGAATCGTTGCGTTTTTTTACATGCGGCATTTGTTGGTGCCATTAAATTATTTGCCAAACTGGATACGTATGTATTTACATCAGCAAATAAGATTTTCACTTCAACAATTTATTTTTCCTGTTCTTTCTCTTCTTTACAATTCTGTCTATTGCGAAAAAGTAACACGGATTTCAAGAAGTAAATAAAGTCACTTTATTATTTTCTGAAGGTGATATGAATGAAAAATGATGCGATCAAAATCACTCAATCAATCACTTGCTTCTAAATCGATACTAGATTAACTACAAACATTATATTTTCGCAAGGATCATTACTATTCCAAGAGTTATCCTTTCTGCTTTTACATTGCTTTGGCCTTTCTATTCAGCAGCCTTTCCCCATTCCATATGGGAAGAAGGAGACGCTTTCCCTTTTTTGTCTACCCGTAATGATTAAAGCGTATATCTGCCAGAATTATAAATAGCTTATGTTCATTTACTCATCATTATTATAATTGTCTTTACAATGTTTTTCTCTTTACATGTCTTTCTAGGTTATTTACAGCCCAAATATATTTGAGACTGTAGGAGGTTGCTTACAATGTCAGTAAAGTGCATTGCCAAGAAAGTAGATTATATTCAAAATATTTCTTGTGTAAATAAAGCATGTTCGTTTTTGTTTTCATTATTAGATTAACTATAGATTTAGTAAGTCCTTCACCTTTTTCAAACGTATAATTAATTTTATTTAATCATTAATTACAAATAAATCACGTTAATTGTTTTCTTAATTTTCCATGACACAATGCAATCAAGCAGGAAAGCTTGCGACCTAATATTCGTTGCGTTTCGAGGCTTAAAACAAATCTATACTTTATTTAACCTCATCGTAATTGTACGGTTTCTCGACGAGGAATATTGTACAGATCTGAAAAGCCTATAATCCCAAACAGTGGGTCAGGAGAGTTGGATGAATGAAGTAAAGCTTCTATATTCAAAGACAAAAGGCAAGAGGAACACTTTTCTCATTCATAAGTGAAGTTCGCTTTCTCAGTAAAAACTAATTTTGTACTTACGGTTGATGACTATTTCATTACATTTCAACATTTCAATAGAGACAACACACTTCATTGGATTTCATTTTGATTTTGGTATAGAAAAAGGCATTTCGTTTAGTCCTAACCATTGTTTCCTTTGCTTAATATAATTACATGGCCTTTGCTTTCATCACCAGAGATAATCCTTTCTGAAATATGTTCACTGATATAACTTGATGAAAAGATACTCTGATTAAGTTGAGAATCGATTAATAATGTGAGACCCATTGGCCAAGATTTGACATTTTCCCAACATCATGGACGGGGGGGGGGATTAAGTTTGTTGTATTAGTTTTGTTGGCTGCCTTCATTCTTTTCATTTTTGTTACCCTTTTGCCGAAATTCCAGTATATGATATATAAAGAACATATTAATATATATATATATATATATATATATATATATATATATATATATATATATATATATATATATATATGTATTTTCATTTTTATTTTAACTTTTGTTTGTAAATTTTATCATTATTGTTTCTTTCTTTCTTTCTTTTTTATCTTTTCTTCAGTTGTTGTTTTCCTTTTTTTTCTTATTTTTCCTCCTTTCGCTTTTCTGCATGTTAGCATTTTGCACTTCTTGTTATTACCTTTCTTTCTTTTTACTCTCTTTCATTCTTTCTTTCTTTATTACAGCATCCGCTGTTCCTATTTAACTATCAACCATTTTCCTTCTACTTCCTGGTTTTATTCCTCTTTGACTTTCTTTAGAATACTTTTCCTTTTCTTATAATTATCCATATTCTTTGTTTGTTTTTGTTTTTTGGTGGGGGAGGGGCATTTTCTTTGTTTCTTTCGTTCTCCTTTTCATCTTTGCTTTTACTTCATTTTATACCTTTCGTTTCTTTTGCTATTTTCTTTTCTGTTATCTTGGTCATATACTTAACACTAATTGTTACTTTTATTTCTTTTAGCCTTTTTTACATTTTGCCTCTATTCATTTCCTTTTACTCTCACTGTTCTTGTGGTTGTTCTTTTTCTTTGTTCAATATTTCTTTTCTTCACCAGAATATGTCAATGATTTTTTTTCCTTACGATGACATATCTCCTTTTTCTTTTCCACCTATTTTCCACCATTTTCTAGCTTCTGTCTTAAGATAAAGGACATGTAAGTCCCGGGAAGTGGAACATGCTGGCTTTATTTTATTAGACCCGTGTATTATCTGAGCAGCTTAATTTAATTTCGTGTCAAAATAATTAAAAAGAAAATGCATAAAAAAGGAGGAAAACAGGGAACAAATCAAACAAAAATATTTGGAACAATATCAAATAACATGTTCAGGAAGCATGTAGTAGGGATGCACATTTAGTTTCTCATATATATGCAGACATTAATAGATAAAGTGTGGACAATAAAAGATATACACTGTTCCGTAGAAAAGTACAAGGTGAATAGTTTTATACATGCAAACACTGGCTAGTTACATTTGTAAGGATACTAATACATATATATGTATATATATATATATATATATATATATCGTAGACTCTCTCCTATATATGTATATGTATGTATATATATATATATATGTGTGTGTGTGTGTGTGTGCGTGTGTTTGTGTGTGCGTGAGTGTGTTTGTATATGATGAATGTACTCGTATGAAAACAATGAAAATCATATTTATTGGCATAGGCTGATTATAGAGATATTATGATTTAATAAGTAATCTTGCGTTCATAATGATGCCCGTCAATCTCTCTATCTCGCCGTCTTTTTATTTTTTCCTTTATTCTCTATTTATCTAGCTAGCTAGCTAGATAAATAGATAGAGAGAACAAGCTATAGCCGTATACACACAAAGAAACACAGATATACACTCAGATGCATCATTTATACTTAAAGGTTTTCAGTTTCGCATAAAGAGACACAAACAAATATGTACGCACAATGAAATCTAATAATGCACTTGCCATCAAGCAATAAGGAAACAATCTTCTTGTATATTCAGTGCGACAACCACATTATTGCCCCGATATAAAATGTACACGCATAGTGAAATACACATTTGTTCAAACAGGAAAAAGAATCTGTCATTCAGACGCATACATACATATACACAAAGGCGAGAAACCGTCACAGTTGTGCTAATCTGGTAGAGGAGAAGAAAACAATTCGCTTGCTCTCGAGTTGATGAGCAAGGCAAATGGAAAACAACTGCTTTAATTATTCGTGTTGTCAATTTTAACCCCTTCAGGACACATGCACTCGAATCGAAGACCATTCGGCGCGGATTAATTTGCTTAGATTTCTTGCTTCCTTTTCATCTATCTACTAACCTCTTCTTATTGTTCTTATCCATGCAATTATCGATCAAGAAATATACTTCATTACAATCTATCCATCAGTCTCCCATATCTCGACGTTCATTTATTTGGTGCCCTTGCATTTTTCGCTTTTTTTTTCTTTCACCTTCCGCTTTTCTTCATTTCTGATTTTCGCTACGGATGGATTTTACTATATATATATATATATATATATATATATATATATATATATATATATATATATATATATAGAGAGAGAGAGAGAGAGATAAAAGTATCAATATAAACTAAATAACGTGATATAGCAACTGTATATGGGTGCGATATACAATCATATATATGTGCGTGTGTGTATGTGAATGTATCTGAGTGTTTTCAGATACGCATGTGTTTATTCATATTAACCTATGTGTACAACATCGATCAAGCAAGTTATCTATAGATTTATATCTCCACTTCTTCATGCATCTCGGTGTTTGTTTTTAATTCTTTCCTTCAGCCAGCTTCTCTATTTTAATCTTTTAGTTTCCCCGATCTCATTCTTTCGCCTTCTTCTTTCTCTCCCTCTTCCTCTTTCTCTCACATTATAAATATATATATATATATATATATATATATATATATATATATATATATATACTTTCTCCCATTCGCTTTCGTACAGATAGATAGACCGTCAGATCTGTTTGGTTTCCTTGCTGCGACCAATTCCTTGTCTCCATTGACAATGTACTGCTGCCCTATTTTTTCATGGTTACATCTTTTGCCTCGGGTAATTCTACTAACCACTCGTCGAAATTATCTTTCTATTTGCTAATACGTCTTTTTCGTGTTCCAAACATTGTGTTTGCCTCCTTTAATTCGATATTCCTGTCGATTGCTTTTGTTCGACAAGTGACGATTCTCCACAAGTTTTCTCTAAAACTTATAATGATTATCATCGGCAGCAGCAACATATTTTTTCCATTAAATTATAAAAATATTTCGGGGATTTCTACTCTCGTTAAAACATCATCTCTCGGTAAAACTTAGAGCTTTCGTTTACCGAAGAGACATAAAAAAATATACTTTTATGCCAAAATATGAATTCATGGCAGACAACTATCTCGTGTTTTTTTAAGTCATCCAAAGCTAACTACAATTTTCGCCTTCTCGTTTTCTTCGCTTCTTCTATAATAAATATTAACCTGCATATGACTATGATTACACGATTATCTTTATCTGTCAAGGCTAACAAAAGATAGTGCAGTAAATTTTGGTGACATTGCTTAATTAAGAGAAAGTGTTAACGTGCGCTTTGCTTAGCATCATGGAAGTCAATGAACAAGAATAGGACTTTAAAATACCATCTCCTTTCAGGACGTTGTCGATTTCGATTCTCCATTGATGCCTTCGCCTGATTATCAGTGAATTTGCATATCTTCATGAAGCGATTTCCCGTCGCCTTCTCAAGAGTTTCGACTTCAGAGTTTTCCTTTTCTTAGACTCGATAGAATGTTAGGGAACCCAGTTTAGCCTGCTATTTAAACTCAGCTGTGATTTAAGTAGCTGAGTGCGCGTAAGAGTGGGGAACAGACAGTCTCAATCTTTTTCCAATGAAAATAATACGTAAATGAACGCAACAGGCAAGACAGAAATTTGAACACGGTCGTCCGATTCCACTTTCTGCGGTGAAAAACTTTGCACTAACTGTGCATACTTACATTATAGATATAAATATTCTTTTAAAAGATGGCGAAACTTAAAAGATTATTTTATTGTCAACACACTGTCTGCCTACTACGAGATAACTCGTTTTTTTTTTTACTATGACTCCGACCACACGTATTTGTGGTCTTGCCGTAAAGATTACAACCAGTAGTTTTTTTCCTTGATTTTAACGTATATAACGGACAGTTGAAGTCTGGCAACTAAAAAAATTCACGGGGAAAAATTAATTGAAAATATAAATCATAAATGAAGCATTTAAATTTTTTTTAATTGCCTAAGTTGGCTATTATAAAGTTGGCGTTTGAAATCAGATTTTGTAATTGACTTCTGGTAAGTCAACGTGTTCAGTTACATTTAGGAAGAAACGTTGGCATTATTTTACAGGGGAACAAAAGATTTTTTTTTTTTTTTTTAGTTATTAAGAAAAGAGCTTCAGACTGATGTAATTGTTCCCGGCACGGAAAACGGAAACGCGAATAGAAATGAATAGAGACAGTTTCGCCTCTGTCATGAAACTAATTAAACATTTATCGGACGTAGTTGATTTTCAATTGCTCACGCCAAAAACTGTTGGAACAGCATTTCTCCAGAGGTTTTCCGACCACTTGTTAGCAAGCTAGAATACGATGCCTATACAATAACTTTTGGCAAATCAGAATTTTTTGTTTAAGAATCAAACTCAACCCTGAAAAGCAATATTCTTCACCAAGTTGCAAAAAAATAGTTTCTTCTAACTTAAATCGGAAATGTTAGCAAAATGACCGAGCCTACTGATTGATCTCTGTTATACATAAAGAAGGAAATCTTTTAATATGAAAACGAAGAGTACGCCTGGATTTTTAGAATATCATGTTAATATTACTATAAGAAATGTTAAAAAGAATTCATTTAATCGCTTTTTTTCATTTGACAGGACTTGGTGATTGTTTCAAGGCTATAAATAAGCAAGTTTGTCTTGCAAACCATTGCAAATGTAATTTTTTCGAGTCACATTTTGTATAGAACTATTGTGGTCCTGTAAACATATTTCGATATGTTCACCTGTTGGAGATTGATAGTAACTGAATCGTGTACATCGCTGTGTTTCATCATAATGTGGGGCTGTGGATACTTAGTGAGTGTTTATTCATTTGAAGTAACTGAATGACATACGTGAGACGAAACTTGTATTAAATAAATATAATTATTTCCCACTCTCAAATATTTGCCAATTTATGAATCGAGAGATATGCTTTAAAGAAATGTCTTGTCAGAAATCGATCTTGTACTGGTAATGGATAATATATCATGCGTATACGCAATCAGCTAATAATCAATGAAGTTATCTTCTTATTGGCTTAGTACAAATCGCAAACGACACAACACTGAGTGGCTCATCCATTCTCAGATTCTGCAATACATAGAATGAGCATATTTTCGTTTTCTCTCTAAAAGTTAATATCATTGATTGCTCTAGGAATAATTATTGGGAAATTTAGCATTTTGTTTTACTGAAAAGTTACACCAAAAAGAAAATGTTAATGAACAACGAATATATTTTTTCACGAGATCAGAAATTAAATTCATAAATTTCAATAAATATATTAAAAAATTACTTAGTGGACTTTAAAGAGACAACCCTAATAATTAATTGACATGTCAATATTCTCACACCTCTCCATCTCTCTTTGATTGGGTCATTATTTCATTTCTCCACTTTTGTGACACTATATACACATAATAAACATTTATCACCATCTCTCAATTGACAGTACAAGTAATAAAAAAAAAAATGATTCAATGCAATGGCCGCAATGTTAAAGTCTTCACAGTGAGTCAGTCTTACAAGTCGTTCGCTGAGAGTTCGATCTGTGTAAAGACAATTCGGAGGTCAAAGTTTAATTTATCCAATGAATATATTCTGAAATTTCAGTCACAGAAGTTACCATCAACTAATGAATATTAATTTTATTTGGCACAAAGCTACTACGTTGATAAATTAAATAAACCGTTATTCCCTGAACGGCGTAAAATTGATAAGACCAGGGTATATAAGTTTATTACAATTAAACATGATTACAATTGGTCAAATAAATGCTGAAAACACGGGACTTGTACCGCAGTATCCACAAAATGCTGCTGATGATTAACAACATCATGAGAGTATATCACGTGGTTGATTTCCTCGATTCCTACATAAGCAGCTCAGCCATCTGAGACACTGTGTCTTCCAGGCTGAATATACCACACAATCGCCTCTTTCAAAAATCTCTGCTTGATCCGACACCCCAACTAAAAAACACTTTTACGAAACCCATTCGATATTGCCGAATACCCAATGGTTAGTTTTCCATTAACTACGGTAATATTTACGGTGAAAAAACATTTAAAGATATAAAATGTAAGTTTATGAGAAGTAAAACTTTGACAGATTATTTTACGCGATGTAACGGATTACCAAAAAATATATGTACACTCACAAAATTCATTTCAGTGCATTGGATACCTACTGTAGTGAATTCGATCTTGATTGTCCTAAATCTACGTTTTCTACTTTGAACAAGTTTAACTGGGTAATTTTTTTAATATGTCAAAATATTAGGTGTAATATTATTTCGGATATTTATATGTCATACTATCTTACTCGACTAATTTTTGTCCTTCATCTGATGTGCATACGAGATTCAGACTTTAAAAATCTATTCCATTTGAATAGGTAGATAGTTAAATCCCTACTGTATTCACCTTGTCTCTCATTCATTTTCAAATCAGTCTTTTTTTCTAATTGATACTTATTGGGAATAGAGCGATCTTTCCACAAGTCAAAGAAAAGAAAATGATCCTGTATAATGGATTCAGCAACGTGATATGAGCAAGTAAGGTCATCATTGATCTATGATCAAATGAAGACACATGTCATGGAATCTAACAACATATCGCCAGGTACAAATGTCGGCAAGGCCAGGTAATACATATACAAAATATAATATAATGTTAATGTTTCTATAAGATATGTTAAGAAGGATTCATTTAATCACTTTTTTTTATTTGACAGACTCAAGGCTATAAATAAGCAAGTTTGTCATGCAAACCATTTTCTATGTAATGAGTTCAAATCACCATTTTATAAATAAAATTATTATACAAATAGAATATGAACGTTCAGCCAGATGAAAAAAAAATATATATATATATTCAGCACGTTTCAAATATTTCAATATATAATTGCAAACAGTTACCTCTTGTGTGAACGAGACATCCATTGATTGATTAAATATAGTGAACAGCGAATTGGTAAAAGTCATTTTAAATAAACTTTACCACACTATTTGATAGTATATAACATCTGTTTCAATCATTTCAGCAGTGAATGAAAAAGTATTATTTTGATGATACATTGAATGTGTCTTGAACAATTCTCTCGTTAGGAACATATTACAAATCTATTAAATTGTAATATTTCTGATGATAATGGTAAGAAATACCATCAAATACGGGATATACAATTCTGAACTTCGGAAGCGTTTCTCTGTCGACCAAGGATAAATTTGTTTTCCTTTGCTGATAGGGTTAAACTCATTCATTCGACACAATACGTATTTTTTTTTAAGTATAAAATATATACGCGACTAGATTTATGGGGAATTTTAAACACCAGTCTTTAGAAAATTACGAATTATAAAGGATTAAGAAAATGATTTGTTGTTTTGATAGCGTTGAGTTTTTATGACTGTTGCTTTCTTTTCGCTAATTGTCTATTGGACCTACGAATTTTTATTATTCTATTTTTTAGCAGAGACAATCAAGCAAAATATGAAACAGACATTATTAATAATACTTTGGTCGCTTTAATTAAATCTTATGAAAGAGCAGAGATTAAAATATTAAAAAGAAAGTGTATGTGGTCTACTTGACGCAGAAATAGTCAAAGAATTTGATTAAAAGAAATTGGAGGAGAGAGGAAAGGGTTGGGGCGAAGTCGTTGAAAAGGAATTAAAAAGAAAGAAATGCAATTTCAAAGGCTGAGGTAAACAAAAATGTATGAAAGAAAGAAAAAAGAAAGAAAAAAAAAAGAAAAAAATAAAAGGAAAAACGTAAAAGAAGTGTGCACAAAGCCTGAAGGAAGAAAGACAAAAAAATAGTGAAAGTCGGAAAAGAAAAAGAAAAAGAAGAAAAGAAAGATAGAACAATTTTAAAGGTTCAAATAAGAAAGAGGGCTGAAACGAACTAAAGAAATAGAATGGCCCAAAGAAGAACAAAGTGGATGAAATTTGTTAAGACCTAAATGATAAAATCTCCACAATTTGAATTCTACTACAAAAATCGAAACTAATATAGTCTAAATATGTTGCAACGACTCTGTATTTGTATATGTGAGCTGCGTCTGTTTTAAAGAAAAAGAGGAAAGAGAAAGCATTATGGAAAGCAGAAAGCACGAAAGCAGGAAAGAAGTCAAAAAAGGTAAAATGCAACAAAACGGAAATAAAGAAGTAAAGATAGAAAGAATGAGAAAAATGAATGAAAACAAAAAGTAAAAACGAAATAAAACAATTTAAAAGAAAAATAGGAACAATAAGAAGCAAAAATGCTTAGAGGTAAGAAAGAAAGAAAGAAAGAAAGAAAGAAAGAAAGAAAGAAAGAAAGAAAAATAAGTTGAAAAGATGCATAGGATGAAAAGTAGAAAAAGAAGGAAAGCAAAGCAGCCAGGCAGAAAGAACGACAGGAAAAGCGTAATAAAGTGGATTAGAAACTTTTCGAATTTGGCTTTCATTTAATTAAAGCAAATGGCCCAGGCACAGCTGTATACATGAAGGAATGTATTATGTGCCTATGATTTGCGTATGGATGTGGTTATGCGTCTCGAGCTTGATAGCATTTTGGTAAGGGCTGCTGAATTTTCATAGTGAGCATACTTATGCCAGTGTGGATCGGCTTAAAGGATTATTCTACTCAAATATTAAGATTTCGTGATTATATTGGCTTTTATAAGCACACTGATGATATATATATATATATATATATATATATATATATATATATATATATATATATATATATATATATATACCGGCTGTAACAGCAACATTGTCCAAATCGTGTAATAATTATCCATGCCACAAAATGTTTAATAATAAAAAACACTAACGTAATTGAGTTTTTTCTCAGGTTGTCAGATATATTTATATATATATTCTTGGTGTTTGTGTTCGCATACAGATAAAAACCAGGTCTTTGGTGAACTCGTATTTATGCAAAGTTCGATCTTCCTATTTGAAATACCCAGCCATTCCACTGATTTTGCCTCGTGTAATTTTTAATACATACATGGGTATGTGTTCATGTGTTGTGTAGTATAGCCGCATACATGTGGCGTGCTGAAATGTTGTTGAACCGACATTCTTTGGTTTCGCTAGATCTGACATTAACAGCTTGGACCCGCCATGACACTTACATTGTAGCCGACCCACCCACATTCCCTCCGTATTACATCGGTGAGAAGTAAGTTCCACTCGAACAGCTTCTTCCCGCCAACCACTGTTCTGTGTTACTAAGAAGATGTTTACCCGATCATTACAATCTATAATCTGGGTCTAGAGTTAATCGTTATCCTCCCATCCTACCCCTTAACATAACCTTCTACCTCTAGTGGCCCCTGGACCTTGTACATGGTGAACCTTACTTTTAAAAAAATAATAAACAAACAAATAAAACAGATAAAATTGTGTATTGCTGTCATGGCAAATAATAATAATAATAATAATAAAGCATCTTATGCTCACAATCAGAAATATTTGAAATTCCTGCGACACATAATGAGGGAAGTGGGCCTAGAAAATTTAACACTCACAGGACATACTGAAGGCAAGAAAAATAGGCTGTAGGATGGATATTTTTGATGGATACATTAAAATCTTCGTACAGTACACATTTTAATTAGAGATTCACAGCAATATTTCTCACTACAACGAGTATTTCCATTGTTATTATTCTAATATTTGGTTCTCAGTTCACTTACTAAAAGTACACACTTCTGTGTTTATATAACATTTATTACTCCTTGTGCATAAATATAAATATATATATATATATATATATATATATATATATATATATATATATATATATATATATAACGTAATGTTACGCGACATGCATAAATTTCTGTTCATTTTCCTTGTTGGGAGTATTAATATGGCAACATGCAATATGGTACCACAAATGAAAAAGCACGCCAGAAGATCGCTTCGTTCTTGAATGTGACCAACTGAAGAGGAAGACCGACGAGTAAAAATCCTTAGTGACGCCCAAGTTTTCTGTGATTATGATAGTAGTCCTTAACAAGGATCATGTTATGCAACTCTATTTCTTTTCAACGTTTCTCAGGGTATTTGCCAGCGCCTTCATCGAGATGCTAAACAGGGTGGTGTAGCCCAGGATCAAAGAGGGTTATATATCACTTCTACACGACCCATATAACCCAGGAATTACGATCATATCACTCTTATTATGTGCCCTCTTAGATTTCCAGATCTGAATCTTCAAGAATACAAGAACTACATAATCCGAGTATGCCGCTGCTTCCGAGAAAGCATTATACAAAGGCTAAGGGCGGTGTTACTGAATAACATATTCTTGGTATTTTTCTTCGATTTTTTGTTTGCTTTTTTCTTTTTTTTTGCGGGAGGGGATACAATAAAGTTCAGCATATTCCAGCACAAAAGTTGAAAGAGAAAGATTTTCAATTCCATTAAATACATAGTGATAAAAACAACAGTAAATTTCCTTGAAAATATTGATAAATTTGCATAAAAACGCCAATAATAAAGAATGTTTTAAAAGAAAAACACACTCTCACTATCTCTCTCTTTCTTTCCCTCCCTCTCTTTCTCTCCTCTCTCTCTCTCTCTCTCATTTATATATATATATATATATATGTGTGTGTGTGTGTGTGTGTGTGTGTGCATGTGTCTGTGGAAAAACGATATATGAATGTTTATATATATAGAACACTATTACTAATGTCTATGACAGTGAAAAATGTTTTCCTATGACGCGTTTCTTCCTTTTGATGAAATCCTAAAGGACGAAACACCTCACATGCAAACCTTTCCTACCTCGTCTCACACACACACACACATATATATATATATATATATATATATATATATATATATATATATATATGCTGGGAGAGACATACGTATATACATACATGCATACCTGCTTGCATATATAAAATGTCAACAATATGTATGTCGCAAAAAAACAATGCCTGTTTTACTTAATATAGAAATAAAATTAAAATTACAGTAAAATGTATTCAGTATACCACACAAAGTAAAATGAGTATGTAATATTGTGAGGAGTAGCCTTTATTTGAAACACCTATAAGAAGTTTCAACCTATATGTTGTATAATTGTGATGTAAATACCTACTATATGTGTAAGTAAATAATGCATTTAACTGTTTATTTTTTGTTATGTATTGAATATTTATATTTCACACGATAAACAATGACGGTTTCATAATGAGTTTATATAATAATTTAATTGGTAAAATTTACAAAGCTCTCCGCTACAAAAATTATGAATTCATAACTTGAACGATTCCATATACGCCTTCATTCATCTTTATATATTACCTATAAATAACGTCATACATAAACAATGCTGGTGTGTGAGTGTTTATGAAATAAAATCTCTGTCCAATATTTTAAATTGATTTTCTACATAACTACATCATTGTGCTTTACTCTAATACTTTGAATTAATTTTGTGATTATTGTCCCAAAGGGAGCGACACTTATACAAACGAGAAAAATGTAATGATTCAAGATGTGAGTTGGGAGGGATCTTATAGAGGCGGATTAGTTTCAGTTTTATAGCTATGAAATTTTCATAAAATACTGGAGTTGTGTTTGAGGATAGTGCACGTGTGTCTTTTTCATGAATATTAATATTTCTTTCTCTTTCTTGACGCAAACTCAATTATTGACTGCCTTCCGAAACAACACCAATCAAGCAGAAACTAATTTTCATTTGGGGTTTCTTAAGCTCTGACTTGTCACTATTTTTTCAAACCATTCTCATTAATCGGTTATCAAAGAGGCATTTGTTTGATTTGTTGTCGATTCATCTTAATAAGATTTACAATCAGGATTGAACCCAATCCTCGATTTCTTGTCTTTTGGTATTAATCATTTCACCCCAAGCAAGGCAATAACGCCACTAAGACGCAATAGGTTACTGAGTGTTAGACGATATGAGAAAAATACTATGAGGAGAGAGAACGATAAAAGAACAAGAAACTGGAAGAGAGTTCCACAAACGTGAAGTACGATAGAAAACACTGTTAGCATCGAAATTACAGTTATATTTAGTCATTTCAACTGTAAAATGATGAGACCTTGTTGCCAATCTAGTACTGCGCTTAAATTCATAAAGTCTACGTATCAAAGAGGAAAGTTCGTCAGAAGAATTACCAAGAAAGTATTTATAGAAATGAGAGAGGGAAGCTACATTACGGCGGTGGGAAAGTGACTGAAGCCGACATGTAAGTTCAGGACAAATGGCAGATTCCTCAATGGATTTTATCAAGAATATCTAACTATATAGCAGGGACACCAGACCAGATGTGGAAGCACTATTCAAAGCAAGGATGAAGGATAGACCTATGAATATGTAAAATAGTTTCTGGCGTGAAAAATGTTCTGGAACAACACAGCGAACCAACTTTCCTAGCAGCAGACCTAGCAATTAATTCAATATAATCTTTCCATGTCAGCGGAAAAAAATAGTCGAGAAGGCGAAATGATTCACTCACCTGGGGGTTTGTATCTGCCATACTGATGGAAGGTAAAATGTTTCACTCAAGTGATTAAAAGAATCCAACTTCGCTTTGGAGGCGTTAAAATTAATAAGCCATTCATTAGCCAAGTTAACAGCAGAATTTAGATCATTTTTTTTTTAGATCAGCTACCAATTTGACCTTATCGAACCGATCAGACTTATATAGCAATAGCAATAATTATATATAAATATCTGAAAGACCAGTGACTATGGGAAATATGAAATTCTGCACAAAATTCAATCAACCAGTAAAAGTATCGTTTACTGTTGCAGGAAGCAGTATTCTCGGTAAGAATTCAGTTTCAATTAATTTTCGGCACATGGTTACAATCTTCTGTTATAACTCTCCACATCTTTGCATCTATTAATGATATCTGTTTTTTTGTTTTTTTGGGTTTTTTTTTTTACTATACATCCCACTTCCTGTTCTGATATCCATTTGTATAAACCCCATTCGGTAGGTTCCTTATTTCTTTCTGCCCCTCTTGCCTTCAATATGTTATGTGAATGTCAAATTCTCGAAGAACTATTTTGCCATTATGGACAACAGAAATTTCAACTGTCTTTCTGATTCTATGTCGTTTTTGTTTCCATTTTCTTTAAAATTTGTTTCTTACTCACATTCTCTATCCATGATATTCTAAGTAAGAATTCTTCTACATCTGTGTTGCCTCAAATCTATTCACTGGCATATCGGAGGATTACTATTGCATAGCAGTTCAGCACTCTTTTCTTTGATTCTCACGAACTTTTACTGTTTCTGAATACTTTCTTGAACAAGTGGATGGCCTGCTTCGCTATTTCAATGCACCTTCGAGATTCTGTGATATTTTCGTTTTCTGTTAAATGCCATCTCAGAGAGATTTATGTAGCATGATTTTATCTCCAAAACACACCTCGCATGGGCGGATACATTCTGTCTTCTTACAATTAGTCTTTTCTTCCCGCGTTCCTTTACTACATTGTCTAGCAGTTTCTGCAGCTTTCTTTCTGTCTACCATCAACACCGTGACATCTGTATATCTTAGACGTTTTATAAAAGCTGAGGGGATATTTACTTTATTTACTTTTATGTATTTATTTATCTTTTAGGAAATTTTCCAGCACACACGATTTTATTATTCAGACCGCCATTAATGTCACATCTTTCTACTTTTATGCATAGTCATTTTTAACTAGGTGGTGCATTTCTTTTGTTCGCTCGCGTGGCCTAGTTTTTAGAATATGTGTTTTTCAAATATGAGACCCGGGTTCAAATCAAACCATGACCTCCTTCTCCTAGACTGGCTGTCATCAAAAGTTACCCTGCTATCTAAACCATAGATAGAGAGGTTAAGAGATACATTTATTTATTTCCAATAGTATTAGTGCGAAAGTGAGTACAGCAGACTAGGATGGAATTCGAACTCTGTTCGATGATTCCGCTTTCGGCGCCAATACCTCTTATGCTAGCCACTCATAATTTCTATATCACTTCGTCGAGTAACATTTGAAGAGATAGGCGTATTCAATTTCCCAAACGAGTAGAAGTATATCTGATTTAAAAATAAATTGACAAAAACACTTCGCATTCTCTGTAAGTTTGCTTCATATTTTTTATTTATTTTGTGGGTGGAAGAACTTGTTTCTAATTGATAAATACTGACAAGTTAAACAAGAAACATAATCAAGGAAAGCAATATATGAAAACGTTTTCCTTCGGCCATACCTGTAATGACTGTGAGTAGAGCAATCGAAGAAAGTTATCCTTTCGAATAAAGGACTCGTTAAACATACCATAAGTGAGCGAGTACGAATATTTATGCATTTTGTGGCAGTCAACTGATTTTTATGTACGAATTTCCTGATTGTATTGTGTAAGGATTTGAAATTTTACTGATTAATTCCAGCTTTCTTCATTTAATCGTTGCTGATCGAAAATCTCTCTCTCTCTCTCTCTCTCTCTCTCTCTCTCTCTCTCTCTCTCTCTCTCATTCTTTGACAGTCCTTGGCTATCAGTCTCTCTCAAGGATCTTCGCTCCTATAAATGCTAATTTTGCTAGAATGTTCTGTTTATTCGTGACGGAAACAAACAATAATTATCACAAAACTCTCATTGTCTCTCCTACAGCACTTCTTCACTGCGATAAAATTCACATTGGTTTAAGAATCTGCTCTGATCACTGCTACAAAGACTGATGCAATTGGGCACTTTCTCAAAATATCTATCAGGCGAAACATCTATCACACGAAAATTTCACCTCGGAGAGAAATAAACATACACCTGCATTTAGTTTGTTGATATTGTTAAGTCAATGTCAAGAGACATTTTTCGATGGGGAACCCGATGGTTTATTTTGTGAATTCAATCTTCTCTTAATTCCCACTAATATAATCTTGAAGTCTACTATGATATGAGTAAATATCAAATGTGTTTGCAATTTTTGTTTTAATGATGCTAAATAAAATGTGACTTGAATATTAATTCCTGAAAACGGTTTATTCTGAAATGAACAGGTCTTGTTTTGAACATCACTTTTCCATTTAAATTAATAAACTAGAAACTTTGTTAATGTTTTACGAACGTAGAATAAAATATCTGTCTAGAAAAAGTATTACAGTGTAACCCGGATATAAGAGACCTGGATATAAGAGAAACCCGGATATAAGACCCGGATATAAGAGAAACCCGGATATAAGAGAGATTTTTTCTGGTCCCAAATTAGAGCCTGTGTTACCTAAACAAAATAGACCAAACCCTGATATAAGAGAAACCCGGATATAAGAGACTTCTCCGGTCCCGACAACTTTCTTATATGTGGGTTACACTATAATAAACGTCATTTATTCATACCGATTGTAACTGGTGACTGAACAAGTTACTCGCACGCCAGTATATTGCTATTAAAGATGGTGTATTACTGCCTTTCCTGATCTCAACGATTTATTAAGCAGCCGTAAGTTTTGCTTAGAAAGCTACATTAAGAAACCTATATTGGTTGTAGTTCCTATGGTATAAGCATACGAATAACTAAAAGCATTGGTTTTTTTGCGTTACCACCGAATTCAAAAGCAACGGTAAAAATATGTCTATGTAACCGCAAGAGGAAAATAAATGATGTTTCTTTTTATGGAATTTTTTTGATACTTCCACTCAAATATATACAATCACTTTATCCATTACCTATCACTGCTAGATGCTGGCTGTCACATACCGCAAAAAGACAGTTACCAGTTTTACAGAAAGAAAAATTATAAAGATATTTCCAGCGTTGTATCTTGTAAGAAAATAGTTTATATTCTATATCGACCTTAGAAATACGCCCATATTGTAGTAACTCTTCCAGTTAGCACAAAATTGTCTATCTATATTTTGTTTTTACCAAACTTAGAATTTCCGTTGTTTCTGTATATAGAAAAATAATCAAAGAAATTAACAGCATCATATCTGTAAATTCTATATTGAATGAGACAATTAGATATTAGAGAAAGTCTTAGACAAAAGCCGTGTTTGTGAACAAATTTTTATCAAGTTTAAAAAAGAAATAATTCATTACACTCACAAACTGCGCAATAGGGTGGCCATTATCCATAGCAAACAAAGTCAAGTTACATTCGCATGCAATGTTATCTTAGGCATGTGAAAACTGCCGGTAGGAATTGTTGGTTATAAATATTTCAAACGTTTACATTCATTAAACTCGAAATTTGATATAAACATTTCGATGCGTCTGTTGTGGTTTCTTTCTTTTTCTGTTTGTTTTTCTATTTAAAGGAAAAGTTTGGGGTAGAAAGAAAACTTAAGGTCCCACGTAATTCACTAAATTCATGAAATAACTTTAATTCTTAAAATTTTACTTCGAATATGTGTAATGAGAAACGTCCAAATAAAAATGATATGTCAACCTTATAGAAAATTCATATGTACACTTCCGCCTATAGACATAAAGATATTCATACATGAAGTAGTAAATAATTGTCTACTCACAAACACAAAAATACACGACACATGATTGCATATATATAGGCTATGTGCCTTGTGTTTTGGCTCGACTATTTATATATGTTGATCAGTGGTGCATCATGGGTAGGTTTGTTGTATTCTTTTAACGGTTGTTTTGGGAGGGCGATAATGGTTATATTTCGAATTTTTCTAGGGGCTATTGAGTGTAAATAATTGTGGATCTGAATGCAGTTTTGTGGCTATTTTATAGTGTTTTTGTTAATTTTTTACTCATTATTTATTATTTTCAGGTTATTATTGCGCTTACTTGTGGGTTGAAGATTCCGTTTAAACATGAAATAGACTGTCGCTGCTGAGTGATGATCTCAATGTCCACTTTTATATATATATATATATATATATATATATATATATATATATATATATATATATATATATTAATTAATGGTTGTAATAACTACCAACATTTTATTATTTATTATAAAATAAATTTACACATTCTAACCAAATTATTACTAAGAACACTAGACCTCCAAAATAACCCTACCGGAGAATCATTGTTATATATGAATTCTCGTACTAGTTAGGAGATTGAATCTCCAATACTAATAACCAAAAATAAATAAATACATTTTTTATATTGACCACGCTACCATCACATACACTCGTAGGTTAACATGCAACTTATCAACATTTACTTCAGATATCTGTATGTAGAATGAGAACGCGAAATGACAAATAGGCAACTAGTTGACAATAATAAAATGCTTTATAGTTCTAATTGTAACACCCAAAGTACTTCTGAAAAAAATACACATTAAGGAAAATATCTTTCACAATTGGATTAAAAATACATGAATTCTCTCTTGCATAGCACTTGTTCAATAAGTTATTTTTGATAAGCACTTTGGTCGAAACCTAAGAGAGATCTTGCTTAAAATATCTTTGTTGCTGCGTCAGGAGCAGGCAGTGTTTTGAATTCAGAGTTTTCCTTTTAAACTGATAGAAAACCATGGTTGGCGAACCTAGTCTGTGCTGCTATTTAATCCATGACTGAGGGAGAAAAGATGCATTCATTCTTTTCCCAAGGGTATTTACAAATAAGTAAATGTAACAAATTCGAATTCAGATTTCTTATTCTGAGGTGCTATCCATTATACCACACCTGCACCATTGGATAAAGTACTTTAAATGCGTTTATAAGTAAAAACTATATATATACTATTCTTTTGGTATTGTCCCATTATGGGAATCTTTAAAATCTAATTTTATACAAACATTTAAAATGTATATTTCTTACATCTAGTTATAAACCTTTACTAATGACGCTGCTTACATAACACGGACATTTAAAAATCATATACATATATATATATATATATATATATATATATATATATATATATATATATATATATATGTATTGCAAACAAATAAATTTGTGATAGTCGAGTGTACGGGAAGGAAAAATATTTTGAAGTTTCATCATAAATTTTATCTAGAAGTACAGCAACTCATGCGCTGATTTGAAATACTTATTAAAAAAATAGGAATATAAAAACTTTTCAATCAAACACTAAGAATTATTTTTCTGCTTAAGTACACGATGCATATATAATGAAAAAGGGATAAATGAAGATACAGTATGGACATAAGTATCAATTCTGCTTGGTGACTGTCAGTTTCGCAAATGAATTTCTGGTCTGAAGATCACTTGAATCAACTCAGACGCCGTGTTGATTCCACACTAAATGTATAAAATCTTTATCACTAATAATGAACTCTCTCTCGTAAATATAGTACCTTTTAGACAATACACACACACAAAAGCGGGCGCATACACACATCTTGTTGAACCATGGTGCTCTCTGTAGTCGAGCGCCAAAGTAAGCCGGATCAAACGGTGGTTTCTCCTACAAAAACAGAATTCATATTCGATCCTTGCCAAAGAGCACGTGTCCTTTTTTAGGAATTCTCGAATACGTAAGCCCAGAAACGTAATACACACAGTTTTAAATAAAAAAATAAAATGTGACGTCTATTTCAAACACGGATATCAACTCTAATAACGTTTGAAGTAATATATATACAGTTGTGAAAAAATTATTTATCCCCTTTTATAATTACAAATAAAGTTATAATACCTCCAATTTTCATGGAAACTTCATGTGCATCTTTTCACAAATGATGAAATAATGGATTTGAATGTATCTTCAGTGATACCTACAACAACAAAAAAAACACCAAAGAATATTTAACATAATAAAAAAATTATTGATACTATTGACAATAATCAATTGTGTAACCTTTATTCTTGATTATTGCCTTAAGTCATTTTTGATACTTCCTTACAAGATCACCACACACACTGATAGGGATTTTCCTCCATTCTTGGCAATAGCTTCTAGTTCCTCCAAAATCAAAGACTTCTTTCTCTTAATTTTTCTTCAAATATGGCCATAAATTTTCAGTGGGGTTTAGGTCAGGACTTTGTGCGGTGTACGCCAATCCCTTAATCTCGCTGTTATCTAAGTATTTTGTTAAAATTCGTGTCGTGTGTTTCGGGTCATTATTATGTTGGGACGTCCAGTCGCACCCCAAAGACAGATTTCGTGCATTTTGTTTCAAATTATTTTTATGAATACCCAAATACTGCTCTTTATCAAAATACCCTGTATTCTCATTAGGTATGTTGGTCCAAAAGTAGCAAAACATCCCCAGAGTAGAATGTTCCCACCATCATGCTTAATTGTAGGGAGGATATCTTTTGGTTTGTGAGCTTCATTCATTTTTCCGCTATACATTGGGCGACAAGCTGGAAGTCATGCTCGACGAAGGCATCTCGTAACTGTCTTGATCGATACATTCAGCACTTATGTCTTTACATCATTGACAATGACAATTGAGGATTCTTTGAGATATCTCTAACAATTTTCCTTTCCATTCTCTCAGAAATTGACCGTTTTCTACCAGTCCTTAATTTATTCACAACACAATGAGTCTCGTTGTACTTATGGATAATGCTACGAATTGACAATCCAGGAACATTTAAACGCTTGAAAAGTGCTGTATATCCATCACTTTTTTTTAATACGCATCAACTATCTTCATTTGGAGTTTCTTGTCAAGTTCAACCATCTTCACCATGGTTGCAGAACGAATGAGTTATAGCACTCATACTGTCTTCTATATTACCTTTCAGAATGTTATAGTATTTCATTTTCAAATGGTGTTTGTATTAAATATCAAATTAAGAAAAAAATATTACAATTGCTATAGAGCAATATTATTTCATTATTTCCATCGGAGGGGCGAATAATTTTGGACTGCACCATTTTTTAGAACATAATAACTATGAAGATGATAGATCGAAAGCTTAAAAAAATTTCAAGAATTATTCAAAACTAAATATAGAATCAACTATTTATATTAAATTCAGTAAGTACTTGCAAATATTCGCGTGGGGTGAATAATTCGGTCAACATCTATCTATCTATCTATCTATATATATATATATATATATATATATATAACTAGAAAGTGACAGAGGGAGAGAGAGGGAGAGAGAGAGAGAGTGGGGAACTTTTTAATTTTTACAAAATATTGCGTTGACTCGATGCGCGCATTTACATTGGCCGATATCGCCTCGGATGCGACAATGAATTAAACATCATTTTTTAATGTTTTTCTGGGGGTTTTTTATGCTTCCATGAAAATAAAATTGGTTTCTAAACAAAAAGAGCCAAAAATTGTTTCATCTAGGAAATTGGCGCAAGACAGTTGTTCAAAAACTAAGGATTTTATTAAGTATGAAATATTAAAAAAAAAAAAAAAAAGAAAACAATTTCACATGTAGATAGAATTTCTTTTTTGAAAAACATTTTCCTCACATTTTACCCATTCTTATGAAATGTAAAAACGCAAAAAGGCAAGCGAAAAACTTTCGTACAGTCGTTGACATCTCTGGGAATAAAATGTCTGCGCATATGTATCCACATCCAAAAACATTTTGGGGGAAAACATGTGAGTATATATGTCTGAGTATTTCTATCTAGACACACAATATCCCATTTTTAAAATAAATAAAATATTTTAATGCGTGTGTGAATGAATATGTGTGTATCGTTTTGTGTGAGTATGTGTGTTGTACAAGTGTAATATGGGTTCTCAACGGGAATCCACGCGTGTAAAGTGTGTCGCACAAAGAGGCGGCCTTCCTTCAGCATTTCCTTGCATGTATTCCTTATCGCTAATTTTCATTTGGTTTTTTTCCCCAACCCAGTAATTTCGGGCCAGAAACCATCTGTAATTAACATCCAAATGAATTCAGGATTGAGGGTATAAATACATATTTGCACATGTGAAGACGTATATATATATATATATATATATATATATATATATATATATATATATATATATATATATATATATTTATGTGTGTGTATTTTGTGTGTGTGTGTGTACACACACAAATATATATAGAAATATACATGTACAAGTATGTATGTGAGGTATCTGCTTATTTAAAACCAGAGATTGTTTCCTGTGCATGCATTACAGATATTCACTCCATATAGATATACATTATATATATATATATATATATATATATATATATATATATATATATATGTATGTATGTATGTATGTGTGTGTGTGTTTGTATGTATGTATGCATGTATAGGGATGTTTGTGCTTGTCTGTGTATGTGTATATCATTCTAAACGTTATTTTTCGTGGATACTCGTATTTGTAAAAGCGCCCCGTTTATTTATTAAATAGTATATTTATTTATTTTTCACCTACCATCCTGAATATTTGAGAAAGTTTATTAAAAAAAAAGAAAAATCTATCGAATTAATAAAAATCCTTTCTAGAAAATTCTCTTTGTTTATTTTTGGTTATGTGTAGATATGGAAAAAATAATTAAAATCCATATATATATATATATATATGTGTGTGTGTGTGTGTGTGTGTGTGTGTGTGTGTGTGTGTGTGTGTGTGTGTGTGTGTGTGTGTGTGTGAAAAAGTGTATATAAATATAAATAAATATATATATGTATAATTATTTATATATTATATGCGCGGTACTTATTAGAAAGCGCTCAATATCAGAGATAGAGCTAACATATTTGGTTGGATAGATGTGAGTTTGTGACCCTTCTGACGGTCGCTAAAGCGTGAAACCCAGGGTCACAAACTCACATCTATCCAACCAAATATATATATATATATGCACAAAAAGTGTAAGAGTTAAGATACTACAGACACATGTCTGCGTGCATGTGTTTATCTAGAAAAACTTTTTACTCGATCTATCTATCTATCTATCTATCTATCTATTAATCTATCTATCTATACATTCTATCTATTGGCCTAGATAGATAGATAGATAGATAGATAGATAGTCATGAGTTCCAGCGCCTTACGAGGCTGGCATCCCGCTCTCACCTCTTCACTGTCGAAACTCCTAAATGTAGCCATCTCTTCTACTCTAATAGCTTCATGTCTCGCACCTCTCGCCTGTGGAACTCCCTTCCCTTTTCCTGTTTCCCTGTGAGCTATAATCTCCAGCTATTCAAGTGTAATGTCAATCGACATCTCCAATTACCTTGATCTATCCACTACCCTCGTCCTTTCTTCTATCACTCCTATCTGATCTTGCTCTAAATTTTCTGTAACCCCTTGTGTCCTAGTGGCTTCCCGCCTTGCTTGGGGTGAAATGCTTAAAAAAAAAAAAAAAAAAAGATAGATATGCTTAAAATTTTTTGGACCAACCAAAAATGGATTTCACCACTCCCTCGTACACTTAGAAAAATTCATAAATATATTCTTAGATAGAAATTTCTACAAATGTTATATAGCGACATTCAGGCAGACCAAAGAAACTGAGGATCGCTTTACAGCGTGAAACTGGAAGACATGATAAGATTTATTTGTCTGACTTTCTGCAAATCGATTCCAGTTCGTTTTTCTTACTGGATTTTTTTTTTTTTTTTTTTAATGGGAGTTTTTTTTTTTCATATTATTAAGGTACACTTTTAATAAGTTTTTGTTTCAAATTGTTCTATATTTATGGAAGAATAGTGCTCACTACCGAGCTCAAGGATTGAGCGTTTGTAGATATAAACAGTGTGAAGCTAGCAATCAGCACTGAATACTGACTGGAAAATTAACGCCTGACGTGTAAGTTGGCTCCAATTAATAGACAGATTTTCCGAATGTTATTACGCGATCGCTTTCAGCCAAAGTTTTCCATTAATTAAATATGTCGCTTGTCAATTATCTATCCATGATATTATCATAAAGTCACGCGAATTTTAAACAAGATTATTTAAATATGAGTAAGAGAACATGTCTAAATAAGTCCGCATCATAAAAATAACCAGAAGCCTGTTTGAAAGCATGTTTCAGAGATACCTATATTCATTGTAGCAGAGAAGAAAAGTTAACTAAAATATTTTTTAAACTTCTATTCTGACGTTTTTATTGAAACATGTATCAATGAAAAACTACAACCTAAATTCCCATAATGGCATTATATACATTTTGTATACATATTGTCAACCCTCTATGGCAGGAGTGTGCACCAGATGGCAATTTTCAGACAGTGAAATCGCACGAGACGACAGGGGTGAGACGACAGGCGTCTGGTGGATGATTGTTGCTTCTATTTTATTTCATTTTAGTCTCAATTCTCCTCCTTTCTGCCTCCTTATTGCTTCAACTTTTCATCCCTTAACTTTTGCTGTAATCTTCTGTGACTCTTTAGGCACACTTCCATCCATTCGGCACATGCCAGACCCCACGTTTAGTTTCCTTATCTCAAACATTTTCTGAAAGGTTGTCCCAGGTCAAGTCTGTGATATGTTGGCAGGAAAGCTAAAGTAAAGTTATTTATAGCGCTGGTCCTTTGTCTTAGTATCTTTGTGCTCCTATACGCTTCTTTCTGCATGTTTATGTGTATACGTGTGCTTGTATTTCGCTATGTGTGCGTGTGCTTCGCTGTGTACATTGCCTACACTGACACAGGGACAAAAAGACTAACAACAGCCAATGTTATTTTACTTTTACACTCAAATAATACATTTTCTTCTCTTTTTTGACACTATAGACGCAGAAATAACTGAAGACAAAAATAAGAATGAGAAATAGTGCTTTTGTAAACCTAAAATACAGAAAAAAACTGGTGATCTTGATTTTTTTCTCGAATTACTGACCTTATGTAAATTTTGCTAGGAGTTTGATAGTATATTTTGCTACCGGATACATTCAAATCAAGTAAAATATCCTTGGTGGTGATCTTTGTTTATTCTTGATGTCTCTAAGGACATTTCTTACCATGTAAGATAATACATTAGTTTTTCATCCTCATGCTTTTCTGTTTTTCATGGGGTGGCGAGTCTTGCATTTTTTTTGACAACTATTGAGACTGACATTTTACATTGTTTGAATATGGCATGTTAGCCTTTCCTTATAGGGTTCGCTATCGCAATCCTTAAAGTGAGATCCCCAATTGTTCTTTAATCTTAACCATAGCAAGTGATTACTTTTTGAAGAGGAATAGTGACGAATCCAAACGCTATCGTCTACCTGGCATCAAATCTAAAACGCAGAGTATCACACTAATCTTTTTAAATGAAGTGATGAACTCTCTTATCTGTGGGAGAAAACTCAAATCACTTTCTGCCTCGCTCATTTCCATTCCGTAAGAGATGAGATATGAATAATTTTGAACATGTCTTTTCTGATTAAATTGCAAATAATACTTCAATAAAGTACATTTATTGTTTCTTTCACTTCATACATTGATTTCAGTAAGAAAGGAGCGTTCTTTAATGAAAATATTAAAGAATCACAAATTTTGCACGTCGGAATAATATATATATGTGTGTGTGTGTGTGTGTGTGTGTGTGTGTGTGTGTGTGTGTGTGTGTGTGTGTGTGTGTGTGTGTGCGCGCGCGCTCGTGTGTGTGTGTGTGAAAATATGTAAAATGCATTTCCACCCGAAGACACAGACTCATTATAACAATCATTATTCACACTGAATGTCTCTTTTCAAATAAATGGCAATACGCAAGATGAGGAGAAACATTTAAAAAAAGAAAAGTTAATTAAAAATCGATAATAAAATATCGCAGTTAACATAGAATGATTGGCCATTAACAATCATGGATTTCTCGATATAAATTGCAAAATATATTTTATTTTATAATATCAGAGAAATAATCCCACGTGACTTTGAAAACATATTTGGCAGCCATTTTATACTCTTCTTCAAAATCCTTTTTTATCTGTAGGTATTGGGCTTTGCGTTAATTTTTAAAAGTTCCACTATGTAGTTAAATATTCACTGTTTTGTTCCACTATAAATATCTACAGTCACTATTATTTCTACATCGACTGACACTGACAAGAATAAATTTCATTGTCTATTCCTAAAAGATATTTTTATTCAAAAGAAAATTTGCTTTATTCTGAGAGAGACCTGTTTTTGTTTAAAAACTTGTTATAATTAGTTTATAGCTGATAAGAATACCGAAATACCCTGTTTTTCTAAACTTTCTTTTACTACACGATCACCAGGAAAACTAAGGTTCGAATTCACTCCTAATGCTCACCACAGACTAGCTTGATGTATTATTGTAATAAAGCCAAGCGGTGATTTTTGCTGCATTGGTGATTTTATTTTTATATTTGGTACTTAAGCATTATGCTATTTTACATATGATAAAGACATCCAGTTTGTCTAAAAATAATATTTGGGAAGTTGGAAGAAATGTTTCAGAAGACGAAACAATTTGTCAAAAAGAATGAGAAAAAAAGAATTGAAAGAAAAGAAGAAATATTGAAAAGCATTATGTTACAATCTTAGACAGTTTAACTGTCTGAACCAGTGTCAACAATACATATTTTGCCCTTCTATAGCGGGATTTCTCTTTTACGTTTTCTAGTCATTCTTCACTACCGTTTTGACTCTTTTCTTTGCTCACTATTGTTTTCTATCTCCATCATTCTCTTTTTCTTTTGTTTAATTCACACATTCGTTCTCCGTTTCTGCAACACATTTTTCTCTTTCTTTCTTCTTTGCTGTCCACTTTTATCCGCCATCTCCTTCATTCTCTTGTTGTCTTTCTTTCTTCTTGGTTGCAAACTATTATTATCTATCTCCCTCATTCATTCATTCAGTCTTTCTTTCTTCTTGACAGCCCACTTTTATTCTCTATCTCCATCGTCCTCTTTTTTCTCTTTCTTTCTTCTTTGCTGTCTACTTTTATTCATTTTCCCTGTCACCGTCTTTTTATCTTTCTCTGAAATTCTGTTAACTTTTTTCTGAAATAATATTTTATATTTTTAGCTTGTGGGAAGCGGAAGCTTGTTTCCAAATTTATTTATAAAGTATTCAAATTTTGTTACGAACATTTAAAGCCCACCCATCAAGAATTTATAAAAAAATATTTTGATTAAGTTATTATTGCATACGGAATTATTCCCTAATTCTGTAATCATTGGGTAACCATTTGAACTTTGAATTATTTGCTCCTGCTATGTCCTCAGCTACTCGCTGCTTTGCAAATATAAGTGAAAAATTACATGTACCCCTTTTTATGCAGATCAGCAGATTATCAAGGTTAATTCTGTTTTCTTTTATTATTTTTTTAAATACAATCAACTAATTACCTGATAGTTTGTGTTTCTGTTGTTACAGACTATCTTCTCTTGATAATTATTTGCTCAGTTGGAGTTTTGAAAAAAAGATCAAAACCTGTTGTCCTGAAAAGTCAGCTGCAGGCGAAACAGTCAAACCTTTGTTATTATTCCAGTATATGACGAGAGACTGAAAACTTCCACGTTTCAAAATATTATCAAATGACAAAAAATCAAAACGTTTTTAGATCTGTTCTTAGTCGGATCGAGAACTTTTCTGTGACCCTTCGAGGATAATGATCAGATGAGTACTCGTATTTGAGAGAAGAAGAATCCGTATTCGTAATGATCATGGTGATCATGATGAAGAAAGAGAACAAAATTTTAAAATTCAAAGGACTATGTAAACTCATTTTTAAAGCATTAAAAAAGAGAAGACAGATAATGATATTAGATGATGACATTAAAAAGGGAGTGATAATGTAATAGTAAGAGACGTGTAAGAGAGACAAACAAAAAACAAGAAAGCAGCTACAAGTAATGGATAGAGAAATAAGAATGGAATGAATATTAAACAGAAAAGAATAACGGAATGAATAGGAAAATAAAGAATGAAAAATAGGAATAGAAGAAAAGTGAAATTGAAATGCAATATAGAATTGTAGGACAAAGTAAGAAAATCTATGGAAGAAAAGAAGGGAGAAATAATTGTGATAAAAATAAGAAGAGAAAAGAAAAACGACTTTAATAAAAGACAAAACGGCATAAAGAAACAAGGACAACGTAAATGTCGAAGAAAACAAAAATAAGCCGGGTAATTCAACTTTTTGAGCAGAGAAATGTCTTATAGAACTCGCAAGAAACACACTTCACCCACGAATTCTTCACGCTCGTCCTCCCAACTTGCAATTCATCTCTGCCCCGTTCTTCGCCCTCTCTACTTTGGACCCAGTTATGTGTTGCCCACGCGAAGCTGGGCGATGGATATGGTGGGGATTGTTAGGCAAGTCGTCTGGCAGGCGGCCGGCTGGTTGCCTTACCCAAGTAATGGATTTGATATTCTACCTTATGTACTATGGGCTGGACTAATTGAAGGAATGTGTCGCGACAAGTAACAGAAACGTCCTGACTTGAAAAATGAGGAGATGATCGGTGGGGTGGTCGGGTAGAATTTGAACAGCAGGAAACTGATTACTGTGTACTTACTTTTTTACCGTTTAAACATTTTTTTGTTTTTTTCTAACTTTATTTTAATTCTATTTCTAAAAATTAGAAATGTAACTGGGGACCAACGAAAGGGCTAGAGGAAACTTTCTTCTCCATTGGCTTAGTTGGTTTTTGGTGTTGCTTCTTTTTGGTTGGTTTACTAACAGAAGGCGGAGCTTGTTACTTATTATTTAGTCATTTATATATCACGCCAGGATTTAGTGTTCTTGGTGGTGGTGGTGGTGGTGCTGGTGCTGCTGCTGCTGCTACTGCTGCTGCTACTTTCTTCTGTATGACTGAATTAGTTAATGTCGGCTAAGATTTTATTTTTAAGAGAGACCGAAAGTTAAATGAGAATTTCAAGGAATAAAGGATAAGTGCTTCCTAAAATGCCAAAAATTGAATTGTTCACTCCAAATTCATTGTATTGTATATGTATTAGCAAGGTACCTCCACCTTTTCGCGGAAAACAGTATAGCGTAAAGAAAAATCCGACTTAATAAAAATAAAGTTTTATCCACAAAATATTTAAAGAAAGACCAAACTATTTTTTGATTATTTTTTAAATTTTTTAAACCTTTCTAACACCTTCGAAATTTGGATTAAAGTCTTGTTTTGTTTACATCATTGGGGTGGCGTAATAATTATATTTTCTACATTTTTGAGATTTTTTCCGTTGAAAACACATTGATTTGGAAATTCTTGTAAAAATCAAATAACTGTCCGATTTTAATGAAATTTTCAGGACTTATTCACAAATGAATTAAATTATTTTTTTTTAGAAAAGTTTGGTAATATATATATATATATATATATATATATATATATATATATATATAATTATTTATTTAAAAATATGATTCCAAATCGCTACATAAGAGGTCTATTATATTTATGCTCTACTTTTTTTATCGAGCACTATTTTTTAAAAATAATAACTAAAATACTAAGGGACTTTGGATTTTTTTACCTAACCAGTTACTTCCTATTTTCTATATATTTTCACACATATATATATATATATATATATATATATATATATATATATATATATATATATATTACATATGTTACTTACTTAATTTCATAAAATTTCGCAAAATACATTTCTATTTCCTGATTTTTTTATTCGTTAAAAGTAAGATTCCTTGGAGAATGTAAATCAGCTAATTTTTTCAAACTTTTACTATTCTCACTGAACATCTGCTCTCAATTTAAAAATAATAAATGCAATAAAACTATGACATTATTTAATTAGAAAAGCTTTTAATTGTTTTGTAAGTTATATTATATTGTCTGAAGAATTTTTCTTTTTTTTCCGATGAATAATGAATTTTTACAAGAAATCTTTATTTTTCAAAATTTTAATTATAATAATTTATAATAGTTTAAAAATCGTGTAAAATTCTTTATAGGGCTATTTCCTGGATGTGATATTGTGGAAACGAAATTTACGAATCCAAAATTGAAAAAATTAATAAACGTAGTTTTAATATTTTATTTTTTAAATTATTTTTTAAATTTTTTACTTAATTCGTTCGCTTTTTCACCTAAACGTGACATTATTATGAAAACGTCACGTGATCTATGAGTTTAAACCCTTTAGAGAGAAAATTTTATAGTATTTATTTATTTATTTTTTATTTTTGCATAAATCATCTTCGAAAGGTAAATAAAAGTTAATAAAATATTAGATAATTGCGGAAACGATGTTCATTTGTAAAAATTATTAGGTAGTTAAAAACCAAAAGAAATGCATTCACTTAGATTTCGTAAATTTGTGTCAATTTTGGTCATCCATATGAGTTGTCATCACCTCGAAAACTTACCGATACTTCAATAAAGATCAAAGAAAGATAGGACCCATCGTTAAGAAATGATTGTATATTATTTATTTTATGCTATAAGTAATATTTATTTAAAATCAGATTAATTTAACTTTAAATTTTCTAATTTTACTCAAATAACGTGCCATATATATATATATATATATATATATATATATATATATATATATGGAAGAGTTTTAAAATTCATAAATTTAAAAAAAAATTTTTTTTTTGTGGGGGGGGGTTACAAATTTCTTAAAATTAAGAAAATAGACACTTTTAAGAAAGTTTTAAGAAATCGAGGAAATATTTGACATTCCAATCTATATAATTTCTAATTGAAATACACCAGCATATTTTACTTACTGGAAATAATAAATTTCAATTAAAGCTAAAATGAAATCTTCAGGAATGCTTTTTAATTTTTAAAGATTCATTTTAAGACTTAGGTATCGAAAATTTATGCCGAAAAAGTGGAGTACCTAGTTTTAGCATTTTCATATACAGTGGCCTAAGAAAAGTTTAGGAGAAATAAACTACATCCAATTTCTAAATTTAATTACGTAACCCCTATTCAACATAACTACACAATATTTGGAACTAGTATAAAGTAGGTCCTTCATTTGCTAGTTTCATTGCTTGTATTTGATTTTTCATGGATTTGATGAAGTCATCAACAATCGTCTGAGCCATATTTTGCCACTCCTTTAGCAACGTTTCTTTAAGGGTTGCCACTGACGTATTTTTGGTTGCACGCTCTCGAAGTCTACGGTAAAGATACTCCCAAAGATCCTCTACTGGGTTCATGTCAGGGCTTTGGGCTACACATGGCAGTGATTTAATTTCATGCGATTCCTTCAAGGCCTTTGCTCATATGACCTGACGTACCATCTTCTTGAAAAAGGTAGACATTCTTGTCAATCTGACTGGTTTCAAATAGTGGGAGTAGTCCTATCTTTAATATTTGATAGTATTTTAGACCATTCAACCGCTCGTTAACAAGAATCTGCTCAGATTTCCCTTCAATCTAAATAGCGCCCCACACCATTACTTCAATCCCTCCATTTTTTACAGTCACCTGCAGACATTTAATGTTCCAAGTCTCATTCTGATTTCTCCAAACATTAACCAAACTCGAAATAGAATATTAGCAGAATTTACTTTCATCTGACTAAATTATAAACTGCCAAAATTCATAAACTTTGCTCGAATTCTCTCGCCCAGTCCAAACGCCTGTTTCTGTTAACATCTGAAATCAAGGTCTTCTTTCTTGTAATACTTATTTGATAGCCTAGCTCTTTCAGAGCCTTTCTCACCGCATATGGCAACATTTTCATGCTGTTGGCGACATCTTTGACGCTCTGACAACGGTTTCTGATGACTTCCCTATTCAGTGCCCTTTTCGCTCGGTCAAACTCGATCCTTGATCTTCCTGAACGTTGTTCCCCACGACAATACCCTTCTTCATTTAATTTCTTGAGAATATTATTAATTGTTTGATGATTAACCTGGAAGAACTTAGCAATTTCTCTATTTGACTTGCCACACTGATGCCATCCTATTATTTGGCCTTGTTGAAATTCACTAATTTCCTTACTTCCACGAACTTTCATTACAACAAAAACTTTTGTTCATAGATGAGAATAGCTTGATACTAACAGAGTATAGTCTGAAAACAAAAGAAGATTCGTTATTAAACAAGCCAAAATTGTGGTAATCAAGGGTGGCTAAAATTGTCTTAGCCCACTGTATATATATACATATATATATATATATATATATATATATATATATATATATATATATATATATATATATATATAATTTATTATTATTATTATATAGGGATAAGATAAGTAAACATTTAGTTTTAGAAATAAAATTAAATGTTCACTTATCCCTATTTTCAGTACTAAAAGTACGAAGAAGTTTGCCTTAAAAAGAGAAATATCTTCCAGAAATACAATGATTGAGTGTTTTTTTTTTTTTTTTTTTTTCATGCAACCCGGTGAATTTCCAGAGTTGCCTGTTCTTTACAGCTCTAATCAACGTCTATTTCCTTACCGTCCTTCCCAGTTCGTGGCCTTACATCCATTTACATTAGCTTGTTAGTTTCTCTCTGACGTACTTACTTTCAATATATCTATACGTCTTAAATTTCATCAAGATTCTTTTCCTTATTATGTCAAAGAAAATTCAAATTGCACTTTCTGATTGTAACTATAAATAACCTTTCCATTCGCTTTGTTCTGTCCACAGTATTCTTCGCAACCTTCTGTAGAACCACGTTCCTGTCGTTTCAAGTTTCGTCTTGATCTGTGAGGAAATTATCCAGAATTCATAAACATATAGGAGAAAAGATATTATATAGAATTTCTACTGTCTTTTCTTTGTTTTTAAAAAAATCTCTTTAAACTTTCTTTATACATATGGAAGTCATTTTATCCTATTCTAACACGCCTTCGGATCCCCGTGTCATATTTTCGTCGTCTCTTACAAATCTACCCAGGTAATTTAACGTTTGTACTTGCTCTGATGTCTCCAGTTGGTAGCTCACAGCTTGAACGGTCCCACTTGCTGAATGCAAACACACATACAGGCATACATATATATACACACATGATACACATTCTGCACAGGCGCACACACGTGACAATGGATTTATCTCCCTCATGCTGGACATTACAATTTTTCCCAATGACGTTCACTCTGTATAAGGCCCAATATTACAAAATAGGAGATACAGTTTTAAGTGATATGTAGGGAAGATAACTGTTAGACTTAAGAATAGGTTAAGATCGTAATAACCGGGGAAACATTCTCTTGAAAGTTGCTTCCACAAATCAACGGTTCGTCGGAAGAAGCTGTTCGAGTGTTACATCTCCCCCCCCCAATGAAATACGAAGGGAAATAGTTCGATACAATGTGCGTGGCATAATAGCTCTTAGCTGTGAAGGGTAGAATTGGCGGAATTATGTAGCTCATCTGAACACTTTCCATGGAAATAGCAATAGACTTGGAACGTTCTGTCTGTGGCAAAGGGTTGAAAAATAATTCGGCTCTCACGGAGACGCTTTTGAACCAGAAAGGGAATACTGAGCTGCTCTTGCCCATATATGTGACACCAGTACTCTATTTTCGATCTGATCTGATTCTTGTAAAGGTAGAGAATAGCACATGGAATCAGGTACTTACTGGAGCTGTACAAAGAACCGACCATTTTTCCCACATCATTAGCTATGGATCGTATGTACGAATTCAACGAGGCCTAAGTTCCGATAGGCGCTCAAGACACAGGGTCTCCCTAAAACATCACCTACTCATCGCGATAGGTGAAAATTCAGGTTTCTGGTGGTGACGATGGAATGTCAATAGTTTTGTTTTCGAGGTACTGAATGTGTCCAGCCAGTTTTTTCTCGCGTTGAGTTAGATGAGAGAAGAGATAATCTGTCAAGATCTGGTCATCTAGAGTTTGGGAGCTGCACCAATATACCGTTGTATCATCAGAATAGATATTCACAAATGATCGGAGTATATTCTAAGGCAGATCCTTTATGCAAAGTAGAAAGAGTATTAGACCGAAAAGTGAGCCTTGGTGACGTCTGCGTTGATCGCTTTGATTAGCGGCTTTCATTGGAATGGTTTCCTTGTCAAAGGCATCCAGGATGTCATCAACTAAGAGAATCAAATCACGAGAGAATAATTGTCACATCTTATAGGTGACATTATCATGAATATTTTCGACTACTTACTTCTGGGTCATGCAGACCAGGTGGAAGGGAGTAAATTTCCGCAGGAATATCTATGGTTACCCCTCAATTTAAGGATTTAGGGATTGCCCAGCACCTCGATATAGGCGCTAGCATTGACCATGACGTCTTGCAGAAAAACTGGAACAATATAGGATTGAGCACAACCTTTAGCATCATCAGAGATGACGTGAACCTGGAATCCGCCAAGAGACACTTCTCATTCCTGTTCGCCTGACGACTTAAAAAAAAAAAAACAGCTTACCTCCAGATTGTTGTGATTGCAGTTTTCTGCCTTCTTATTTCCTTTGTCAGATTTGAAGATATCGCGTTAATGCTGAAGACATACCAGAAATTAGAATGTTCAAATTTGACGAATTTCAAGTAAATGCTGTACGTTAAGTTTCCTTGCATTTACGGACCACTAAAGATGCGCTTTCAAATCAATGGCATATTCTCTCTCTCTCTCCCTCTTTTTCTCTCTTTCTCTCTCTCACTCTCTCTCTCTCACACACACACTCATTGTATATATATATATATATATATATATATATATATATATATATACAATGAGTGTGTGTGATATATATATAATTGTGTGTATATATATATATATATATATATACAATGAGTGTGTGTGTGTGTGTGATATATATCTAATTGTGTATATATATATATATATATATATATATATATATATATATACAATGAGTGTGTGTGTATGATATATATCTAATTGTGTATATATTAAATGTGACGGTTACTAAGCTGGTAAAGTGTGAAACTTGGAAGGTTTCTGAGGATATTGGCGTATTGTGTTCTGTTGGTTGTCTTTGTGGTTTGTGTAATACTTCACAAATTAATCTTAGAAAGAAAGAAAGAAAGAAAGAAAGAAAGAAAGAAAGAAAGAAAGAAAGAATGAAAGAAGAGGTTATATTGAAGAGAGTATAAAATGAAATTGCCACAGCGAAAAGTTAAGCTAAAGAAGAAAGAAAAAAAGGAAAGAAAGTCAAAAAAAGCAACAAACAATGAAAGCCAATGACAAAAATATATATATGCTTCTCAATTTGTGCCTTTTTTTTTTCAAATGTGACTCACCCCACTACCCTTCAATCTAAACTCTACTGGCAAACGGCTTCCTGCCTTGCCTTGATGCCAAGCGACGTACCAGTTTTCTTCGTGTTGCTGTCTCAAATGTGGCGTCAGTCGCGGATGTCGGGTGTGCAATTGTGGGTGGATGGGACATCGTCTTCTTGCTATGGAATCTCAATTTCAGAAGGAGTTGGTAATGCTGGTGGCGATGGTAGTGGTGGCTGGTTGGAGTCGATGTAAGGCGTCTGGCACGAGAATAAATGGGACGATGCCGAGTTGGTAGAGAAGAATTTTAGTCAGCAAAGATTACGTCTCCCATTTTCTGGTTGACAGCGCTTTTTTCCGTTTTTCGTTTGGTTTATTCTTATTTTGTTGCTAGGAGACACAAATGAGTAGAGTAAGTAGCAGCAAAAACCAATGGTGGAATCAGTGAACCTCATTTTAAATATTCTTCTCGTGTGTTGGTGTTAATTCTACGTTTTTGAAAATACATCAGAGTTGTTGTCTTCACTAGGAGCATATCAGTGACCCTAGGACATACAATACTAACCCACATTAGCCAATGTGTTTGCCGAATTTACTACTTTATCTAGTGTTAGTTAGAACATGATTGCTACAGTAATTTTCAGAAGACTTCAGTTTCAGCGAGATAAGACTGTAAAAACTTTTCTGGGGCAAGATGAAAATAATAATAGTGACCTATACTGGAAAATGAGGAAGATGATTCAAACGTCAAATTTGAGTTTGTTAAAAATGCCTATACTATATTTATATTTAATGCTAGAGACAATGCTCATTAGTAAAATATTCGATCGTTAAGATCATATATATATATATATATATATATATATATATATATATATATATAGTTATATATATATATATATATACATATATATTTATAAGTTGTATATATATATAGAGAGAAAGAGATTTCATAAGTTATATATATATATATATATATATATTATTTCATAAGTTATATAGAGAGATTTCATAAGTTATATATATATATATATATATATATATATTTCATCCATATATATATATATATATATATATATATATATATATATATATAATTGGATTGATTGAATCCAACTAAATATGTTAGCTCTATCACTGATATTGAGTCCTTTGCAATAATAAGTACCGCGAATATATAATATATAAATAATATATATATATATATATATATATATATATATATATATTTCACAAACACACACACATATATATATATATATATATATATATATATATATATATATATGTTGTCATCCACAGACTGTTTCGCAGTTTCACAGTTCATCAGTGTGACTAGACATCAGATTGCCTCAAGCCGGCATCGAAACCCGACTGATTTGGTATCAGTCGGAAACCCTACCCTTAAGCCATTGAATGTGAATTTAGACATTTATATTTAGACGTATTTATTTTTAGATAAACACGCTAGTGACTGGAGGACTCGATTCGACTTAATGAAGAGTCTTGCATTAACAGCAGTAATAGTCACTCTTTACAAATTCACTTTTCCTCCCGAGAGGTCAACAATTAGGAAATCAGCCGATTCTGCTACCTTGGTTTCAACCTTTCGGAATCTTCAGGCGCTTAATCGAGTTTTACATACTTTTAAAATGATTTCTCGAAGACTCCATTATATTACTGTAAATGAACTGAAGATCACACAATACAGAGCGATTAAAAAAAAAGGAACTTCACTCATTCATTGTATTATCTCAAAATATAAATACTAAATGAATTATTAAATTACCTAAGTGCTAAATCGTTCTTAGTACAATCAAAAAAGGAGTTCAAAAGAAATTCTGATTTTTTATCATTTCATCAAATTTTGGTGAATAGATTGAGGCAAGAACCTTTCAGCATAAACAGATATCAAATAATTCTTTGGATTGTTGGTGAAGTAAAAAGCGAAATTGACTCTGATTTCTGGAACGAAACAATATTAACACCTGATTTTTTTTCATTATACTTTCATTCTTTCACTTTTTGTACTTTTTAAAGTTTCGTTTTGGTTGTTTTTCTTCCTTCCTCCTTTCTTTCTTTCTCGTTTTTTCTCTTGACTCTATACCTTTTTCTTTCTTTTCTTTTTTATAATCAATATCATTAAACATAAGTGAATGAAAATAGCAATCATAAAAAAACTGTTGCAAAACTCTAGTATTACAATAATTATTAACGTTTTCCCTATTGAATTTCAGGAAACCAAATTTGATTCTTACCCTTTATGGATAAACTCTTAAAATTGTCAAAATTAACACTTTTTTTTCGGAAATCTTATATTCTATCCTTCCAAGAACTAAACCAAAATATGTAAATTAGATCAACATGACTTATTAATTATTTAAAATATCCTCTATATCAAGAAGGAAAAAACAAATTTGTAAACGACTTCTCTTGTGAAATCTTCATATCAGATATTCTCATCTTCATATAAAGCTAGGATTATTTCATTTTTGAAATTTCTCATGCAAATTTTACATTTTCTTATCGGAAATTTGGTACTTTGATTGAATGTTCTTTTCTATATTCATTCGGTGTATTGGTTGCATTAATAATCATATTGGCCAGTAGTGAAACAAATAAGAGGTTATGGTGGTTTCATCTATATTTAAAGCAAGAACTGTCTCAATACATACTGGAGTGCATATCCGTTGTTAAAAAGTTCAAAATGGTATCTTTAAATTCAAAAAGAATATTTAGGTAACGAAATAGAAAAATAGAAAATCTAGTCATTTTTGAGTGAAGAACTGATTCATGTCCGGGTGTAACATTTGGATAAGTGAACACTCTAATCACAGCCAACATAAAATTAAGGATGGCTTGAGACGGCAAAATAAATTAATCTTATCTTTTGATAGATAAATAGATTACTTTAATGAACAAATCTCTGAAACTAATTACTTTCATGAGGAATGGACTCTGTGTCCTCGTAATAGGGGTGGAAATGGGTGGGATCTTTGGCGATTGTGTTAGGTTATTCAAAAAGAGGATATTTATTGTGAGAGTCGTGTACAAAGGGGCACTTAGAGCAGGGTAAGAAGCTGGCGTTAAGACGAATCCTTAAATTTGTGCCTAATGACGCTGCGCTGTACTTACTGATAGTAAAAGATGAAATAGAATTTGGACTTGGAAGGGTTGGAGTTCGTTTTGTGATGAGCAGTTGTGGATGTAATTTGTCAAGAGTGAAGAAAAAAAGGAAAGAAAGAAAGAAATGCAAATGTTAAGTAAATGAAAGTTAAAGACAGAATGCTTTATTCTCTGTCGTTTTTTGCCTTTAATTCTTTTTTTCTTTTCTTTTTTTGTAACTGATTTCAACTTAAACTTTCAACCTAAACACAGTAATAGAACAATGGAATGGAAAGACGTAATAAAAATAGCCAAAAATGTGCCCCAAACAAAAGGTAATTATGAAAGAAATGGAATATGATAGCAAAAAATGAACAGCAAAATAATTAAAGATTTTTAAAAAAATGTTTATATTAAATCATCGGTTGAAATCCGGAGAATATGTCTGGTCAAACATCACTTTTAAACCCAGTAATAATTAGGATATTAGTCAACGAATTCATCTACGAATAATAATACTCTCATCACAAAATTTCTGCAGACAGAAAGACGATTAGCAATAATACAGATTTAAACACTGCACTCGAAATAAGACAAAGAAGATAATTCTAATAATTCATTGAATAATTCATCGAATAATGACTATGGTTTAAGTGGACCTTAAGAATAAAATCTCACATGGAAAATTAATTGAACATTTTGATCCTTAAATTTCAAAGAAACAAGTGAACCAGTCATAAGTAAATATTCTAAAAGAATAATTATTTACAATATTATGCTATAATAATCACGTGGTTAGATTAATCACCAAAAACAAATTTACGAGTAATGACTTCAAGAGGCCAGATCTCAATCCATGTCCGTCTAAAACTGCTCTTAGCCAGTCTATCCCAGTGCAGAAACTCACGATCCCAAACTAATAGTCCCTAATCATAAAACAAGACTCTCAAAACTGCTATGTCCATAAACTCAGTGCTTATATCAAAGACGAGTTACCCATGTGTCAGAATATCCAAACAAACGGCGGCCGTGATTTCCCATCCATCAGATTTCGTGTGGCCTTCGTTTATAGTTTATCTTTCATTTTCACTGTCTATCCTCTTGAGGACAATTGAATTGTGACGTTTCAGCTGAGAAGGAAGATTATAGCCTCTCTGATCATCCCTCACCTAGAATTCATATCTGTGGCGACTTCACTATTTATCATAAGGAATGGTTAGTCCACTCAAACGAAACCGACGAAGAATGAAGATACTGTCATAACTTTCCCATCGCTTGCGATTTAACCCAGATGTTGGTAAAATAATCTCGTGTATCTGATATAGCTGGGCATCGTAAAAAAACTCCGAGAACACTTTCTCATCTCCTGTCATGACAAATGCTTCATTAAAATATTACCTTCTCTTTCCTCTGATATCCAATTTCATAGAGGGATCTTTCAGTACGCCAAAGCAAAGAATTCTTCAAAATAGAGCATCTAAAATGGCCTCTATCGTCTTCGAATAGATTCTTCCTGGCATGGAATGTATTATTCTATACAAAATGTATTAATAGAACACGGAAATCCTGGCTTGCTTCACGCCAGAATGTGCTGCGATCACAGCTCCCCGTAACTATTCAGGAGTACCCATGGTCAGTGCAAGTTGTTTGAAATTCAAAGAATCGCTATGAAATCTCATTTCAAGCCAGAGAGGAAAACAAAACCTAGGTTATCATGAATGTTCGGAAATCTGAAACAAAATCCTCAATAGATGCAAACCGTCAGTGTCTACTAAATAAACAGCCCCGAGATTATCTCATCATAGTCGGTTAACGCTAAGCTCTTTGCAAAGAATTTCACCTTTAACTACACGTTAAACGACAAGTGCTATCACATACCTGACCTTCTACCCCTCACAAACTCTACAAAGGCTACTGGTCAGGATAAAATCCCTATGGTTCTTAAAATTTTAACGCAACTGTCTACTTGAAGGAGATATGTTTACTAAGTCTATGGAAGAAGTCAGCTGTCTGCCCTGTCTTCAAGAATGCGAGAGACCGCTAATCTCCATCTTAATATCGACCCATCAGCCTCCACAGTGTAACCAGCAAATCATTTGTGTGTATCATCAGCAATAGGTTTGTTGATCCCCTCAAGAGAAACAATCTCCTGAGCTCCAAGCAATATGCTGATGTTCTAACCGTCATTAAATACAGAATCACTGAAGTAATTGATGATAAATTCATCACAAGACCGATTGGATTAGATAGCTCAAAGACTTTTGGCAAGGTGCAGCATACAGGGTTTCTACACAAACTCTCCAACTATGGAATATCTGGAAGAATCCTTGCAATAATCAATTCCTCATTATCAGACAGGTCCTTGAAGGTCGTTATCAATAGCCAAACTTCTGAAATCCATGCAAGCGTCCCCAAGGCTAGCTCCTCGGTCCCAACTTCTTTTGAATTTATATTAAAGATCTACCTTAGAACTCAACTCCTTAGTAAATATATATACAAGTGATAATACATTTTCTGGATACACCACAAGAAATCTATATTGTCAGAACCTTGCAGTTGATCTCTCTTCTTAAATAAATCTAACAGACCAATGGGGGAAGGGAAAGTGGCCTTTAACTTTCAATACTTCAAAAACCAAGCTAGTAACATTTCATCATCATCATCGATTTGACCATTAATTGTCTCTAGTAATGTTGGACGTTTACATTCTCAAAATAGATTCTTGCTTTGAAAGTCTGTTCACCAAAGACCTCAACTGGAACTCGTTATACGACTCATCGTGATAGATGCTGGAGTAATGGTCGGCTCCTTATAATGTTCCAGAAATATCTGACACCATCCGCCATTCTTTATCTAAGAGTCAGATCTGATCCCAAAAGTTTGTATTGCTCAATCTTCTCTTTCAGTCTTGAAAAATCGTTTACGTTATCTTGTGGGTAATAAGTCATTTTCCACCTCACAACCCGTTTTTCCACAGACAAAACATTGCAAGCCTCTCGATACTCTGTCGCTATTTCCATGACAAAAAGTTATAGAATACATTACTTAATTCCACCAGTTCTGATCGTTACAGCTAAGACCGTCCCCCATGTCATGTACGTCTTTCCCTATGTATTTCATTAGTAAGAAGGCATTTCTGTTCGGTTTGTTACAAAGAACTATTGCTTTCTTGAACAGACTTCCAAGAGGATGTTTCCAACAACACTATAGTCTTAACCTCTTAAGAGGCAACCATTATCTATCCTAGAGATACTCATAATCTGCACTTCTTACCGTCTCCTTACTCAGTAACCATCTATCGTTAGTGGCTCTTGAGCCTTGTATTTGTGTGAACAATAGCGTAAATAACAACGGTCACTGAAAAATAAGTTTCCTTATTTAACAGAAAAATCTTCAAATGATTAGAGCAAGTAAAACTAAAGAAATGTGGATTTTACAAGCATATAGTAAACTAAAGATGGGAAAGAGATTTTGATTTTGTCTTTGAGACTGTCACTGTCAGATAGTGCCTTGAAGGCTTTTAATCAAATGTAGGCTAATTCCCAAAATGTCGCTTTAAGATTAGCTGATTTTGCCGAAATTTAAAATGATGCCGAAGAGAATAAAACTGGAAAGGAGTGCTGTAGACTTTGATAATCTCAGATATTTGCCTCTGCTTTCAGCATCACTGGCTAAGCGCCCAGCAGGGATGACATTACTGGGCGCGCACGTGGATATACGGGCGAGATATAAGAGACGCAGATTACATGAACGACGTCTTAGTCGTGTGCGTGCATCTTTGTGTGCGTCTGGGAGTTTGGGTGGATGTAAATAGCTGAGTGATGTGATAAATTTACTTTTATTTACTTTTTAGGATTTTTTCTGCAGAACAGTTCTTTTAAGGGTTGTTAACTAGAGAAATGTAGACGTCTCAAGCTATGCAGAAAAGGGTATCGAAGAAAGAAAGAAAATGAAAGGAATGTGTTCAGCAGAAAAAGTTCAAGAAAGCAAAAATTCAACAAAACTCTAGACTGAACGGAAGAAAAGCCAGGAAAGCTTTAAGAAAAAAAGAAAAGGCAAATATAGAAATAGCAGCATAGAAATAAATAAAAAAAATAGAAGATGACGATAGTGTTTAGCATAAAAAAAATAATCAGCTGGAAAACAATGCAAAAGACAGTGACTAGAAAATGAAAGATTAAATGGTAAGATATCAGACATGCGATTATCTCCTCTTACAAACAGTAATACTCGCCTCTATAATGGAATTCCTACGTGGCAAACTTGAAAGAAAAAGCAGTAATCATATAAAATAAATTAACAACTTAACATAAATAACTTCTAATCAATCAACAAAGAAAATATTTTATCTCAAATTGTTTCACTGCTGCATATCAGAGTTCGATCTCTGTACAGTTGGATCATCTTTACTGATATTTTACAGTTTTGGGAAAAATATGAGAGAGCTATATGAGAGAAATATAATGGAGACATTTTCTCTAATATTGTAATGTGGCGCCACTAATAATAATGGCTCATAAGTCGGCATCTTCATTAGATTATATCAATTACGAATGAACTTGAGAGCTGATTATGATTTCCGCGCTGCCATCTTTTAAATATGCTCATATACTGAAGACGTAAACTCTTTTATAATTTCTTGAAGTGTAATTGTTGTTAGGAATATTGACTTCCAGTGGGAAAGCATTCATTGTCCTGCGAGCGTTCAAAATGTTCATTTCTTGGAAACCATTATTGTGCCAATAATTTTGATGAATCAAAAGTTTTTTTCCCCCATAACCACTACATCTTTGCCTTCTCCCATCAGCACACAACTTCTCACATCAGATAATGTTCACCGTGCTTTTGGCGTCCATTCCCCCGAATTGACTTGCTGAGAATTATTTGAGCATAGAAAACATGAATTTACGGCATCTAAAACGACCTTATTGGCGCTGTTATTGAACAACTTCCCACTTCTGATATCTGATCTCAAAAGGATGACTGATTTTGACTTGTCCTTTTCTTTCATGTTCAGTTTTTGGTTTTTTTTCTCTTCTCCTTTCGCCAGGAAAACCAGTAAGACACTTCCAGTTGATAGAAACGGGCGTTACTCCATTTCTGTCTACTAGTTGATTTTGTAGTAGTCGATTTTAACGTGTTTGTATATATATATATATATATATATATATATATATATATATATATATATATATTAACCTCATCTAAATTTAACCAACACACAATACAGGGAGTCACAAAATGCAACAAAAAAAGATGTGGGGTTTGTGATATCATTATAGAAGGAAACTCCTACACTTTTGAAAACCCCCAAAAAACATTCACAATAAATAAAAACTTAAACTGCAACTCCAAAAATGTAATTTATGTACTTAAATGCACAAAATGTAAGAAGTCATATATAGGCATCAGCTAACAACTGAACAACAGGGTCTCCCTACACAAAAGCAATATAAAATTGCCAGACAACATAAAACTTTTTGTATCACAACACATCTTCAAATGTAACCAGGGTAAATTTAATATCATGTCGATATATCAAACAGACGATTATTCGTACCTACAAATACAAGAAAAAAAAAACTTTATAAACAAATTTAAACCCGAACTAAATAAGTCATAACCCCACACGCAAAATCACACAACATGCACAAAAGGTGACCAAATACAGTGATAAAATATATATATGCGCATGTTGACAAAATAGGGGAACAACATAGGAAGTACGTTTGTATGTATGTACGTAAGTGTGTGTATGTGTGTGTGTGTGTGTATACTGGTTCCATGTAGCTTGAGAAGTATATGTGTGTATGTGTGTGTGTATGTATGTGTGTATGTACTGATTCCTTGTGCACAGGGGTCAGTAAAACATTAAAAGATAAAATGCTGATAAGTAATTCATCATTTCGCTTGGACCAACCTTAATTGTTTTATGACCCTTCGCGAAGAACTCTTCATTGCCAATTCAAAAAAGACATTCGGATTACTAACACAAAAACAGAGAATGTCTCATATCGAGAATATTTAACATTGAAAAACATAAGGAAAAAAATTAATTATTTTTAATAATATGTGGAAATCTCCGCTTTTACCTGAAGACAGTCACGAGACCAGAAACACGTGTAGTAAAATTATGGAAAATAAAGCATAATATTTTTTCTAAAAAAACACATTACAACCAAAAACGTTTGCGGCACCTCTCTTCTCTTCTTTTTAATATACATACTTTTCTCTCGTTGGAACCACTACAACCTCTTTCTTATATATATATATATATATATATATATATATATATATATATATATATATATATATATTTAAAAAGTATCTTTGAATTTGGTCAGCGTTTATATTCAGGACAGCTAAGTTTTATGTACATTATATTTGTATTTCAAAGTGTAAATCAGAAATAAAAATTATGGAAAATACATTATTGAGTCTGTAACCCACGAACAAATTTAAAATTCATTTTAAAATACTGGAGGCAGCTGAATTTCTTTTCCATTTATGAATAGTAAATATAGAAATCTATGATAACAATATCACCTAACCACTAAAAATTAATAATGAATTTTAAATGATTTCAAACTTTATAAATTATTATCTTTTTTAAATGAAAACTGTTCGTATAAAAATTAATTATCCATCGAAAAAACTGTTTTTCTTAAGACAATAGTGTCCATAATATAACTTATTCGTAAAAGCATTTCTATTTAAATTACGTCTTAAATTTATTACATTTTTTTTTTTTTACAATTCAAAACAGATTTTCTATAATTTGGCATCCTGTATGAAATAAGTAAGGATAACATATGTAAAAAAAATTTTTTACCAAGATTTTCTAAAAAAAAATAACCTTTTTAAAAATAATTTTATTCGTGTATGAATAATTTCTGAAAGTTTCATTAAAATCTACGATTATCTGATTTTTGTAAAAATTTCCAAATCAACGTGTTTTTCACTGTAAACTAATTTATAGTCACCAGTTTAAGCAAAAAAAAAATTAACTCTAAATTCGAAGGTTCAAAAAGGGATTTAAAAATATAATTTAATAACCAAAAATCCTCTGGTCTTTTGTCTTAATAATATTATAAAGATTTCCATGATAAATCTTTGTTTTTATTAAATTTTCCTTATTTTTCATCGTTTGTTCTAAATTTTAACTAATCTTTGGAGGCAACGACACAATATTCAATTTTTATCGACAATCTCAATTTGCTTCTGAAAGGAAACATTTTACAAAATTTATATCGCGAATCCCACACATAAAATCCGATCCGTTAGCTTTGTTGTCTTTTTTAATTTAGTTGGACATAATGTATAAAAATAGCAGATCCAAACGATTTTTTATTTGATTTAGATATTTTTCGCTATGATGTTGATGATTCTCAAGTAATATCTTCCGTTTACTGCAATAAACTACTCTGGAGAATGAAACATATTGACACGGTCAATCATTCACATTGAATCTTCCATAAACTGAAGAAAGTTGCTATTTTTTTTTTACTTTCCTTAACAAAAAGAAAACAAGAAGCCAGAAATTTAATTGTTATTTTATTCTATCTTCATTTTTCAAATATATAAACAAAAAATGCGCAATCTTGACGCATGTTTAAACTCACACTTTGACAGATGTCAGAATTTAATCAAAAGTGATCTTTTCCATGAAGTTATTTAAAACTAAACAACTCTTCTGTCATCTTATGACTAAAACTAAAATTTTGTTCACCCTAACACTATAATGTTCAACTTAACAATGCTCAGCATATATATATATATATATATATATATATATATATATGTGTGTGTGTGTGTGTGTGTGTGTGTGTGTGTGTGTGTGCTTCTGTATCTCTGTGTGTGTGCTTGTAGGATGTATAATAGTATCCCAAAAAAACGTGAAGATGATGAGACAAAGTGGAAAATTTATAAACGACACGTTTCGTCGAGAATTCTGCTTTCTTTGGCTTCCTCGGGTTAGAATGAAAGAAAGTGTATGTCAATAAAAATAATGTCTGCTTGTTTGTTATATAAATATATCAGAGGCGTTTGGTGTTGCTGGATTTTAAATCAGTCCAACGAAACTAGAGAATGTTTCACTTTGTCTCATCTTTATAAATGTCTATGTGTGTTTGTGTGTGTGCGCGCGCGTGTGTGTATGTTTGTGATTATTTCTTCTTTAAAGTAAATAGAAACTTGCTTTAAGGTAAACAGAAATTTGCTCAACTGGGAAGCTGTCGGTAGCCGAGCAATTAAAACACATCGAACAAGACGTTGGTTCCTATTCAAAATGGGAAAGCAAGTTCGAATCTTGTCAAAGGGCACATTTTCTTTAAGTTCTTTTGAGTGTTCAAATACAAACTGTTTAAACAAATAGAACGTCTATTCAAATATCGTCATCCACTAAAAATAAAGTTTGAAGTAATGTCGGATTAACAAATAAAATTCGTTAGAAATTTACATAGGAAATTTACATAGGAAATTTACATAGGAAATTTACATAGGAAATTTACATAGGAAAGTATCTTTTCATTATCCTATTTTTTTTCTGTTTTCACTCCTTTTATAACATTATTTATCTGAAGATTGCATTGTTATTATTAATATTTGCTATAAAATTAATTTTACGTTTTATCCCTTTCGAGATTACGCTAATATTCCAGTAGAGTGAAAGTTAGCAGACGATGAAGACAGCGTAACTTGAGGAGGAGGAGGAGGGGGAGCCAATTTTATTTAGGATTAGACTTGACTTCTTGACATATTTATTGACTTCGCTGTAAGGAGCTCCACACTGACACTGAGCACTTGGCCTCTTTTTCGCTACATCAATTTTTCTTGATCTCATATAGCTTTTTTCTTTCCTGTCTCGTTAAAGCGCAAACCTTTTGCATCACAGGTTTAGAAAGATTCACTTGCGCCTGCTGATCAATATATAACAATATGGAAGAGAGAAATAAGAGAGAAAGAGCGAGTATATCGACATTTTGCTTTCAATTCTCGAAGACAATTCGTTAATAATTCAAGCCTTGTTGCTATATACTTCATCTCAATGAAAATCTATTTATATGGGAGGACTGAACAAATAACCGAATATCACAAAGTTTTTCTAGGTTGAGATGATGAGAACTTTTCAGCCCTCTAATCGTGTTGTGTGAGCATATATATATATATATATATATATATATATATATATATATATATATATATATATGTGTGTGTGTGTGTGTGTGTATGTGCGTGGGTGAATAAAGACAAAAAGAAAACTTATCTTCGCCGATGTGTTTTGTCCCCTGATGGACTTTATCAAGAAAATATTTATTTAAATGTAAAATTACATTTTGTGCCACAAGGCCAAAAGGGGGGGGGGATTCACGCTGGTCTCACTATCCATCCTACACGTAGCTAATGTGATTCATGACTCAATCTAACAATTGCCTCAATCACCATAAGAACTCATCTTTCCAAACCCAATGCAACATTTACCAAAATACCGCATATTCGCATGGAGCCTCTACTAAAAAACCATATGAAAATTTTAAAATTATACATTTCTTTTTTTTTTTATTACTTTTTTCTTCATTTTTTTTTTTTTTTTTTTGATGGGGGAAGGGATAATGCCAATGACGGAAACAAATGGAGACATCTAGGGAAATGTAAGGATTTTATTTTGTAAAAATATTATAAACAAAAGTAAAAATGTTATTAGTCTTTCAAAAAATTTTTAATTTAAGTCATAAATATTCATCAGGTTAACTGAAAAATCTAGGTAAATTATGGAGGATGCTATTTGACATAATTTAATGTTTAATAAATGAAATGTTATTAGTCATTACATTGCGTCATAATATAATAGCATTATATAGTATAATTGTGAACATTTTTATTTCAGATATATAAAGATAGCTACCGATAGCCTCAAAAGACAAACAAGATATTTAAAGTTATTGAGTGATAGATAACAATTTTGCAAATTTCGAAAAAATGAACACAGAATACAACAAAATCAAAAAGTAAACGAAAATATTGGCAAGATAAAAAGAAAGAAAAGGACTTGAGGAATTAAAAAGTTAATATACGAAATAGGTTCATTGATGAGGTAGAAATTATTTGAAAAAGAAGCAAACTTCTACACAAATAAAAAAAAGATGTTCAACGAAGAAAAGCATGAAAAAAGATTTCTCAACAGTATTTTATAATGATTTATATAAGATCAATGTGTCTTATGGCTGAGTTAAAACTTGTGTCCTGCATTCAAATTATCACCCAACAAAACATAGGAAAAACAGGTTGAGGTGGTGTAATGTTTTTTTAGATTATTATTGTAGGAAGTAAATTTATAGATCTCTTCAGATTTTATGACAGTGTCAAGGATATACAGGAAATGATTGTACTTGGCCAAGACGTTTTTAAGTGCTATATGTCACAACCAAGAAACTTTCAGCTAAGGCGCATGTTCATGCAAGACAATGCTCTTCATATTCTTCAAAACTATTTCCGACCTTAACAACAATGATTTTAAAGATACAATATTAATGGCGCGACTCGAGGTCCCTCAAAAAAACTTGTGACTCAACATTGAAAGAGATTTATATGAGAATAGAAATCAATATTCAAAAAATTCATTGGGAGAATCTTTGCAAAGCAACACTTTTTTCTGCAATATTATTAAATAAAAATAACAGTTGAAAAATTAACAACATTAATGACTGAATGATTGATTAAAGCTATCGAATGGAAGCTACCCCACGTACAATAATAAAACAATGATCCATCGAAGTATATGGGACATTAAATTAATCTGTGGTATTTATTTTGTTTGTATTAATTCATAAATAAAATGTATCTCCTATATTGTTTATATAATAAAATCTGTCACATTCAAAACAAGTTATCAATATTTTTTAATAAGGATCGATATTAATGGCTGAATGTCACATGATATATGATTTAAATAAATATAATTAATTATATCCTGAAAATATTACACGACATAACAGTTTTATTGTGATAACATTGACTTTCATAATCAATGTTTTGAATATATATATATATATATATATATATATATATATATATATATATATATATGAATTGCTGACGCCCCCTGAGGGGTGCACGGACAGGCCCATCTACGAAACTCTGAGTCAGGGATGTTGAAGGTAACATCATCAATCAGCTAAGTGACCATCTTTACTTACATTTATCCCATATATATATATATATATATATATATATATATATATATATATATATATATAGCAAATAAATGACAAAGTGGTAAAAATTGTCTAACACATTTCGTCCTCTAAAAGAACTTAATTAATGAAGACATTTGAGGAAGTCCTTCTAGAGGACGAAACACGTTACAAAGTTGAATAAATTATGTAATCTATTCTACTTTGAGATTCATTTGCCTAAAATTCTTCTTATATATTGAGATCATATATATGTATATAATTTTTATATTATTTTTCTTGTGTATATAAGAGGCTCTAAGTTAAAATTAGTAAAAAAAAAAATATATAAAAAACTTATATATATAAAACTTATATGTATTATGTATATGTGTGTGTGTTTGCCTATATATATATATATATATATATATATATATACACACACACACACACACACATATATATATATATATATATATATATATATATATATATATATAAATGAGTACCTACGTACGTACGTATACATTATTCAAATTGAAATAAATTCTGATTGAACTATTATTTTTTCCTATTATTCTTCACGATAAACATTAGTAAAAGCCACTTTTTGGGAGTTTGAGTATTTTTAACGTGAATGCAAGATCGTTTTCCCAAATGGAGAAAAGGTCTGTCTTACGTCTACTTAGAAAAGCTACAAGACGAACCGCAGTATTTTTGCTTATGGTCTTTGACTTGTTAATAATCAATTAATATTAAATACTGATAACCTACACTAGATAAGTGTCAACAAGTATACTAAAATATTCCTCTATTCTTGTCAGTACTTTCGCTGTCTATTAATAATGCTATTGTGTGGCTCCTTCGAAATCTTCCCCTAATTTCCAGGTATTATTATTATTATTATTATTATTATCATTATTATTATTACTGTTGTTGTTGTTGTTGTTCGTGTTGTGAAATCAACAGAGGTAAAAGCAGTATCTTTACTTGCATGGTATTTTTGATCGTAAGATTTACTGTTATTATTATAGCTTATTATGCTATCATCGTCGTCAGTGTGGTTGTAGATGCTTTAAAAGTTTTAAAAAGTTTCACTGGATGGCAATCGAAGAATGCTAGAGGCAAATATGAATGATATATATAAGGTTCAGATATAAGGTTTCACAGGAAAGAAACTAAGACAGACAACGAGTGGGCTAGAGGCAATGACCATGAAGACAATAGATAGGTAGCGGGGTAGGTCCGAGGAGGCATAAATCAATGGAAATGTATTTTAAAAGTTTGTTAGATAAATGTGCACTAAATGAAATATCTACCTTCCTAGATAAAGAGATAAACAGATGGTAAACTGAGATAGATAGATAGATAGATAGATAGATAGATAGATAGATAGATAGATAGATAGATAGATAGATAGATTCCATCATTGGTTATCGTAGGCTTTAGAACATAAATGTATTGATCTCAAAAAAGAATATTTGTTTCCACTATTTTGTTTTTCAACTCAGTACTTCAACTATTCTTTTACATTCATTGAACGCCGTGACTTGCATAAAAGGCCACCGTTTCAACCACCAGTCTGCTTTCAAAATACTGATATATATCGTTTTAATGAATGGTTTTCAAACGATGCGGCGCGTCTCATATGTTCGACGGAAGAGGATAGCAGGTGAGGTAAAATGTTTGAAAGAAAATCAAAGACTTAGAAACAGTTTCAAAAAATTCATATGCCAAAAATAAATATGTTTTCAAAATTTTAAATATTATTTTGGATTACTTGTAATTGCATGCATGAATCCCAGTAACATTAGTTATAAATAATTATTGTCCGATTATATCATTGTGATATTTTTTCATTATATCAAGTATTAAAAATATATTGAATCCGCAAATTGGAGGAGAGAGTTATCAATGATAATGCTCTGACTTCGAACCCGCGGTTATCTCCCTTTAACCCTCTCTCTGATTTTTTTTTATCTTTAAATGTATTTTTTATCACAGAAAACTTTTTGAAGCGCGAGCAAATTTTCATTTCGAAAATGCGGGCCAGAAGAAAAGTGTTCAAGACTCACTTCTATGCAAATCTCCTGATAGATAAGGTTTAATAAGATTATATAGCACCAACATAGAGATTAACTTCGCTTTTCCTTGTATTCAGCCATAACTACTTTTCTCAACCACCAGGTAAATATAAAAAGGTGCATCTTTCGCTCAAGTCGATTGTTTCAAATCAACAATAAAAAAGGGAAATTTGGATGCATCTGGAATTAATCGGATTCATAAGGGAACATATAGTTTCATGCGTGTTTGTTAGGTGTCAGTTTTCACAAGAGAATCTATTTTCGTTTTTTTTTTTTGTTTTTTTTTACATTTTCTCTGAAATGAATGATAGTTTAAAAGTTTTATTTCGAAAACACAGAAAAATGAATAAAATTTCATTATGTTAACTTGAAAAATCCCGAAAATGTCGAATAAGATTTGAACTTTCAAAGCAGCCTACCCTTTTTCCCATGCGGTTATCGTATTTTCTTGTGTATAATACTACTTGGGTATAATACGTCCCCGTAGTACAGCTATCCCCATGTAATTTATTTTTTTAAATGTATACTATATGCTCCATTAAAATCTCAATGTCATACACATAATTCACTAAAATATTTAATTTTTCCTTATATTAAAGAAAGAAATGAACCGCGGATGGTTAGCCGTTGCGTGTTTCTTCTCCTAATTTTCGTTTCTAAACTTATTTTCGAATTTTCGTGGAAAGGTGCTGACTAGACAAATCCAATAATACATTTAAGGTGTTAATTAATCAATCATATTTTTGTGATTCTTATGACTTATTATATATATATATATATATATATATATATATATATATATATATATATATATATATATATATATATATATATATCAATACACCATGAAAAAAAAAAAATATTGTCTTTCCTTAAGAATAATGAAAGAAACAAATATTGCCTGCATATCAAATAACTTAGCTAAACAATTATGAACAACTGCCTACTTTGTGATTTATTATCTATTGTGTTGAATGTATTTGCAATCATGTCGTTTCATTCAGCTAAAAAGTTCTCAAATCGTGTACTTATGTATAAAGAAGGAAATTACTGGAAAGTAATTGACACTCACCTGAAGCGAGCTGAATGTGTAATGCTCCTCATGCCAATGACACTTCCACCGAGCTTCACTACGGCTTTTGACTTCACTGAATTTGATGTGTTCCTCTCGAATTTTAAATTGGGGTCATCAGGAGAGAATGTGCACCGTTTCGGGGCCTTCCTCTCAGAATCATGTTGTTTCATTAAGCTAAAAAGTTCTCAAATCGTGTACTTATGTATAATACGAAACCCTTATTGCCTTTAATTGTTTTCCAAAATTTCTAATATTATGCACAAGAAAATACGGTACATTGTTTTCCTAGTAAATGTTATTTTGACGAGAAACAGATTTAATTCATCAATAATAATAATAATGATGACTTTAAAAATTGAGCGCCAAGACCTCAAAAAATGCTTACCGAAATGAGAATGCCCCACCCGAAATCAGATGTTGATATGCTGTATGTACCAACTTCTTTAGGAGTCTGAGGTCTAATCCAACTTGAACTAACTCTAAAAACTACAACAATTCCATTGGAAGCCTACCTCACAAAAACCAATGACCCTCTCCTACAAAGAGTAAAACACCATTTTCCACTCCATCAACGAAGAAATTGCACTCTTCAAGAAACAGCTTAATAATCCTGAAATCCTACCAACAAAAAAACAAATGAATACTATCTATGCCAAACGAGTATAACAAAATGCAAAACAACTTGGCCAAATAAAGTTACAAAAATCCAGAGAGTGCAAGGTGTTGCGTGGCAAATACATAAAAAGAACGAAATAAGCAGATGGACCAACAGAAAACAAATCAGTGGCTCAGAAGCAGCCGGCTGAAAACGAAGACAAAAGGCCTAATTATTGCAGCTCAAGACCAAAGCCTTGGAACTAGATCATATCACTGTCACATAATCAAAGATGAAAATAACTCGAACTGCAGGATCTACGGAAAATATGATGAAACTGTCGACTATATTATATCAGGATGTCCGGAAGTGGCAACAAATGAATATACCCACAAACGTAACAAGATAGCGACATATTTGCAATTGCAGATATGCAAGCAGGGCAAAATTGAAACCACTGAGAGATGGTACGTACATCAACCAGACACATTTATCCAAAACAACGATGTAACTATCCTCTGGGACATGTCAATTCAAACTGACAAGGAAATAACTGATAACAGACTTGATATTATTATAAAAGACAAGACATTCAGGAAGTGTATGCTTATTGACATATGAGAGGATCACCTCCATAAAAATTATCGAGAAATTGTCCAAATACAAGGACCTGAAGTTTGAGATTAACAGAATGTAGGGAATGAAGACTGAGACTCTGTCAATAGTAATCAGAGCTCTGGGCCTCGTGAGAAAAGGAATGGACAATTTTACTAGCAGTGTCTCAGGTAACATCAACATACAAGTTGCCCAGATTATCGTCCTACTAGGAACATCCCATATACTAAGAAAAGTTCTATCAATGAAATGACAGTTCTTCGATAGGGCCTAAGGACCATAGTTTGGACATAAGATACAAAGCAGAAAACATACAAATAATAATAATACATTTGATGAAATTGTTGACCACATAGTATCAGGGTGCCCGATCCTTGTTGAGAAGGAATCCATTAGTAGTTATGACAGGCTAAGACAATATGTGCATTGGCATCTCTGTTCGAACTATGGTTTTGAAGTCCCACTTACTCAGTACAAACACCAACTGAATGATGTCACAAATTGTGATGAAGTGACCATACTGTGAAAGTTCCCAATCATCATAGACAGGAAAATTGATGGAAATCAACAAAACATAGTCATAAAGGATTTTTTTTTTTTAAAAAAAACTGCCAACTAATAGATATGATTTGCCCACAGAAGTCAATATTTCTAAAAAAATAAAATAAAATAAAAAAAAATTGTTTAAACTATAAGGACCTGCATATCGAAGTAACAATTATAAGGATCTGCATATCGAAGTTACAAAAATGTGGAACCTTAAAACTACGATTAGCCCTATTGTGATAGGAGCATTGGGTATGATAAAGAAGGGTACCGAAAATCATGTAAGTAAAATCCCTGGACATCTCAGTATCTCATTGCTACAAAAGATTACTCTGTGCAGAACTGCACATATCATCCCTTTACATCTAAACGAAATGCCTCAAAAGTGTATAGATAACTCTTCTACAGTGCCTTTTTTTACTCATAGAATCTAGAGGCGTCTTGGTAATTAGGCACTTATATTTACTCTCTGGAAAGATGAAAATATACGCAACAACAAAAATACCACTACTACTACTACTACTACTACTACTAATAATAATAATAATAATAATAATAATAATATCACTACCAAGAACACCAACACTTCGTTTATTGATGCAAATGGCAGATGCGAGTTAGTTAACATTTATTAATTTAGTGTCTAAATATTATTTTGGTCCTGTCAAATTTACCGAAATTTTATTTCTAAACGAAGCAAAATTCTTACCTAAACCCCAAATTTATATTAAAATGGGCTTGCACGCTTAACTTTTATACAAATATATTTTCGATAGTTTTAAGTCAACATAAAAATTTAATAGTGATCTTAGAATATCTTTAGCGCTAATTCGTTCTAGCTATTTTATGAGATGTTATTCTAATTTTGGCTGCCCAGGGTTGTCCAGGAGCTAGCTTTAAGATGCTAGGTGTTGGGTGGTAAGGCAGGCGTCTCTAAAATCCGGAACGTGTCTCCTCCGAATATGGTGAGACCGGCGCCAGATCTTTGGGCGAAACGAAGTGACTCTACACTTCCTCAAACCGGATTTAGGCAGGAGGTTTGGGCGCTATAGACGAAGTAAGTTGAGTTCGACATTTTGGTCTGAAAAGGCCAATCGTTTCTGTTGTCATCTTGATGACTGTTTGCCTTTATCAGGCGCGATTTACAGGTGGAAGGAAAATAGTTTGGAGAAAGGTAAAAAAAAGTGAAAAATGCCTAGAAGCAATAAGTATACATCCATTGTGACTGGAAAATCTTGAATGAAAGGTCAGGTGGTCCACAGGCTGTTTTAAGGAGTTTGCCCGTTGGGTGCTTCCCAATAACAAGAAAATGAAATGTACAAACGAAGAAGAAATAAAAACAACACGAATGAGTGAATGAAAAAAGTGGAATGAAAAAAACGACAAAAGAAAGACCAAAAACTTCAAACAAAAGATGAAAATTTAACACGGAAAATAGGAAGAATTATGCGAGTATAATAAAAACATTAATAATAAAGAATGAAAAAGAAAGAAATGAAGAAACCAATGAATGAAATCGGTGAGACAAATATAAAAATAAGCCAACCAAGAAAATGAACGAAATTTGAAAAAAGTAATTACTATGAAATAAAAGAATGAATAGAAATAGAAAAAAATTAACTCGTAAAATAAGAAAAAGCGTGAAGGAAAATAAAATGAATATATTATGGAAGAAAAAAATGAGCGAAATTAATGTAACTGAAAGAAAGAAAAGAGAAATAGCAAACAAAAGGAAAGGAAGAGAGACGGAAATAACAAAGAAGCCAAGGAAAAATAAGAAAAGAGAAAGAAAAGAAACAAAGACAGATGAAGAAAAAAGTGTGAAGAACTGTAGGCAAATGAAAAATAAAGAAGAAATCAAACGGACAAGAAAGAAAGAAAGAAAGAAAGAAAGAAAGAAAGAAAGAAAGAAAGAAAGAGAAAGGTAATGAAAATGAAAAAAAATAAAAATGGGTTAGCCAGTAAGAGATGACGAATGAAGAAAAAGAAATAGGAAGAAAAGAAAAAAGTAATAATTAGTAAGCATGCAAATAAAATTAAAAGAAAGTGATCAAATAAATAAGGAAATGGAATATAAAAAGATTTCAAATAACATAATTGAAGGAAAGAAAACTATTGATACAAAGTAGATAGATTTGGATTAGTCTATGTCAGTGTGATAAAGATCAGCGGAGTGAAAGAATAAGACGAGGTTACCTTATTATTACTTTCTCTACTGCAGTCATGGATAATGAAAAAGAATGAAAGAAACGAAGAAGTGAAGGAAGGCAAGATACTTGCAAAAAGTTAAATAACACAATCTGAAAAGCTAATATATATATATATATATATATATCAATTAAATTTTTATTTATTAATCCGGGATTTTTTAGTTTATTGCTTAAACATGCTTTAATGGATACCCATATTTGAGTTAGATGCTGTTTTTATTTATCTATTAAACAGTATATATATTTCCATCTACCGGCCTAAATATTCGAGAAGTCTTGTTAGAAAAATATGCGCCCTCCGGCAGGATTCGAACCGAGAATCTAATGACGGTTTCTCCTAGGTTCGAATCCTGCTGGAGGGCGCTTATTTTTCTAACACGATTTCTCGAATAAGTTGTTATTTCAGTGAAGTATCGTTTTTTTTTTTTTTGTTTTGTTTTTTTTTTAATTTTCTATATTTCGGGTGATTTTCCTGGTTTCTGATGAAAATTTGAATATAAATTTTTAGGTCACTGAAATTAAAAATAAATTAAAAAATGATTAACAAAGAACTTTCATTGATCTTTAACCAAGTTTGAATATATTTATTTTTTTGGGAGAGACATTGGAATAATTTGAAACACTTCCTGTGAATAAAACGCCTGCATATGGTTAGAAAATGAGTTCAGCAAGAATATACAAAATAGAAAGGTACGTTAGACAAAGATTCATGTTCTCGTCGGATTTATTTAATCTATTCATCAAATCGATCTTAAGAGAAGTAGAAGTCCTACCAGGATTTATTATTGTGGACAGACACGCAGATGACAGCGTGTTGATTCTATACACAGAATGAAAACAACAGGAGCATGTTGCTCAACTGATTCCTCGAGGGCCTGTACTTTATAATTCTCCATTTTCTATGGGGTTGAGATCAGGAGATTGAGGCGCCCATGTTATAACACTCACCTGCTTCTCATCAAAGTATTCCTTCATCAATTTTGACAGGGAGCATTATCCTGCATAAAAATGAGCTTGGTGGGGTCGATTTGCACCCTTTCAGCAGAAGGGAGCAGACAAGACTCTAAAATTCTCTTGTACTGCTCGCTCCTGGGGGTCTTTTCAATAGGTTTTAAGAAACCAGTTCCATGAAAAGAAAATCATCCCCAGAACATTATGCTGAACGGATGCTTGACAGTAATTACTGCTAAATTCAAAGAGCTTTCAAAGCTTTTTCTTCAGATTTTAGATCGCTTATCATTTAAATTTAGCTCAACTTTCGTTTCATCGGAGAAAGAAACATTTAGTAAAAAAAATCAGCTGAGTCACTTTTATCGAACAGCACTGTATGTGAGTGAAGTTGAATGAGAATTCAACGGAATGATAAATATGAGCAATTTTATGCACAAAGATGTTTGTCAAGCATTACAAACAATTTTAAAGGAAAAGGTATGATAAATTGGAAAAAGTTTTCGTGTGACGCATTTCATGATGTTTATGTTGATGCGACTACGCATGCGCACGGTGGAAAGGGCGACGCTGAGAAATTTATATTTTGTGTGTGTGTGTGTGTTTTAATATCCTATTTTGGGTATATATATAATCTCGCCTATTTCATTTAGTTTCTTTTTCTTTTTGTTTATGTTTCCATCACTTTTATTATTAAATATCGAATATTGTACTAAAAGATCTACCAAGGAAGGTAAAAATGTTGTAAGAACCTGAATGTTGTGGATGATCTAGCATTCAAAGCATTTAGTAAAAAAATTATCTTAGTAAATTCCTTCCACTTTTAATTAGAAAAGCATTTTTAAAATCAAAATTATGGTTCGTCTTATTACGTTGAGCAACTAATGCATTTAGTCACTGTATTGTTTTGTAAAATATTTCTTTTCTATTCATATAATCGTTTATTTAAATTCCTTGAGATTTCTCATATATATTACTTGTGACAATTATTTCAGGTGATAGTGTAAATTCCTTCCTCAAGTTTTACTTTATTGTATTGTTTTGCATTAATTAAGTCTTTTAGTGTTTAGAAATAGTTATAAAAAGTCCTATTGTAGTTGTGATACAGTCGGTTAGTAGAACAATATATTTTGATTCGTTGGGTTTGTCAGCTAGGATAGCTTTTCTATTATGAAATATCTAATGAGCCTTGAATATGAAGTAATTTGGGTACTAGAGGAGTTTAAGATTCTCAGCGTCACTTTCTGTTGTGCGCATGTGTCGTCGCATCAAGGTTAATATCACTTTAGTTCGATGAATTCCTAAATGACGAAACGCGTCACGCGAAAACTTTTTTCCACTTTGTCATACTTTTTCTATAAAATTGTTTCTTGATATATAAACATGTATATATTTTTTCCATTACAAACGCTATATTTGTCAAAAAACTGACACATAAGCTTCGTGTATGCATAAAATAACAATAAATTCATTTCTTACATAACAGTTATTATTCAAAGAACTTTAAAAAAAAAAAAAAAAGTATGCTCCACTTTCTTGTTGAAAACATATGACTAACTTTCTGGTCCTGATGCACATTTGCTTTTCCTCTCCCTGATACTTGGGCGCACCCACAGGACACAATACATACAATATTCTGTACCATCACGTGTGCCCATATCTATAGATCAGTGTACACACGTGCGCAACCATTAATTTATTTATTTTCATTATTCAATGGTAGCCCAGCAACATTAAGGATCGTGTCAAAGTGAAATGAATAAAAGTCAATATCAACATAATAAACTCAAATTTTATTGTCTCATGAAATAATATTCATGTGGATATAGACATGAGTGAGAGAAAAAATAATGTATCACTTCTTTTTATTTTCCCTTATATTATCTATTAAAATAAGTTAACGGAAAAAGGTTCTGTTAGGAACATTGATCAATTCAATAATCATAGAAAAAACGAATATGAACTTCTCTACTTTCAATGACTATTGGTTTTTGTTCTTCGAATTTGCAAGGTACGATTGATCATCGAATTTTAACTGAATGCATGTTGTCTTATTTTTCGTCACAGAACGATTATTTGAAATCAAAGACAATTGATACCTAATCTCTGTACATATTTACAAAATTGAGTTGAATTTGGCTCACAGTTCTAAAAGTGCAGTGAGGGTCAATCCCACAATAAAATCAATTATCTGAGGGACGAGACAACTAAACTAAACTTAATGTTAATTAAGTCAACGCCTGCTTCAATGTTCAGAGAGCGAGAGAGAGAACGCAACAAAAATAGTTGGCTAAACAAATGGAAGTGGTAGCAACAAAGGAAAATACTCAAAGAAAACACTAGAAATGATGCAAAATGAGATAAATATAGACCTAAAATCTAAGAAATATAAAATGGAAAATGCTGAATTAAATTATCAAATGAATGAGAGAAGAAAAAATGGGTAGAAAATGTCGTTCAAAAAGGTCAAAAGTGTAACACCTGATATGCAGCCTATATAGATAAACAACAAATAGTTTCACAAAGGAGAAAATTAACTAATTGTAGAAATATTCTACTAAACAATGCTTAGAGGAAAAAAGAAACAACTTTCACTCTGGCAATTACTAATGCGTTCCACAGGTGAAAACAGACGCAATAACACATGCGCTTCAAAATTACATAAAATCATTTTCTCACAAGAAATTCAGCAACGAAGCATGACCAAATGACCGTTGGATCGAAGGACTAGTCTGATGGTAAGTCTCAAATCTCATAACTAATTAATTCATAATGATATGTTTTAACCATACAAAGTGGCCAGAAAACGTTAAAATAGCCGGTCGGGGAATATCAGAGGTTGTACACACCGGCCCTGTGCCAGGCGTACTGTGAATTCCTCTATGGAAAATCATTATTAAAAATCCTGGCTTTTCGCATGTGTTTAAATTTCGATCGGTGAATTGGCGAGAAATATATAACTAGCTCAGACAACAATACGTTACATTTAATACAGATATAGGTTGATTATTTTATCAAGAGAAAACTGTAACAATTATGTCTTTCTGTATGGATATGAATGCGACAGAAGAAATCTATTGTTTACTGATTTTCTGCGTGTTATTTTATTAGGTTTTCGATTTTGCTTTTTATTGATTCTACTGCTTTGTTTGATATTTTTCATGTTTTGATTTTTTTTCTTTCTATCTTTTTTTATTTTTCTCTCTTTACTTTATTTAGCAGCTTATCCAAAGGAACTAAATTACTTAAGAACGATAAAACCTATTCGAAATCTTTATCTGTACGTAAAAAGGAGTTGATTGGTGGATTTTCTGCCGGCTTGTACTAGCGAAAAAAGTTCAAACATTTAAACTAGCACTAACCAAGTAATGTTATGTGCGATAATGGCTGTATGATGAAATCAATCTACAAAAATATATTTATACAGAAAATAAAAACATAAACACAAGAGGGCAGAAAAAATAACATGAATAGAAAAAACGCAAAAACCGTAATCATAGAACACGAAGAGATTGATACAAGCATACAGCATATATATATATATATATATATATATATATATATATATATATATATATATATATATATATATATATATATATATATATATATATATGTATATATATATATATATATATATATATATATATATATATATATATATATATATATATTGTTCGAGTTGCATATCGATATCTCTTTTGTCCTAATAAATTCATCATTTATAATTTGTTAATGTTCTGAAGAACGTACATATTTTGAATAAATAAATATACATAAAGAAGTAAGAATAAAACTCAAACAGCTATGATGAAAAGGTTTTGCCTAACAATGAACATGTTTTATTGTTTCTTGATATTTCAATGTATAGTTAGAGAATGAACTGAAGGAAAAATATAAATAAAAGCTAGAAGAAAGAAAAGAGTGGTTCCAAGAAAAATGAAACAAAAGGTCAAATCTGTAAACGGGCGTCAAATGTTGCTAAAAAAAAGGATAAAGGATATTAGACTTATTTAAAATAAAAAGAATGTTAATATTGTAGAAAATAAAGCAACGCAAGACAAAAGAGAATCCATAAACACTGAAATAGAAAGTAAGAAAGAAAAAAAGAATAAAAAAAGAGAGAAAAAAACACATAAAGTAGGAAAAGGAGAATAAATATTTTCGCAGTAGGAAATGAATTTGAGTAAAAGAGAGATGCAAATGCCAAGATCTAAGATTGAAAAAACCAAACACTATAAAAGTATCAAAACAAGATATAATTTCATATGCATGCTACTGAGAAGTCAACAGCTGTGTTGACAAAAAAGGGAGATGATAATCCTCGCATCAGGCATGTTTTTGTGAGCGAACCATCATTACCACGAACAAAAGGAGCTAAATTAGTACTTTAGGATACCAAAATACTTTGCTGGTTTCCGGAATGGTGTGGGATTGGTTGACGAAAATTCAGTCACATGACATATCCTGGCCTCATATTTCCTTTTGTGTCTATTATTTTCAATCAGACTTCATGAACCCAGAAATGAAATGTTAATTCAATTAATATAAGATTCTAATTAACTGACCGATATCTATTTCATAAGCTGTTACAAAATGTGCCACAAAAGCTGATGGGAATCTATGGAAGAATTTGGTTTTCTGTTGATTATCCTATTTTTAAGAAGATCCTTTCCCTCACATACAACATTGTTCTTGTCTACTTAAATGACTAGATGACAACTAGAAACTGGAAACAACGTTTTCCATTAACCGATCGGAAACGAATAAGGTTCTTTATTTCTTCAACTAGTAACGTTTCTGCTGACAAACTAAAGGATATCGTGCATTGCGGTACTTCTCTCGACGCTGGATTTTGTCAATTGCTTTAAATTCTCAGTATTTACAAACACGAGTAAAGGATAAAGAATGATGAACGCCACGAATGATAAGGGGAGATAAATATCGTAAAAGAGAAAATGTATCAGTGAAATTCAAAGTAACCAAACATATAATCACCTTACACTTCTCAACAACAGGACGCTGTCTTGCAATGGTTCATGACATCTCTACTTCAGATTTTTATACTGTTATTTCAATTTCAGTTGGCACGACAGATTTTAACCAACATTTCTGCCATACATGAACACTTCAGTTAATTCTTGGTTTATAAACATTTCTTCCAAGTGCAGTTAATAAGGAACAGCCCACTTGGTTCCCAAAAACAACAGATGTACAATTAAAAACAGCATTTTTTTAAAGAACGAAACAGAAAATAATTCTTACAAATGACGTTCTATGTTTCCTGAATTATTCGGACTAAAACCCCTGTAAGATATGTGAGTGGTATAACGTTTATCTGCGCGGGAAAAGACCGAATACATATTCTTGTAGCGACTAGTACCTTCATATACATATGAATAAAAAGTGACAAGAGGAAAACTGTTCTTAGCCGAGGTGTTTCGTTCTCAGAGGGACTTTATCAAGACAATACATGCATATATATATATATATATATATATATATATATATATATATATATATATATATATGTGTGTGTGTGTGTGTGTGTGTGTGTGTGTGTGTGTGTGTGTGTGTGTGTAAAAGAGAGAGAAAGAGGGAATGCACTGGCAGAAACAGACATATTTGTACAGCGCTTTTTACTAATACAGAAATATACTGAGATCGAAATGAATGTCTCCACACAGGTCTATGGAGAAATGCCCAGAAAATGAGATAGATAGTGTACCAACAAATAGACAAATAGATAAGTGGGCACGATGAACAGACCAATGAAGAGCGAGAGAGAAACGTTGAGAAAGATTATAGTGAATAGACTGAGACAGATGAACAAGTGATTTTAGGTATGTAGGGATTCAGTTAGTTTAGTTCATCTAACGGTCGTTCAATTAAAAGAACTGAACTTGGCTCTCAGTACAAACTCTTCTTCATACGAACCTCTCCGTCACCTTACTAAATGCTAACGCAAAACTATTCTGCCACTAATAATTCGTCATGCCTCCCGACCTTGCGGCTATAAACATTCATTAATTCAATTTTGAGATATTCTTTTTGGTTATAAACCACCAAGAAAGTGGTGAGCATCCTAGTCCACAGAATCTGTCTGTTTATCGTTCAGTATCACAATCATGACCGTAGATGACCTTAAACAGTCATACCGCTGTCACAAGTGTGAGGACAACCACAAGCACCAGGCTAAGAAGAACGTCAACTATAAAAAGAAAAGCATAAATGAAAACTTAAAGGAGAAGGAGAGTAAAAGAAAGAAGGAAATGGTGAGAAAAATGCAGGGTAAGATGCGACAAATTGAAAAAGAAACTGGAGTGAAAAGCAATGAGTATTTGAGAGGAGAAATAAAAGAAACAGTTCAAATCATCGGTTGGTAAGAGGAGAAGGAAAGTAACGTTTTGAATGTCAAGTAAACTACAGAAATAAAGAAATTACAAGGCTTGTTTAAAAGTTATTGCTTTTAACAAGAAACCTTTCCTAAAATTCTGATATTTGGTTATTTTTTTATCTTTTTTTCTGCAAGCAACTGAGAGTGAAACGATTAGAAAACTTCAATGAGGAAAAAAAGACAATAAAAGAACTGGATTTAGGAAGTCAAAAGTTTTTGTCAAATTTTTTAATTGTTCTTCAGGCCAAGAACTTTTCATCATCTCGATTTCTCTGATAGAAAACACAATGTAACTTTATATATTTATCAGATACCTTCATCGGCCTTCTTAGTCATGAAAAATTACTTTATTAACATGGGTCATAACTCGACACCAACAATCAAAAATACATCATTATTATATGCCTGTATGTTACTTTTAACCAGTGTTATAACCCCTTTTGTCTTCATTGGATACAGATAGGCAAAACCAGAATCAAAACAACCTTAATATTGAGGGTATTCGTAAGCGACATCACAACAGAACTGTATGCCACCATGAAACAATGGTTAAACATGGAGTTTCTAGTCGAAATAAATTGTTTTATATTAAGCGCAAAAATACAACTTTAGGCCGCAATGCATTTAACTGAAGAAACAAAGTTTCAGCGCATGGAGATTATCTATTTTCTGTTTTTTCGAGCGGTATAGGAAAAATTATGAGAAATTTATGGAGCATATGATCAAGGCTAATGAGACTGTTGTATGCCAAAGTAGAGATTAAAATTCATTCCATGACCTGAATGCATAGATCTATATTGATCCACCAAAAATACAAAGATTCTGCACTCAGTGAAGAAATTGATGACATGTGTATTTCGGAAAGTAAAAAATGTGCTGCCCATGGACTTGATAGCGCATGGTCAGAGAGTAAACGCATTTAGATACTGTAAAACACTGAACAGCCTGTACGTCGAAAGAGAAGAGGGTGTTTGCGGAAAAATGTTATTCGGCTGCATGACAACAGAACCCAGCATACGACTAAACTATCAAAAGAGCAATTTTAGCGATATGTTTGGATTGTTTTACCGCTTCCACTGCATAGTCCTGACTTGTTTCTTTCAAGGAAAGCTTCTCAAACGATACATATTCGGGAAGTGCTTCCACATGGTGGACGTTTGACGCCAAGTTGTTCAAGGAGTGTATTTATGTACGCGTGCACCGACCGGGCAAAGCCAACAACCTCAATAGCGACTACGTGGTAATAAAAATCAAACTAGTGCTGGTAGCATTAAGCACAATGTGTTATAAATAAACAGTAAGATATGTATACAATAACAATTGCTTCCAAAATATGCTGAATATTTTATTTGTAAAGTAATAAACATGCTGCATTATTAGATGTTTATATCCTATTTGGGGGCCTTTTTCGTACATTTCTAGTTATTTCTTTCGTTTTTGCTTGAGCGTTTTTTACTCATATTTTTTATTTTAATATTTAAAACTCAAACTTCTTTCTTACATACAAAGTTGAGATTGTGTAAATCAAAATATTACATTATTTTTGCAGAAAATAAAAACAATGACAGCAGTTAAATTGTCCCGTCATTTTTGATGGTTCAGGTAACCATGTGTAAAAATTAAGAATGAGTTGAAGAAAAGCGACAAAGAAGCAAATGTTAATAATTTCGATCTAAAGTGCCTCCATGATTTTAATGCTAAGCATTATAAATGACTGCTTTTAACGATGTACAGAGAAGATAAGAAAAGGCTTCTTATTTAGTGCGTTCGATCTCTATCTGTATGACTAAGCTAATTTTCCTAATATGAATTTTTGATGCTGAAGGTAAATTAATGTCTAATCGAAGAATTTGTTGGCCCTTCTTTATGATTTCATTCCTCACTAGGTACTCTGTTTTGAAGCCTTTGCTATACAGTATAGCCTAAAGCCACATAATCAAATTAACTAATTTTAGAATAAGTGTAACACTTCTCATAGGCTACATTGTAAAATTGAAGGCAGCACGAAATGAACGTTTACCATCATTGTGAACTGTCTGAAAATCATACGGAAAATTCCTTGAATTTTACAGGTCCGAAGAAACGATGTTGACCATAGCATTAACGAGCGAAATGTTAATGCTTTAAGGAGGCCTTGGGTACTTGATAACCTGCAGATTACAATGAGATGAAGAGAAAACAAAAAAAGTTGACACTATTAATCGAGGGCAAGATCGCTATGAATTCTAGTGAAAATATTAGTTATTCTTCATTATTTGCATATTTAAATTTTTAAAGTATCTGTATTATTAGCCTACTCTTTCTCTTTCATTCCCACTCTTCGTCACCCCTTCTCTCTCTCTCTCTCTCTCTCTCTCTTTATTAAATGATATATGCAGTGTCTGAGACCTAACATGGACAACAGAAAACTAGAATTCATATTTTATAATTAATGAAAATAAAATAAAATATAAAGAAGTAAAAAGAATTAAGACGCAAGAAAATAATAAAAATTGAAAATAAAGTGCGAATTTTGGTATTCGCCCGAAAAATGAAAACAAAGAATATACTCGAAGGTTAGACAAAACTGATTTGGATGAATTGCGTAGGAGTAACACCTTAAAATACCAGGGAATGGTTCAGTTCGTTGTACCCTTTAGGGGACTTCTTGAGTGCTTGGCTTAGATTTGTTTTATGTTGAATGACATGTAGCCCCTCACTCCTTATCCTACATCCTACATTTTATTCTCAGTCTTCTTGCACCCCAGGGAAGAGAGATTCTAAGTACCTTGTGGCCTCCTTTTATTTCTTCCTGTTTACCTTAAATCTTTTGGGATGGAAACTGTTGTCGCTGATATATTAAATGAAGTTCAGAGTGTTAGATTGATAGATAATAATATAAACACAAAATTTGGACAATTGTTTTAAAGAGCGTGCGATGTTCTTTGTGTAACATTTAAACGGGCACGAAATTCAATTCCCAGGCATGTACCTGTAAAAAAAAAAAAAATGAACTTTTAATTATAACTGCACAGTCTTGCTTGCAATTTCCTTTTTCGATGTTAAACTTTGCCTTGCTTATTTCTAGACCTTAATCCAACTCTGGACAACATGGATGAAGGAGGACTCGTACTGCATCAGTTTTTCAAATTCTGGATTCAAAAACCATCTACTAACTCCAAAATAGTCTTCGTATTCTTTCTTTCTTTCTTTCTTTCTTTCTTTCTTTCTTTCTATTTGCCATTAATGTCTTACCATTATGTGGGAAGTATTTCTGCGATATTTTTCTGCCGTACCCTATATATATATATATATATATATATATATATATATATATATATATATATATATATATATATATATATATATAAAAGCATTTTATGATTAATTTTGCTCTCGTCAAATGTTTCTCAAAGTATAAGATTGATAATTGATTCCATTCTTTTTTCAGTGACTCTTTTTCATATTTTTTTTTTCATTCTTCTGTCAACCCATGCTAATTCTGGGGTTTGCTTCAAACTTTTAAGTCTTAAGCCTAAACTTTTAATCTTAACTCTTAAGTTTGCCCTCTATTAACAACTTCGTTACTTTTTTCTCTTTTTTCACTTTCTATTGTTATTTATCTATTCTCAGCTTTGTTCCTCGTTTGTGCGAAACGACTGTAAACGTTGCCGTTTGTTTTTAAAAAGTAATACTAATTTATTTCAATGAAGTTTCATCGAAGGATTTGAGGTGTTTTTTTTTGTGTGTGTGTGTGTGTGTGTGTGTGTGTGTGTGTGTGTGTGTGTGTGTGTGTGTGTGTGTGTGTGTGTGTGTGTGTACGCACATCCGTGCATGTACGTGTTACGACATCGGTTTAGGGATTGTGGAGTTGTGAAAGACGATTTGAAACATGACGGTTGCCATTTTGATAACGGATATTTTAGACCTACGTGACAATCACACCACATGTGAAATAATTCTTATAATAGTGTCTGGAAAAATATCTTATTATTTCATTTTTACTGCCCTAATTAAAAATATTACTACTACAGGTTCTTTCATTAATTTTGACGTCTGAATTTAAGGATTAATAAAAATTAGCTGATCTTACTAATAACGCTGTTATCATATTTCCCAGTATTTGTCATTATTTTTTTGTTTTACGTCAAAATCGTAAGTAAAAAAAACAATAATTTATTTATTTGTATTTTATCACCATCTCTCTTCCATATGTATTTATCTAACGTAAAATGTAGGGAACGTGGCAAATTAAAAGTAAAAAAAAATATGATTGTGGAGAAATCCAGAGGTGCATTCTATTGGTTTTGTCACATGTTCTAAAATGAGATGAATGTCCTGCGATTCGCAGAAGCAATAAAATAAAATGAAGAAATAATTTCCCAAATAAATAAAATTTCACTTCTGTACCTGGAAACCTAGCAACCACACAGTAGTAAAACAGATACAATTAGTTTTTTTCACTTTGTTTATCACGTATCCATTCTACCTTTGCTATCCACATATTGGCCGTCCATTTTCGATTTTTCCTTCACTGTCTTTACATTTATGGCTAATTATCGTCTACCAATCTATAGTTCGATCCTAATCTAAATTAGGAGATAGGAGATTAAGCCAGATCTAATATATGAGATCACTCCGAAAAAAATGCCTCGCATCTTTGTTACAAACTGCAGATGTGCGGCTGTTTGGGAGAAATGCATCTGGTATGAATCTGTGTACGATTCAAAATTATTGAATTCCTCTCTGCACAAAAAATTAACCCCATTTACAAACATCGATACTTCCTAAATATATAAGGAGCCCCAAAAGTGGATGTGAGCACATTTTGGCAGTGAGAGACAATAATGATATTTTTGAAAATCTACGTTTGTGAACTTTTTCTTCATGGTTGACTAAAATGCATAAACAACGGTAATGATTATGCGGTAAATAGGTTTTTGTAGCTGAAATCTTGCTCTCTCCAAAGGTGTTATTTTGCTCCCTGTATCTGGTGCAGCTACCGTGGAAACAAAGAGAAGGCATTACATTCGGAGTATGTTTTCTTCTTCTTCTTCAAATACTTCAAATACTTCAATTTCATTTTCTTCTCCAGATGTTGTTACTCTATATCCTCTGTTACACACAAAGCTGCACACTCGTATGTAATCAACCCCTTTATCTTGATTCAAATTCTTGTCAGACTTTTGGTCTGACCATGCGTATTGCCCCACACCCATAGCAAGATCTCAAGAAGCAACTACCAGTTCCATAAACCAAACCTTCGTCCCCTCCACTTCACAAACCTTCAAATTTCTTTCCTCCTGCCACCCGGGAACGACCACACTACAACCCGCACCTACATGTTAACTTCAAGCCACGTTCCAAGCACACCCAACATCTTCATCATTACCATCCCACCTCCTAAGCTTGTGTCACCAAACTTATTTCCCATTTATATCTAAAATTCGTCTACGTCTTCGGCATCATCATCATCACCAAAGGTTTCGTTCAATCGTGCTGATTTCCACCACACCACCTCATCATATGTACAATATTTTACCCTTGCGACACCAAAATCGACATCCTCAGCATTCAGCAGCATTAGTATTAGCATCATTATGACCATTTACATTATCGGTAATCTGGATACTCGCGCTCACAATACCAACCAACACCCTTCTTTCTGCTACCAATTCCAATGTCGCAACGTTTTTGTGACTATTCAGTTCTTCGTCTGTTCTTTATCATTTTGTTGTTTTACCCACGTCATTAAACCAATGCGTTCGTCTTACACGCAGGCGCGTGTTGGCAGGCACGCACATGGCATTATGTATCTGTTGATATGCGCGCACTCTCTCTCTCTCACACACACACCACACACACACACATATATATATATATATATATATATATATATATATATTATCGAGCGTGCTGGAATCCACCTCACAAGTCTCAAACACGACACACCCACTGCCACCAGCCGGGCGTTCTGACTCTTTGGTTTGTTGGCATCAAGCCTGGCTGGGACGTGGAAAGTAGAGCATAGACGAGGAGTAATTGACCGAGCAAAGAAAGAAAGAAAGAAAAAAAAAGAAAGAAAGAAAGAAAAGAAAGAAAGAAAAAGAAAGAAAGAAAAAAGAGCAAAAACGAATAAGATAAATAATCTAGATGGAAAGAAGAAAAATGTCTTTAGAATTAATAAAAAAAAGAGATTTTTATGCAGAAAATAATTAAAAAACGAAAGAATTTTGTAAAAAATAGGAAGTTGGAATAAAATATCTTACTTGAGAAACGAAACTTTAAAGTGAGACATCAAAATATTAAGGTTGGTTTGGAAAGTTAGATAAGAAGGTTTAAATAGTGAAAATGATAGAATAGTGGGGAGAAAGCAGATTAATAAGAAACAACAATAAATAAGATTGTTTGAAGAAAAATAGTGAAAAGAAAATCAAAGTAAGAAAAAAAAGGGAAAATTGATAAAAAGGAATAAAAACGAGAGAAAAGGTTCATGGTACAATCTGATTATTTTTCGAAAGTAATATAAGCAATGAAAAAAGAATATGACTTCTGCCTCTTTAAATATATGCAACATATATGCAATATATGTACATATATACAAAATAAGAAACAAGATAGATAGATAGATAGATAGATAGATAGATAGATAGATAGGGAAAAACGCAAGGTATGTATATATATATATATATATATATATATATATATATATGACGAATGATAAAAGAAAAAGTTAAAATGATTTTTCAGAAAGTAAATGAGAAATTCTTTCGTGAATGAAACCATGATTGGACTTAACATCTTATATTGCCGTATAATATTTAAGTTTGTAGGAATTATATTTACAAAATGACTTTTTGTTTCGCAAGATTTTTTTCTTTTCTCCCCACACCCAATTTCCTGAAGAAGAAAAAAGAAATCGTAAGTTATTGGATGAAAATGGACGAGGACGGGAGACAGACAGGCCCACCCCTAAGAATCTCCGATGTCTCGATCTACACCCAGGATGTAAGGATACGCCTTTTAGTGCCAGATAAAATGGCTTTTACAGAGAGGAGAGTAAGGCAGTCGGAGAGTGGAAGAGCAAGGTCAGAGGAAAGAAAGATGAGGAGATTGGCAGACAAGACTCATATTTCAGGGCATTTGTGTCCTACATATATGCAGATGTTTGTGTATGTAAGTTTTCCTGTATATACACCTATATAAACACATACACATGTATACGTATAAGTATTTTTGTATATGTGTGTGTGTCTGTATCTAGGAAGATTTATTTTCGATGTGTGTCTCATTAGTTCTTGCACATTTTACAAGAACACCAATGAAGTGACAGTAAAAGTAAATTCAGTATTTCATGCTGGCCTTTTTGTCGAATCTCATGTGCGACTAATCATTTAACATGGGAATTTAATCGAGATTTTGATGAATGCAGACAGTAACAAAACTGAGTAATAATCTCAATTCTACATGCTGTAAAAATATAGAAAAGAAAACGATCAAAAAAGGCGAAAGAAAGAAACAAATTCATTTCTTGACACGTTAATTGAAGACAGAAGGAATAAAGGAAAAAAAAACACACTGCTTTCTGTCTTCTGAGCCTGTGATAAGTTTAAAATACTGATTGCGTTTTCTTTTTATGCGTCCAGGCTAATGTCGTCAATGTCCTATAAGCTAAGTTAGTAATTGATTATCCGCTTCCAAACAGAAATTAAATACAAAAACTATGGAAAATTAACCTGAGGAAACAGATCAGAGAGCATAGTTATATAATAAATTAATTTCTTATTGAAATCAACTTCGAAATTGTACATTTTGCGAACTAATGTTGAACCACCAGCAATAATGAGATGAGATCAGATGAGAAAAATAACTGTGAGCTTAGTTCCTTAATATTCAATTAAATATTTCTACTTAGTTTTGTTGTTTTCCTTATTTTACTAAAGTCTGAATTCTCAGTGAGTTCATAAAGAAACGAAAATCTTTTTGAGATGATATCATCCCAATTTTGTTATAAATTATTGCCTGTATTATCTACCTCATTTTCTATGTATCTATTTGAAACTTAGTCTTAACTGTCATATAGCTTGCTACCTACCTTAACTTTTTCAACCCAAGCTAAACTTGATCTCGAAAGATTCCCTTCTTTTCTTTTATATTCTTAAAATCAGTAATATTAAAGTGGTATAATTAAATATTGATCAGTTCAGCCACATATGAATATATATGTGTGTGTGTGTGTGAGAGAGAGAGAGAGAGAGAGAGATAAGTAAAAATATTTTATATGTAGCTATTCTACCTGTATTAAGCTTAGCTCATGAAGTGTGAATTGTAAGACGCCAAACTTTCAAGTATTAAAATAACGTATATGTTTTTCCATAATTTAAGCTCCAAAACCGATTTCAGGAGACAGGACAAAATTTTCGGTTGTTGTCCAACCTAAAATGTTGGCTGTATCAGCAGAGTTCTTAATACATTGTTCCTTCAGGAGTTAAGCGGTCATCAGAATCCACAGCTTGATTTCTTTAAAATCTGCGAGTAATCATATCTACTTGGGAAATATAACGGAGTAGTTTCCCTTCTCTACGGTACGGAATTCAAAATGTGTCTCATCAAGAAGTTAGCATAGCCCCCCCACCCAAGAAAAAGAAAAAAAAATCGATAGTGCATGCACAAATATAAACGTGCGGGCGCACACACGTACAGATGCCTGTGTGCACGTGTATACGAGCTTGTGCATAATGCGATTGTTTTTTCTATGTGTTCACCAGGCGCAAAAATTTGCTTCTATGTTGCAACTAACTTTTGAATATAGTTAGCAACATGTGGCTTACTCACTTTAATTTTCCTCAGGGCATATTCTCTTTTGTGCGATCCATACCTTTTCCACTACAGCCTCCTTAGAAGCACTGTATGCAGTACAGCATCACTTAGATTAAGAGGAAAAGTAAAATGTTATGATACCCTTGAATGTGAATATGAACTGCTATCTTTCTATCGAATATATATATATATATATATATATATATATATATATATGTGTGTGTGTGTGTGTGTGTGTGTGTGTAGCCGTTTCATTTAGTTTCTTTTAATTGCAATCACTTTTGTTAGTAGGTATCACACACTGCGATAATACAAGTTCTGCCAAGAACGGTGAAATATTCTAAAAGCCCGAGCTCCATTCATTATCACATTTTGGGATGTCTAGTAACAAAAGTTATGCTAAGAAAAAAAAAAAGAATCTAAATTAAATCGGCTAGATGAAAAACAAATGTTAAAATCCCAATTTTCGATAGATAGAAGTTTTTGGGTCTTCCCAGGTTTTCTATGGGATTCAGGTCCGGCGTCTAAAAGTTTCACTTTGTTCTTTCAAAATCATTCTTGCATTGACTGATAAGTATATGTTTGGAACATTGACCTGAAACGTGAATTTTTATATACTTGACACTGTCCCTAGTCCAGGTCGAAAAGAAGAGAAACAGCTACATAAAACTATACTACCTCCCATATTTTTCTTTTTTTTTTTTTTTTTTACTCCATTTACAGTATGAACCGAGCGATCGGCAATATTATATCTACGGCAATATTATATCTACGACAAAAATGCTTGTTGGGATTCAGTTCAAAAAGATTATTTTTGTTTCTTCTGACCATATAATTCTTCCTCACAATGCTAGTAAGTTTTAGCTGGTGAGATATTTCGTAACTACTCTAGACGAGCTTTGATGTGTTTTTACTTCAAAAGTGTCTCCTTTATTTTATATTTTTTATTTGCTACACTCCCATAAAAACTATCCTTGTACAAAGTGCGAGGTATTTAGTTGTACTGTAACACTAGCATGATGAACAGACTTTTCCAGGCTTTCAAGAAAGTTTCGCATTGGTTTGCATAACCAGTTTGGACTTGGTTTCTCAGAAAGACATTTTGTTTTTCTGAGATTTGCAGTTCATCCAGGAAAATTCTGCTTCTTGACCACAAATTCCACAGCATATTATATCTTTAATGAAATGCTTTATAATTTTCTCCCTTTTTACGCTTTACTGTATCTTTCTTTATCGTGGCTTTTGATAACTCTTTGAACTCCATGACTTCTACACAGAGTGTAATTGTTAACAGCAGAATATTACTCACAATTTACAGGAAGAATCTTCAGTTAATTTCACCCCAAACAAGTCACACCTGAACAGATAACCACTTGTGACAATGTCAAGTAACAGTTTGTAGCATAGCAATACCGTGAGCCAGTATTAGTATTTTTCTTTTTTTTTTTCTTGCAGGAGGTGGGAATATTCATGCAACCTGGGTTTAACAATTTTGACAATTGGTTCAAGGTAAAGACTGTTTGGCAATATTATTTTATAATCTAGTTAAAAGCGTACACTTACCTATTTTAAGAATTATGCTAAATCATATTTGATTTTATTCCAATAAACTGGATTACCAGATATGTGAATGCTTTTGTAAACTACTACGCACACACACACACACACACACACACACACACACACATATATATATATATATATATATATATATATATATATATATATATATATATATATATATAATGTACGCGAAAATCTGCATCAGAATTACAAATTTTTATTTGAAAACGTGGGTTTGTGAAGTAACTAAGTGAAAAATTACTCAAACTTAAATGTCTGTTTTGTCAACGAAGCGAGAGAGTATATCTTACATCCTGTGGGATAGACTGCGCGTGTAAGGCGAAAGTGGGACAGCAGTAATGTGTATATATGAGAGTGGAGTCACGAGGCCAGGGTCCGGGACGGTTGAAACGACAGAAAAGAGAGCGACTGAAAGGGGAGCGACTGATCATGCAATAGAGAAACGAAGAAAAAAAAAAAAATGTAAAAACACTAAAAGATGAAGGAAGAAAGAAAGAAGGTAAACAGAGGGTGTACATCTTGTTTTATGCGTGCGTGTTCTTGTAGAGCTTATGAAAATTGTATAATATTGAAAAAAAGAAACAGATCATGGAAGTGAAAGAGAAAGCAAGAAAGAGAGACTTAGAAAGTCGAATGGATAGATAAGAATTGCAAATGTTTAAAAACGTATTTTTAAAAAGCCGTGGCATATGCATAAAATAAAGAAAGATATCAAGAAAGAAAGAAAAATAGACAGTATGGGGAAAGAAAAAGGAAAGAATAAAAAATAAACGTTTGAAATTTCAAGAGTAAAGAAAGAGGGGAAAACGCGAATAAATATAACGAAGTCTTCACCTTCATATCTTTGAAATTTGATCGGATGCGTTACTATGTCGACCATAGAAAATCTTTAAAAAGGAAATAAAACGTAAAGGAATGATTGAAATGAAAGAAATTAAGAAAAGAAAACAACCGTTTAAAAGGAAGAAAAAAGTCCAAAATAAAGAAAGATTGATTAAAGTAAAAAGGAAAGAAATACACGGAAAAAAAAGAGGTGAAATGAAAGAGGAATAGAGAAAAAACAAGAAAGATAGTAAGTGAGAGAGAGAGAGAGAGAGAGAGAGAGAGAGAGAGAGAGAGAATACGATATCATGAAAACCGAATGGAGAAGAGAGAAGAGAAGCTAACAAGAAAAGAAAACGTCAAGTTAACAAAATGAAAAGAAAATGGCAAAAACTAAAAACGAGAAAAGTGCGAGGATTAGGATGAAAAAGAAAGCGAAAAAGAGAAAAATGTTAGTCTTGGAGAAGTCAAAAGTAAGAAAAAGCAAATGTTGGCGCGTGGGCACATGTCAACCAATGTATATGTGACACGTTCCTTTGCCGCACGCGCCACTTTCAGGGCATGCGTTCTGTTGTCGTGCTGCCGCGAGAACGTGTATGGGACGATCGGGTAGATGGTGGATGGACAAATGCACCAATGTATTAAGGGGTGAGGACAGATGCAATTGGGGAAATGGCTTGCCTTGGTTGGCATCATCTTTCGGCAAAAGCACAAACGTCGACTTTTTTCATCCACGCTAAATGTTTATTTCTCCACCCTAACCATACCTAAAACTGTCTAGAAATGAAGCGAGATAACACTCAGTCATTGCTCGTATGAGAATATAAACACATACACACACATATATGTATGTATGTATGTATGTATGTGTGCGCGCGTGTGTGTGTGTGTGCGTACGCGCACATTCTTGTTAAGTATATGTGTTTGCATGTGTATGTATACATGTACAGATGTCTAGAGATAGGTGCATGGTTGACATTATATATCTTGTGCGTGTATGTAATTATGTAATACTGAATATGTGTTCGGGCGTGGTGGCAGTACATGTATGTATTCTAGATTCAGTTACATAGAACTTTTTCTTTAAATAAACGTGTGTATATATTGTTCTTTCTACGTGAAAGTGTAGGCAAAACACACACACAAACATACACACACAAATATATATATATATATATATATATATATATATATATATATATATATATATACATAAGATGGCATAAAAGAGGAACAAAGAGAATGTTAAGGAGAGAGAAAGACTAGTGCATAAATATAACTTAATTTGGCCCAGTCAAATTAAATTTGACGGAGAGTAAGAAGATTGTGTTGCAGCAGTCTATCAAAAGTTGAGGCATTGTTACATGTCTTGAAATTCATCACTTAACATTTCATTTCTAAGTTGATTATAAGAAGTCATTCTACAGGCGATGGTGACCGAAAATCAACTACCTCAGCCAATATAACAGACCCACATTCACATTTCTATATGCGTGCGTGTGTTTATAAAGAGAGAAGAAAAATAAAAAACACTCGCATATATATATATATATATATATATATATATATATATATATATATGTTTGCGTGTGTGTGTGTGTGTTGTCTGTTTATGTTTAGATGATGTAACTCTCTTTCTGTTCTAATATATATATTTTGTGATGTAAATATACACATATATGAATACATGCATAAACAGAAATAAGTACGAAGGATCTCTAAAAAAAAACACCTAACCCTTTGTCATGTAGTCCGATTTAGGAAAATGGGCCAGAACTAGAAATTTACAGCGCCCCTCTTATATAAGAATGCACTTATAAGTGTACAGCAAGAGTGTATTTCTCTCGTTGTACGTGTGTGGTGTGTTTGGTTCTGAATGGGTGTGCGTGGTGATGTGAATGTACGCGTGCTTAAACACCCATAATTTATTTCGCATACCCCTGCAGACGTGCCCGGGCCTACTTATGAAACCCCAACGTATATTGCACGCTCTCATGTACACAACACGTGCGAATTTTTACACATATCTCTACATAAATCTATCAGCAGCCAGGCACGTAAGCTTGAATGTCGTTTCTTATTGTGAGCTAGAGTCATATATGTAAGAAGTTACACATTTACACACATGCAAATACATAATCGTTTACTTGCATGTATATTAAAATGAGTGGCAATAGGGGAATCAATAAGTGTGTAACCTAATAAAAATATTTAAATCCTTGTTTTTTTGTTTCTTTTTTTCTTTATTAGTCTGTGTGTACATGCGTGTGTGCGCGTATGAGAGAAAGAGAGATTTTTTGCATATATATATATGTGTGTGTGTGTGTGTGTGTGTATTTGAAATAATATCTTGAAAGACGTAAGAATGATTTATATATTAGATTTAGACACACGCATGCACACGCTCGCACATACACACACATCCGCACACACACACATAAATATATATATATATATATAAAAGTTAAATTTCTATATTCTTAGGGAAATGTGCTCAATGTCTATTACAGAGCTTTTACAGATATAAATAGTGTGGATATAGGAATCAACAATGTATGATGACTGTGTATATATATATATATATATATATATATATATATATATATATATATATATATACACCTACGGTCGATCTGTATGTATTGCACTTGTGGATGGTTTATTGATAGACACAATATTTTCTTCAAGTATATATGTTTATCTTCAATTCAAGTATATATGTGTATATATGTAATCATGTGTATAGGTCTAAAAAGAGCATGCGTATATGTCTAAAAAAGCAACAAATTCATTCATTTCATTCATTAGTATTCATTCATTAGTATATTTTTTACATGTATTCATAGATTGAAATTTGTTTTTTCTTTTCTTTTTATAAAATTATGTAAGCAAACACAATGCTGATTATTTATAAACATTAATAGCTACAATCTTGTTAATCGTCTCGCTCTCCGCCCCCTCCCCCCCCACACACACACACGTGTGCCTGCGAATGCATATATCCACGTATGGGGTGAATATTTCGATTGGAAGTTAAATAGATAAGCATTCATTTTTATATAAAATCACATAAAGACACAGTCAAATTATTGATTTTCCAGAAGGATTTTAGTGAAATGGATGCTCAATCTATCAGTCTGTGAAATTTGCTATATTAAAAAGTTTGGGCTTTTTTTTTTCTTATTTGTTTTATCTGTTGAGCTCCAACCGTAGACATTTCCTAAATATGTATATTTCGGTTCAGGTGCGTCTTTAACGCTTAATTTGAACTTTCATGAAAATATCTGACACTTTTGATTCAACACAAGTATTTGATTTCCTACCACCATACCAATCAGCCCTTATGGGTGTGCCATTTCGTGTGACTCATATCCATCTTAAAACCTCTTCAACTACTTTTGAGCAAACAAACATATTCTTCGCTTTGCTTTTATTGCAGATTTCATTTCGTATATTACATAAGTACACTTTATTAACTTAACATATTAATTATCTTTGTTATATATAGATGTTTGTGCTATTGTCAAACTGTGTAAAACCGTTCTACACATAATGTCACTTATACGATACGCATAAAATTAAGTTATGTAAAATTACAAACAATGCCTGAATATAACTAACAAAGTCGTCTACGATATTGACAGCATATATTTCTTGATAATGACAGTGACCGTTAAAAGGAATCAAACAAAAGATGAAATTTGAAAAGATTATCCATAATTCGTCATGAAGATGTGCAACAATTCATTCGGAAATTAGAAAATACAGTAAAGATTGATCAGAGAATCCTCGTCGGTTAAATTCAATACGAAAACTAAACGAGACTTTAGCGGAGAAGGAAACTAACCCGATAAAATTCTCATAGAAAGAGAAATCAATTTACCCAGCGATAAGATCCGACATCTCAACTTTGAACACACACACACACACACACACAATATATATGTGTGTGTGTGTACGTATGTGTTTATAAAGTGCAAATGAATGGTCAATATTTTTCTATGAAGTAAAGATTTCATCTCGTTTCAGGCATTTTATCGTCATGACGTAATGTTAGACAATGAAGCAACATTTTCTATTGAGAAACATAGAGTTTAGCACATACAATTAATCGCTAAGAGGCATTCGTTAGTCTTCAGCTTCATTTATACAGATAAAATTTATACAGATAAAATTTACCAACGCGCATGAAACCAGACAAAAGAGACAAACCGAAAAGCAGAATTATTTGGAAGAAAAGAGAAATAAATAAGAACAAGAAAATGAAAATAATGAGGATCAGAGAAAAATCACAAATACCCGCTGAGAAGATCAAATGAATGAAATTTGAAATGACTGAATAAAAGAGAGTAAGAAAGAGAAACGGAAACAGACACACACTATTATATCTTGAAAATCTCTATAATTCGCCGCCGAGTTAAACAAACATAAACATTGATAACAATACAGATGCATTAGCAAGAAGACTGATTATTTATCTGTAATGATAAAATACTCTGTCGACTTCAATATCAACAGTGTTTTGGTAAGTAATTTCTGTTTTGTTGGGTTTAATGTAACGTGTTTCCTCCATGAAAACTTTGGTTATAAGCGTTACTGTACTGTTTTTTCGACGGTAATCTAAATAAAATTTCTTTTTATTGCTTATTGATTTGGTGTGATTATGTCAATGGATCAAATTGCAGATACACAGAATGAGAAGCCTATAATTAAGTCTGAAATACGAACATAAAGTTTCAGTTCAAATTTGATTTTCTATGACCACCAGGCACACTTACTTACTCTATCGACTACTTACCTTCTAATTCAGATATGTATATTGCAAGGTATGTATGTACGGATAGCGTAACGGTTAGTGGTGCGGAAAACAGAATTGGTAGACCGGGTTCAAATCCGTGGGGGCTGAATTCTCTTCGTTCTCGTGATTTGGGGAAAGCCATGATTCCATATGTCTTTCTTCAGCTGTGTAAAATAATAGTACAGACATTTTAACGTAGGACAATCAGTCTATAGAAATTAAAATTCTGAATTCGAAATGGTAAAAATGCAACGTGAAATAACGCCACGAATTTTCCCAAGAAAACAAAACAATTAACTGTTTCAGATAATAAAAAGTAAGCTGAGAGTCATGAAAGTTTTTGAGCTAGATGGCACTCTGCATTATCCTGTTGGAATAACTGATCAATCGTTGTTGGGGGTATAAGGAATCAATGAACGGTTACAAGTGGTCACGAACCAGTACAGCGATCACCGGACAATAGCGTTTTTAGGTGGATCAATGGACCCAAGTCCATGCAAAATGAAAACAACTCCACATCATTGTTGAAACACTACCACCCTGACTTGTTCCCAACTGGAGTCTATGGCTTCATGGGGTTTGGGCCACATCCGAACACTGCCATCTGCCCCAAAACAACTGAGACCGTGACACAATCGGACCACGCCCCATGTCCTCTATTTAGTAACTTCACGACCTCATGCCCGGTGTCATGAAGTTAATGGAAGCTAAATAACATTGAACATCTGCTAGATATGCATCTAGTAATTTCTCCTTTGAATATGGATGTGTTTTGTACCATTGCCTCTTGTCTATTACCACAATTCATTGAAAACATGTGGTCAAATATCATTATGCAATCCACACTTGGCGATTAAGCCTTCCTTCAGGTGTCCTTGATACACACATGACGCCATAAAAATAGAGATGACAAATATCTCACAAGTTTGGAAATGGAATGTCCCATTTGCCGGACACCCACTCTCAGTATCCGTTCAAACTCCGATTGTTCCTGTTGTTAGCCCAGCCGGTGTTCACATTAACTCTTCTGATATCATAGTGCAACATATATGTTTAGGCGTTGTCATGATGTCAAGGCATAGTTTTCTCACCTACCATTAGCTTTACATAATAATAACCCGTGACGTTTGGTACGTCAGTCTGTTCATAGCAATTTTTAACGTGGTCTTATATAAATGACGAGTTCTATTTTTCTTAAAATTTAGTCCATCATTTTGGTCAGTCAAATCTTGATTTAAAGGCATGAGTACACATATATATGCATATAAATCTCTTTGATTGACGTTGTTGCTTTTAAATCAAATATACGGGGGACTCAAAAGTGGACTATAAAGGAATGAAAACTGTGAAATATTGCACGTGTTAATTTCAACCGTTCCAATTAATAAATGTTTCTTTTCGGATAAATTGATATCTGACTGTTCAACGACGACTGTTTCTCCTGCTGGTGTAAAAATTAATCAACAGCAGATCAGGTATGACTTCATCATCACTGCGATACTGTTTTCTAGAAAAGCGGGATTTTTTATGTTGGGGAACAGATGATAGTTAAATCAGGAGAATAGGGAGAGTGATCAATCAGTTCAAAGCCACAGTCACGCACAGCAGCCATTGAAACTAAGGACTTGTGTGCACATTTCATTAGTTATGCTGGGCGTTTGGTTTTCATAACTTTTCTTAACTGCCTCAGCAAGTTGGCGTACTATTCTCCATTGATGGCGTAGTCATTTTGAACATAATGCCTTTTGCATCCCAAAAACCGATACCATCCACTTCATTGCAGATGAAACAACGTTAGCCTTCTTTTGAGCATGTGAAGTCAGGTGTTTCTAGTGTATGAATTCTCTCTTTGTCTCTGGGTCAAGAGTAATGAAACCATTTGGATCTGCATCAAACAATGTCATGTTCTCCCGTCATGTGATCAGTCTGCGCACTTTTGTTTAGGTGTCAAAAGTCGTAGAACCCACCGAGCAGAAACGTTCTTCATGCCAAGTTCATTGTGCAGAATGTTTTCTCGTGAAATATGGTAATAGCATTGGCTATTATTTATAGTCAATTGCATGTCATCCATCACTATGTGGTGAACACGATATGTTTTCGTCGGTGGTGGTAGCCGCAAGACGTCCAGGTCGTGGGTCATCTCCAAGACTTTCCTTTTCCCTCTTAAATTCAGCTCTGCACTCTTGATAATGATGGCGGCGTCATCTCTTAATGTAGCAATTATGTCATGATGATTATCTTTGGAGGCTAAAACCTTTTTTCTGTAGATACGTGATTTTGTCCTTTTCAAGAGAAATCTCTACTTGTTCCTTTTGAAGTCTTCTTTGAACAAGTCAGATGTTAGTTTACCTATAAACAATGTAGTTATTGATAAAAAGAACTAGAATTAATGCATGCAAGATTCACAGCTCTTAACAAAACACTTTCATAGTCAGCGTATGAAATTTTCAGTCTACTCGTACATTCTTTATTACGGCCCTGGTAACCCCGCTTAAGTGATTAAAATATTCACAAACGAACAAAAATTCATCAGTAAACAAAGCTGATATGATAGGTATTCTCTCTGACAGATGTTGTCTTATTAAGTAAAGATAACTCTCCCGTAGGTATAGATAACACCTCCCTGAACCTAAGAGGCTTTATACTTTTAGTTAATCTTTGACTTCTACGAACAATCCGTTTCAGAGTGAGTCTCTTTATTTCCTTTTTTTTTATAGATCTAGGTCTTAACTGATTCTCCTCATTTGAATCATTTCTCCGATCACTGTCATCCCAAGCTTGTCCCTCACTATTACTGGATACACTCATACTCTCCTCCTCCTCTTGTTCTTCACTTTCATATCTCTGGTAGTCTTCCTGATCACTCTCAATACTGGATTTATTCATCCTTTCTTGTGTTGTTTGTTCTTCTGCTTCCTTTTCCCGCTCTTTTTCTTTTTTTCATGCTCTCTTGTGATTCTAAATGTGCCTTCTTTGTTAACACCACTGTTTTAAATCGCTTTTACACCGCAAAATTCGCCTTTTCAGTACTTGAATCCCTGTCTTTTCTGTACCGCACACTTTCATTCGTTGCAAATGGCATAATAATCAGAGTTCTTATTTGTCTTCCCATCAGTGCGGATGGGCTTTGTCTTCTACCTGCACCCGGAATATCTCTATAACTTAGGAGTAATTTGGGTAAATAACTCTTTATATCACAATTCACTGGAGGGGATGGTTTTAATCCCATTTTTATCGTTTGAACCATTCTCTCCGAAATTTCATTTGACTTGGCGGTGAGGTGGTGTTTTATATGGAATGCAGCCAATATGTTTTAACTATGTACATAAACTTTCTTCACAAAACTCAGGGGCATTGTCGGATACCAAGGTTTTTGGAACTTCATTTCTTGAAAACACTATCCTCAACACCCACTTCACAGTAATGGCTTTTCTATCCGCGACTTTAATAACTCCAGAAATAATCCTATATTTTTAATGTAGGCATGAACCATGCATATGTACTCATGTCAATGTCTCCATTTCTTTTGGCCAAGATTGAATTTTAGTTTGCCTAAATCTCATTACTTCTGCACACTTTGGGTATTTTAAATATATACTCTTCCACGTATCTCGAATAGCTTGGCCACCATGTTTGCGTAATCAATATACCTCCATGTATATCATCGTGCATGGCTTCAATTACTTTTTTCTCAGAGACTATGGAGGTACTGTGATATACTATTACATATAATACTATACTATTACATATAATTCCCTTTTCCATTTTTTTTTTGTTTTGACTCTTTATGAGGTCTCTCAGCCATATAGCAATTACTATATATGTTTCTCTTTATTCTATCTATAATTCTATTCAACACTGGGTCCTGTCTAGTTTCAAACCTAAGCCGATTTAAGTGTAATACGTCCGTTTCTATCCAGTGCAAAATACTATCCTCACAATTTTCAATTGCTTCAATAATTTTTACTCTCAAAATTTAACCGAGATAATGCATCTACATGTGGAATCGTATTTCCTTTACTATATACGACGTCAAAGCTGAACGCCATAAGCTTAATCGCCTATCTTAATATCCTGGCATGTGACCTTTGGCTACTCTCTTCTAGGATTGAATATAAATTCCAAAGGCTTATGATAAGATTTTAATAAAAATTTCCTTCTCAACAAAATATTTCTAGCTTTTTCTGTGCTCCACACAATTGCCAATGTCTCCTTCTCCATATTTAATACTTCTGAGACAATAACACAATCACTGGCACTAGTAAATAATGTCAATTCTTTTGATGTGTCGAAAGTTTTAACAACTAGTTTGTTTATGAGTGCCTTTTTAAATTTCTCCAAAGCAACCTCCTGTCTTTTTGTACATTGAAAATTGATATTATTCTTCCTTATTTCGTTAAATAGTTCCACAAGGTCACTATATCGCGGTAGATATATGTTATAGACATTGGTTAATCATAAAACAATTCTCTTTTTTATTTCTGGATGCAGCTATCTCTGATATCTTATCGATGAGTTTATCATCCGGCAACATACCGTCTTTGGATATTTGATATCCTAGGTACGAAATTGTTTCCCAATTAAACTCGCATTTACCGTGATTAATTGTCATACCATGTCATACCATGTCATACCATGTCATACCATGTCATACTCTGCTCCGTTTTACTTTTGAGCTCTTCTTTACTGTGCAAACTAATGCCAGTGTTGTCCCGATATCCAATTATATTTTTAATCCCCTCTGAAATATTTTCGATGGCTTTTTGGAAAATGTGTCTCGACGTTTTTACTCCAAACGGCAGACGATCCATCTTAGTAATCCAATAGGAATATTCACTGTAGGAACTTCTTGAAACTTGCTATTAATTTTTATCTGATTATACGCTGACTTAAGGTCAATTTTAACAAAGTATTCCATACCAGCAAACTTGTGGTACGCTGTTTCAGTGTTTGGCAACGGGAATGAATCGGAACAGATCTGGTGATTTACACCCACCTTATAATCGTCACAAATTCTTAAATCTCCATTAGGCTTGCGTATCATCACAAGGGGTGAAGCCCAATTACTTCTACCTTGGCTGACTTTTTCTAATATTCCTTGTTCTACTATTTTGTTCAGCTTAGCAACCACCAAGGGTAGGAACCTGAATTTTCGTGCTTGAAAATACATAGGTTGACTGCTTTCTTTAAGCCGAATACTCGCTTTGTATCCCCTTAATAATCCAATATCCGATTCTACAGACTTCATGGAATTTATCACTATCGATGTATCGACTCTTAACACGTCAATCCCTAAAAGACCGTGGTTTTTGATGTTTTACACCAGGCTTAGGCTCTTTTCCTGGATAACTACTGCTACAGTAGTTATCCAGAAAAAGAGCCTAAGTAGCGAATTGTTTATATTGATAAGATACTATCATGTTTCTGGGAAGCATTTGCATTTTACAAGACTTTCAAATATGGCAGCTATACGTATGAAAATGTATCTAGTTATTAAAAATTCAGATGAAGAGTAAAGATCAAGAATAGATAAAATAATGCAACCACAAAATCTTTAGAATTTTCAAATAATTTTTCTATAATTTTGAGATGAGTCATAAACCTATTGATCTTATCCTTTGTGCTAACAGTTTCGTTATCAGAATGTTTCAGCCAATCATATTTTAGTAGTAGAAAAATATGTTCTTCATGATCCATTGAGAACTGACATTATAAAAATTCAGTTGAAAATTTGTTTTTGACAGTAACTAACATTGTTCGAACAATTGTTGGAATTTAACGGCATTAAATTAATTTTTAATTGACCGATGGTAGTTCTTTCAAGGTAGCAATTTTTCAGACGAAACACTATTCAAAAAATCATACAATGAATAGAAAATTAAATTTCCGTACAAAATAGAAAATTAGAAAAATACTCCGTAAATCAGAGATCAGGACAAACTCTGGAACACACACATCTGTTGTTGTAAACCCTGATACAATGGAGTAAATGCAAATTTTCTGTCCCGATACAGATGATTGTTATTTTTGTCTAATACAACTGGTTTCAATGCTTCATCCAAAAAAAATACAAATTCCAAGATTGCTTCAGCTATGACATCTGTTCCTCACCCGGATGAGCCCCTTGTCTCTACATCACCAGATATTATTCCTTCATCATATGAAAAATTGCCTTCAGAGGAAAATTCTACCAAGTCGATTTTTTTTTATTCAGGAGAAAATTGCATTGGGTCTCATTGGATCACCCAGGCAGACCTGAATGAACATGCCCGTAATTTGTACCTATCTAAGCAGCAGACAGACCTCCTGACATCACGGCTTAAGCACTGGAACCTTATCCCGGCAGATGTAAGGGTCACTAGTTTCAGGACACGAAACAAGGACTTTGCCTCATTCTTCGACATGGAAAACAGGTTGTGCTACCGCAGAGCTTCTTAAATGAACTGAGAGCATGTGAAGCATTTAAGTCAATCTGCTATGGCTTCCTCGATAATACACAGATATCAGATTATTAAGAAAGCATCGAGAAATTGTAACTTTTGAGGCTATGGGATGCCGAATGTTACTCAAGATTCACTTTCTCCACTCCCACATTTAACTTTTTCTTTCCAAACCTCAGGCCAGGGAGTGAAGTGCATGGAGAAAGAATCCACCAACATATTACATTAGCATGCTGGCTAACTTCTACTGGATGCCCCTGTATGACATACCGGATGCAAAGTACACAAAAAAGTTAATTTCTGTCTGTCTTCTGCAATATGACGTGTATTGTTTGGTAATGTCCAAGTAATATAGTTCCCTCAATACTTTGTATCTATGCTGTTTTACGTAATATATTTTGCAATAGATAAAATAAATACATTATATTTTAATATTAGATGGAGTATAGTAAATATGTGATATGTGAGCGCAAAAACCTGTTCAGAAATTTGAATTCACTACGTGAAAATTATTTTTAAAAAACACCTCTTCACATGCTTGCCTCAGAGAAAAATATGTCTATATTTTTTATAGGTCGACTTTGATCTTTTGTCAAGAAGTGAGTCCTTTATTTATGTGCCTTGTGTAGAGGCAGATTATAAAATCACCATATTTTAAGAATATATAAAATATTTTTACAAACAAAATGTAGTGTTTTATATTATCTCCTGTTAACACAGTGTTACCTACAATTGGTAGTTAGCTTACCTAACTAAACAACCGCTATTGTTTCATCGGATGTTACTTAAGGCAAGAATAATATATGCCAGTATATCAAAAAGTATTATTTTCTCTTGATCCATGATTACATATATAAATAACCAATAAAAAGAACATTCTACACTAAATTGACCAACTTCCTCAGCTGAAGGCACTGCACAATATTTCATTATTAATTCAAACATTATTACTTCATCATTTACTGTTAGCAAGTGGTGAAAATATATAAAAGTATTATATATGAAGCTGAGAATTGTTCCTAACTGTCTTCATCGGGGACGAATTTCAGCCTTTACCAACTCTCAGCTCTCTGTTGATGGTTGGGAATAAAGTGTTGATGATGTTAAAGCTGTGATGAAAGGCGACAAAAATAAAGAAAAAGGAAATAGTTGTTAAAATCAATAATACGAAACCTCTAATATTGATAAAATTCAAGATTATATTTCTAAAAGTTCTCTGCGGCAGTTAATTTAAATATTCTTTTTTTCATATTTATGATAAATAAAAACAAAATAAAACCAGATTAGCACTAGTGATATCGTAGTTTTTATATTTTAAAAATTAAATTCACTACTTCTTGAATATCAAAACTAAAATTTTCTCTTGGGAATAAGGAATATCAGCATTCAACAAAAAATGGGTTATAGGATAGATAGATAGATAGATAGATAGATAGATAGATAGATCGTTTACACACTTAAAACACTGTAGATAACGTAGTTACTAATATACACACTAACAGCCCTTAAAGCTATCAGAAAATAACAGATGGCCATGATAGGATTAAAAAACGTCAGAATCAGATACAAAAAGAACGATGTTATAAACAAATTTTTTTTAAAAATAGTGAAAAATACCGTAGCCTAGGCAATTTAAATATCTTTTTGGCCTTGTCAAGGTACTAATAGCAACTTCCACCCTCGTCCTTAGTCGCCCTAACTTCTCAGCTGGATAGCCTGCTCCATCCTTTCTTTCTTTCTTTCTTTCTTTCTTTCTTTCTTTCTTTCTTTCTTTCTTTCTTTCGTTCCTTTCTAGGACGGTTCTCCCAATTTAAGCCAACCAAATACACGGGACCTTTAACAGCGCCATCCCCCATCTTTTCCTGTCGACTAGAACCATCGGGAGATACGGGGCGAACCCAAAATATGTGCTTTTTTTTTTCTTTAAGCGTTAATGCAAAGCACATGTTGCCCGAGTCAAAAGGGAGACGAGGTCCGAGGCAGGCGCTACGGGGGCAGAAGAACGAAAGGGTGGCGGAGTAAAAAGGACAGGATGGAAGTTACGTACTGGGCCTGCTAAAGTATATAATTGAAGTTGGGGGTAAGAGAGTTTTTTTCGGGAAATGATGGTGGTTAGTGAATATTTAAGGTGGGGTGGTTGGTCACATGGTCACATAGCGAGGAGGGACACACGCTAAACATCAAAGAGATTAAGCTATATAAGGCATCTGTTTCACTTTTCCCATAGCGGGAGGGCTTACATTCATGCTTAAGTATATATATATATATATGTGTGTGTGTTTATTGTGTGTGTGTGTGTGTGTGTGCACGCGCACGATCAGTGGAAAAGTTAAATTTTGTTTCCCATATACGAATATATAAACATACTTTATACTTATGATGCACACACACACACACACACATATATATATATATATATATATATATATATATATATATATATATATATATATATATATATATATATATATATATATATACATACATACTACTGGAATGCCTGTATATAAATTTATTATTTACTTTGATAAATGTGTGTATATGCGTGTGTAATTTTAAGAGTGTAAGATATCTAAATATTACAAACAGGCATATACTTACCTCGAGAGAAGGAGAGAAACAAAAATAAGGAAAGAGAAAGGCACGTATATAAAGATAGATATATAAAGTATATAATTTGTTTGCATATTAATGAACGTGTTTGTCTACAGAGAGATTTTTACCGAAACCCTTTTTTCTTATATATATATATATATATATATATATATATATATATATATAAAAAGAGAGAGAGAGAGAGAGAGGCAATTACACACACACACACACACACACACACACACACACACACTGATATTATGTGGTTATGGTAATCTCTTAAATAATTCACGATGATTTTCTCTTTAGCGATTGTTGACTTCTCTCTTCATTCATTTTCAAAACTCTTTCTTTCTTCACTTTTCTTTGTTCTCATTTCCTTTCATTTCTGTTCTTTTTCCTTCTTTTACGCCTTTTCTTTCGTAATCATTTTATTTTCCTTTATTTGTTTTCTTTTTTACCTTTGTCTTTTTTTATCTTTTTCATATTTTCTACTAATTCAGTCGTCCAATTCTTTCTTCCACAATTACCATCTTTCTTATTTACTCAATTTTTTCCTCTTTCTCCCATGAATCTTTTTCATGTGCTGTTTCCATGCCAAATTTATTAGTCTCTCATTTCTCCTATTCATGCAGTTTTCTTATGCGTATTTCTTTTTCTAAATCATTCATGACTTTATAACCTTCGAATTATATTTCTTCTTTTTTTCTTCTTAATTTGATATTTTCGTTTTTACTTATCGTCTGCAACATTTCCGCTGTGAATTGTCCTTTTTTTCTCTCTCCGTATCATTTCCGTAACTTTATTTATCTTTTCGTTCTTTCAGAAACATTTTTTCTCGTCGTCATTTTCTTCTTGATTTAATTTTTATTTTCAAAGATATGGTCACAGGTTTATTTTTATCATTCTATGATTTATTTACTTTTCTCTTCAGCTTTTTTTCTCTTTGTGCATCCAACAAATTTTTAACTTCCATATTTTCCTTCAGTTGCTCACCATTGTCAGTTTCCATGTTATTTGAATTTTGAAAGTGAAGATTTGTCGATATTCGATTTATTATTGAAAAGAGTATCCTCAACTTTTCTCTTAGTATTAGCACAACCTTTTTCGACCATTGTCTCCCTGTCCTTCCAAAGTGATGGAGCTTTCAGACCATGTTCATGTTTCGAAATACTTAAAACCACAAATATTCATCTGATAATCCTAGAATCGGCCAGATAGATTTTTGTCGTTTAGATCAGTAAGAAGTGAAAGTAAAATGAAATACGTCAGATGTTTTTACAATCACCCTCGCAAAGATCGCTCTCAAAGTCGCCAATCTTTCAAGCGTTAATATCTTTTAACCTATTTTTCCTTCCTTGTTCGAGTATTACTGTTTTCATAATCGTCTTTCCGCGCAGGAAGTGGTTTGGTGATTTATGTTCTCATTCTTATCCTTCAACCTATTTATACACACAGTCTCCACCGATAAAAAGACAAAGCTGATGAAATAAAAAAAAAACTGTTTCGTTAGTTAAACAAATAAACAGACGCTCAGATTATCTGAAAAACTCTTAAAAGATATCGTATTTTATTTTCTATTTTCAAAATACGTAAGGTCTAATCAAAATTTTAAAGTTCATTTGAATTAATATCATTTTAAAAACAAGATTTCAGTCAATATAATTCTTTAGACTTACTCGAGAATATGTTGTAGCCAGTGATGTTTAAAAACTTTCATAATTTCTAAGCCACTTCTATCGACCAGTGGATATAAGATCAATTACATGCAATAGATCTTAGTTGCTCCTTTCTCTTGATTATTTCCTTATTTTTAAATGGATGGATTCATATATAATAAACGTTCTTTCAGAATTTTCTGAGAGTGATAGGAATAGACATCGATACGTTAACAAAATATTTTGTGATTGGTTCAGACAACGAAACTCCTTCATTCTATTGTTAAGATTACTTTAAAAGAGTGTACATTCCTTTTCATACGAATTATACACTTGAAAAGCTTCTAGACTGTATGGGCCGAAACATTTGTAATATTATAATTTGTAAAAATTAAAGGTAATAACTAATATTTGTTCGTTAATCTAATATTGATTATTATGTTTTTTTTTCAATGTTACATTTGTAATTCTGTGATAGCCAATCATCATATATTTTTCTCCAATTCAAAAAAAACTGTATTTGAATGAGAAAGTTGAGAAAATATAATCAAAAATTTTATTTTATTTTTAAGCAAACAAATCAGATAAATACATATATGATGGTCGGAAACAAGGCAGAATTTGGCTGTTGATTCCATTCTCTCTATTATGCGTCAACAAAACAAATTCGCTCTTTTTTTCTTTTTTTTTTGAGTATGTTTGAGTGATGCCCACAGAAATATTTTTTGAGAAGAATATTATTCAATTTTTCTTATTTTTACAAGATTTTTCTACTGATGGTTCAAGATTATAGATGTATTTTCTAATTTTAGCCACTTTGGCCATCTTTAAACAATAAAGTTATTTTCAGTGGGAATAAAGCCATGCTTTCTCCGGTGTCTTATTTTTATACATTTAACGTTAACATTTTCTGTTTTATCACAATGTTGGCAAACAATATAGATTTTTTATGGCTCTTTTTATTACATGTTAGTCAACGTGATTGCGTTTTAGTTGTATAACCTGTGTATCTCAAATTATATTGCATTTGCTCTATAGCAAATACAATATAATTTGAGAGACACTTTCTTGAAGCGCATGAAAGTTAATATAAAACATAGGTTTTATAAAGAATAGATATTTTAATTTTTGTATTTTTGGTGAGGGACAGGAATTTTACAATTTTTACATATATAATTTTATATTTCTTTTTATCAGTAGGTTATGTATATCTAACATGATTTTCTTGTTTTCAGTTATTAGACATTACAATAGAATTAAATAATCATATTATTTATTTCAGGATTTTAATTTCTATTAATATGGTTGCATAATTTTGTAGGTTCATTTTTATTTGTTGGTCAATTATATAATCTAGAAATCCATAGTTAATTAGAGTGTATATTATGTTGACGAGTTGTTTGTCGATTAATGTGCGTGAAGAAGAAATTAGATTAGCACTTTTAATTACAATTTTAATAATAGCTATATTATATCAATTACTCACCATTACAATTAAAGAGATATGAATTTGAATTAGTTGAGATATTTTTATGAATGGTATTATTGTTAGGATCAACTGGAAGATCTACGAATTGAACACTTTTGTTAATATTAAGTTCATGACTAAGCTAGAGGACAATTATTTTCGAAAGATTTTTTTTTTCACCAAATTTTTTAGCAACTAGAAACATAGTATAATCTACATATCTAACGTATATCATAGGTTTATTTAAATTTTAAAAATCAATTTTTATATGTCGGACATATAATATTCAGAAAAAGTCGGACCTAGAGGTGATCCCATGGCTAGAACGTGAGATTCTGCGTATATTACCATATAAGAGAAGTTGAGAAGTGAACTAGAAGTTTACAAAGGACAGGAGAGAGAAAAAGGAACAACGATAATATCAGATTTTAAATAGTTCAATAGTTTCTTATGGGGGTGAGCAGTATTAAATTAAATTAAAGTCTGTTAGAATCTAGAAAAGTTAAAATGCAATACCCGAGTTTTTGTTTGTATATTGTTTAGAAACTCATGAGTGTAAATTAAACTGTATTACGTTGGTAGGAATTAGAGCAGCATGATATCGGTGATTTTTAGAAATTTGATAGATTGTTATCGGAATCTGAGAGATGATAATTTCTAAAGAGATTACCAGTTTATATATTATCTATCTCTCTATGTATCTATCTATCAATATATCTCTCTCTCTCACTCTCTCTCTCTATATATATATGTGTGTGTGTGTGTGTGCGTGTGTGTGTGTAAGTGGACACTCAGGTAAACAACACCCAGCGGCGGCATAGACCTACTCTCCAACACTCTATCAATAAAATCTGGAAACACACTAGTTATAGCCAAGACTAAGATCTTTACCACTTCGAAAACAACCAGATTTAGGATAAAATAGGCACACAACCACATCAGATGCCTGGATTCATGACATAAAGCCACCAGCAATGTAGGAAAAGATACATTGGCGAAACATCCAGAAATCTAAAAGCCAACATCTACGAACATATAAGAAACATACGTTGGCCAACGCTTTAAACTCGCTCGTAATCACCAACTTTTATAAAATCAACACTTAAAGAATCTAAGATATGCCAAAATACTACTAAACTCATAAGTGAACTTTAATTAATTCACGCTCACACAAAACGTCCCCAAATCAACAGGCGGACAACCACCAAACATGGATAAAAATGCCTACTAAACACACACATGCACACAAACGAATACCCATTATCACCCGAATCCCACATAGGCAATCACATATGTACATGACTTATTCACACGAAGGCTGCTTCACAGGACAAATGCACGCGAGAAGGGCTTAACTAATGGAAAACAAACGACATAAAAACGCAAATTCCAATATATTATATCCAATAAATTATATGTAATAAATGTGAAACATGTTAAATTTATAAACGTTTTCTATTTGTTCCTTTTTCCATTATTCTGATCCCAATTCATATATATATATATATATATATATATATATATATACACTGATGTTTGCTTCGTCTGAAAACGTCCAAATGTTGTAGTAAAATAAGATTATATTGATCCAATCATCTCAGTTGAAGGAACTGTATCTGTATTTTTAAAGTCACCATTTTACTTTAAATCGGAAACAGACAAGTACGGCTACTAAATCCAAAAAATATTCAGACTCTTTCTCTCTTCATATATATATATATATATATATATATATATATATGAAGAAATATAGTCTTAATGAGTGCTATATTTATGGGATAAAGTGCTCAATATCAGAGATAGAGCGTGTGTAAATATAAAAGAGTGAACAATAGTCAGGCCAACATTTATAGGCGAAACAGACTGTTTCAAAGTGTTGAATCGTATGTTCACTTTTGCATTTATATATATATATATATATATATATATATATATATATATATATATATATATATATATATGCATGCATGTGGTGTATGTGCTGTGTTGTTTTTCTGCGTATATATATACATGTTGAATGATATATAAGTATATCTGTACACATTGACAGACAGATATAAAAAAAATAATAGCTTGTCAAGGAAGAGGAGGGCACTGAGTGCAGTAGACAAAGAAAAGTCAAACTGGAAATGTCCAGGTGAGTAAGACACAGCCATCCGAATACCAGGTTGGTGGTATTGACGGGGAAACCCAGAAAGTAAAACGTCAAAGACGAAAAAGAAAAAAAGGAACTCTGGGAAATTTTCACCTGCCGATATGGAGCAGGGTGTGGGGATTGCCATTTAACACGCGTTTGTGGTCGCTGGACTCTGTTTAACGAGATTCAGGAGACAGGTTCTTTGTGTGCGACGAAAGCCCAGAACGTGCCAGCAATGAAACCACACCCCACCGACTCTGTGCCGAAACCCTCTGACTACGCCTACATCATTGTGTGCATCCGCATTCAAATGAGAGCGGAGCAACAGCCTTTACACCTGTCGGTATGATGAGTGGAGATAGAAAGGAAGGTAGAAAGAGGGGAAAAGAGAAAGAGACGTGCAAACAATTCATACAAGTTGAAGTGAAATTGTTTCTCACAAGATGTGTTTATTCCAGTTATCGATGTATTTAACCTGGTAGATTAGGCATACAGGATAAGTTCGATCCTGACCAGCGAACCCCCATATTTTTTGGGTAGCAGCAAAACAATGCTAGACTTAGTAAATTCCAATTTGTTTGTCCTAATTAATGTATCTCCCTCTAATTTTCTTTGTTCATTCCCATTCTCAGTTCATCTATCATCTTCCTTTCCAACTTCCCGTCTCTCTCTCTCTCTCTCTCTCTCTCTCTCTCTCTCTCTCTCTCTCTCTCTCTCTCGATATATATATATATATATATATATATATAATTAACAAAGACATAAAAAAATAGTGTTTCGCTCATTTTCGCTCATTTATATATATATATATATATATATATATATACACTCATGTATATAAATATATAATATGTGTGAGCGTGTGTGAATGTGCATTATATATATATATATATATATATATATATATATATATATATATATATATATATGGTGTAACAGTGATTGTATAAATCGTGTTACAGTATAATTGTCCATCCCACAAAATGTTTAATATCTATAAAACCACTAAACTAATTAAATTTTTTACAGGTTTTTAGATAAGACATTTAGCTATCTTGACACCATTTGCCGTATGATTTACTGAAAAAATCTTTGAGTTATTCAGCTAGAAAGAGAACAGGTTAAAATCGTTTTGTGTCAGACCCACTGTCTTCTAAAATGATCAATGTTGAGAGGAAAAAGATCATACAGGTCTTCACTAATGGTACCAACTGTCATACTCTTGCTTCCATCTTCAAAGTTCATTCAAAACCAGTTAGAGAACGGCGAATAAGTTTTTAAAAGAGCGAACAGTAAAGAGGAAAACGTATCAGGACGTCACAACAAGAAGAGGTATCATCATTTCAACTTCGATCCAAAGAGATTAATTAGAAAAGATCGTACTCAATCTATAAGACGTTTGACATGTGAGTGACGAGTTGTAAGTTATGAAAGTCTAAAGAGCAGTGAAAAAAGACTTGAAAATGAAATCGTAATTGAAAACTTGTTACTCTAGAGCAGAAAGTTAGAAGGTTAGAGAGGGTGAAGATCATCTTGAATATGTTGAAAAATGTTCCTAGAATAATATATATGTATTTTTAACTTTATTTTAATACTTCAGGAGCTTTCAGTCCTTAGTTATGATTAATTAATGATGAACATGTTATGTTCATTTATGATTGATTTTTCGTGCACATACAAATTTTTAATTTATTGTATTTCCAACTTTTCATATAATTAACTATACACAGATGCATAATAACTAAATATGCATAGAAAACAAAAAAACATTTTTATTTAATAGAAATAAATCCCATTTATACATTTTAATGGGTAAAAACTATTCGTACAATGCAATTCTGAATTGCGAATGTGGACAGGTATGTTGTTGTAGATGTTTAGAAATATAATTTTTACGTTTATAAACGTATTGATTTAAATGGTGGGGGTCGTTGAATTGTATTGATGATTTCCATAAACAATTTAATAACAATATTTCTTGACCGCTACAAATTAATACATAATTTTAATAGATTTTAAAATTTATAAATAAATTATTCTAGTTAAAACTTGAAAACATGAAAACTATTCATGCGAAAATTCTTTATTCAACGAAAACTTTTTTCTTAAGTTAATAATGCCTATAATATATTTTATGCATAAAAGTAATTAAACGTTTTCTAACTAAATAATGTCATATTTTTATTGAATTTTTACTTTACGATTTAAAGCAGATTTTTATAACAGCGAGACCTGTTTGATGAAAAATTCCTGATTTAAATTCTCCCAGTGTATGTCTTTATAATGTATATAAACATTAAGTGCTATGAAAAAAAATTTCTTCAAATTTCGTAAAAATATATAAGTGGGGTTTAACAGATGAAAAAAATATTTTTACGAAGATTTACTAAAAAAGAAAGATTTTAAAATAATTTATTTGTGAATAAGCCCTGAAAGTTTCATTAAAATCCGACAATTATCTTCTGTCGAGTGAACTGAATAATTGCACAAAAGTTCGTCTACAAAACTCCAGTTTAGAGGTGGTGAATATAACAGAGATCAACGCAAATATGACCCAGGATTGGTAACATAAACTGTTGGGAATTGTTTATCTGAAGGAAGATTGCAGCTATGGTTTCCTGTAACCAAATTTACATGGTTGACAACACAATAACTGTGTCCACATGTTCAGTTGTCTTGGTCGAGATTCACCAGGAGGAGTGAATGTGCTCTCTGGTGTTCAGTGCTAAGAACAGATACTGCTTTCATGAGACGTACATTTGGGGTGCGACATCTTCCAAAGTATATTAACCTATGACATCTATGTCCAACCCATGACATCATAATATAAGGTGCTATAACCTACAACTCTCTCTCTCGCCTTTGACATTTGGGGAAGGCAATGCCTTTACTATTAAACATGCTCTGCAAAGTTTGTATTAAATACCAAGGCCATCCCGATCGAAAGTCTTGGTATTTATACTTCATGCATGGGAGAAGATGGTATGATATCCAACTTGTTTAGTAAGCATCCTCCTGCAACTCTTGCTGTATTGCATCAACATGTTAAAGAAGCGTAAAATAATGGGTTTCAGGATGGTATTCGTTTATTTGTATATATGCATTGGAATTAAAACACATACACATATGAATTATTCCGTAATAAAAATGAAGAGCTATTTGCTAATCTCAAGAAATAACAATTGACTTTATTTAAGTTAAAAACATTTAAGGAAAACATTTGTTGCAAAATTCTCTTAAAAATGAAATAATTAAATATGATATACAAATATAATTATATCACTTTTATTTTATTACTAAACTCATTTTATTTTCATTCCATTATTTTTTTTTATATATCATTCATTCGCAAGAACAAATGCCATGAAATTGAAAATAAAAAGGTAGCATCCAATTGCTTGTTCACTCGGCTTTCACGGACGTTGTTGTAACCATTTAAAACACGGAAGCTTCGATGTTTAAGCGAAGCAGAACAGATACCTTTCTGACATGTGGTACACACTACTATATAAGAATTAGTTCGACCTACTTTCCAAAATATGATGAAAACTAACAGCTTTATCTTTCAGCAAGCCTCGGACAAATACATAACACACTGAATGTCTATCTTATATATCACTCGAAAATTATTCATATTAGGTGCATTCAGAATAGATAGATCGGTAGATAGTTTAACTGATATATATGGCCTTGGGAGACACATTGTTGAGAAACTCTTTATTTTGCTGAACCCTCATTTGTCGTCCGCGACGAGAAAGTCCACCACACACACACACACACGCACACACGCGCACACACGCGCGCGCGCACACACACACACACACACACACACACACACACACACACACACGCACACATAGTCCCTTCCAAACGCCACGCCCAATTCCTTTGTTTTTTATTGTTCACTGAAGACATATGGGTTAAAAAATGAAAAGATGAGAAAACAGTTTAGAATTTTAGCTTTTATTAACATGATTTTTACCTTCAGATGTGTTAAACATGCCACCTTTTGTTTGGACCAAGCCATTCTTTAAGGGAGTAAAACTATTGGAATACGTGACTGACATGTCTTTCTTATTGCCCAAGTGCTGCATTTTAGATTGATTCTTATAACATTGAACAACTCTTAATGACTACTCTTGGTTTTAGCCTTGGGTTTCACCTGTATAACTACATTTCTTGTCAAAAAGAATAAACCAATATGGAGACTAGAGAGCTATCTATGGGAGAGAAGCAAGCCATTTTGAAGGTGAGAAAAGGAAAATCGATCAGAGCAATTGAACAAACTTTGGCCATAGCCAAAACAACAATTTGGAATGCCCTGAAAAAGAAAGAAACTACTAGTGTATAGGAAAACAACAGCAGTTGATGACAGAAATATTGTGAGAGCTCTGAGGAAATACCCAAAATCAGCAGTCAGTGACATCACCAACAACCTTCACAGGGCAGAGGTGAAGGTTTCACTATCCACTGTTCAAAGAAGACTCTGAGAGCAGAAATATGGAGATACAGAGGCCCTAAGAAAGATGCAAACCACTCGTCAATAGTAAGTTTCGGAAGGCCAGATTGGAAGTACAGAGATGAGCGACAAAAGTTCTGGGAGAAAGTTTTATGGGCTGATGAGACCAAGATTAATCTCTACTAAAGTGATAGAAAAGCCAAAGAATGGAGAAAGAAAGAACCTGCTTATGATCCAAAGCATACAAGCTCATCTGTGAATCATGGTGGAGGCAGTGTCTTAGTTTGAGCTTGCATGGCTGCTTCTGTAACAGGCTAATTCATATTTGTTGATTATGTAACTCATGATGGTAACAGCATAATTGATTCAGAAGTCTACGGGATGATTTTGTCTGCCAATTTACAGAGAAATGCATCCAAATTAATCGGGTTGGAAGTTTATCATGCAGCAGGACAATGACCCCAAACACATCAGAAGGACTTCATTAGGAGAAAAAAGTGAGCAGTTTTAGACTGGCCAAGTCAAACACGAGACCATAACTTAATAGAGCATGCATTTCATCTGACGAGGACACGGAAGGATGAACCTACACAAAACAAACAAGAAGTGAAAGAGGCTGTGTTAAAGGTCTAGCGAAGTAGTAATACAAATGAAGAATGCAACAGTTTAGTGATGTCAATGGGTCGCAGGCTTGATGCATTTATTGCAAGCAAGGGTTATGCAAACAAATATTAAATGTTATTTACTTTAAGACTATATGTTCTTTTACATTTGCTGACCTTAAAATATGGTGATCTGTTACAAAAGGTGGTATATCTTAAAGTGTTTAACACATCTAAATTAATTTACCAGGAAATAAAAGCGAAAAGAAAAAAGCTGAACTGTTATCTCATGTACATCTTTTGATCTTAAATCCAAACATTTTTCGTGAACAATAAAGAATTGGCCTTGGCGTTCCAATGCATTCGGAGGGACTCTCTCTCTCTCTCTCTCTCTCTATATATATATATATATATATATATATATATATATATATATATATATATATATATATATAATAAAAATCAAAAGAAAATACGTTACAATGACAAACACTGAGGTTAATTTGAAAATTCAAACGGTTACTAAATTTTTTAAAAATATATCCGTAAATAAATTAATGAACATCATACATAATAAGTAAACACGTCCAAGCTTTCAGTGTGCTAGAGTAATTAGTATTATGCAGAAAGCGCTACTTACGGCTATTACTGTTTTTTTTTTACATCATAAACTAATTACACAATCCTATCTCACGATAATCAAAAGTTTGGACACAGCCATTATAAAAGTTTGAAAAATTTCGTATATCATGCGCAATTTGGAAGGAAGAAGGACAAACTCAATAAACAAAATTCCCCAACTCTAAAATAAGATATGTTTGAAGGAACAATTGCTGTCTACTGTGAGCGTGTGTGTGCGCGCGCGTGTGTGTTTATGTGTATGTATGTTTTTTGTCTGTTGGATGTATTCGAAACAAAGTGGAGATGATGAGACAAAGTGGAAGAAGCTTTCATACGGCGCCTTTCGCCGACATATATGTTGGGTTCGGCTCTTTTCAATTTTGCCTTTCTTTCCGACTTAGAAAGGCAAAATTGTGTGTAAGGAAATATGCAGTATATTGATGAAAAGTCGTTTATTTTATCCAACAATATTTTATTTTACAACGTAATCTCCTTCCACGTCAATGCACTTAATACAGTAGTAAATGTTAAGTACATAGATCCAAATTTATCCAGTAAAACTTTCATATTAAATTTCAGCTCAGTGTCACTATACTTATCTAGTCATCTATATAAATACTTTGATACTCACACATATGTAAAAATACATAAATTCAATCCAATCATACGCAAGTATATAAAACTTTATTTTCGTCATATAAACATATCTCACGATCCACACACACACACGCACGCACATGCACCAATACACATATACACACACACACACACACGCACATGCACCAATACACATGTACACACACACACACAAACATATGCAAGCACGCAAACACATAGATAGATAGATAGATAGATAGACAGATAGACAGATAGATAGATAGATAGATAGATAGATAGATAGATAGATAGATAGATTGGTTAAAATAGACAAGTGTATACTTTCTTACGTTGCTGAAACATCGAGTGGCAAAGGGGCATGTATGCACCTCTACGCCCAAGGAAAATACGATTTTAGAGCAAATAAAAAGAGAGGACCATACTTGCCATCCAGAAAAAATTGGAAGACAGGCGGAGGAAAAAAAAATGAAATCCTTAGCCTTATGTATATACAGATGTTGTCGCAGGTTTATTTGACGCATTTCATATGTTTGCAATTAATGCCGGCACGAATAAACATTCGTGATGTATCACTTTCGAAATTGCTCTACAACTCTCCTTTTAATGCCAAAAAAAAATAATAATAATAACACCCCTCGAAACAAAAAATTAAAAAAGGTCAAGTAAAAAAAAGAGAAAAGAAAAAATTACTAAGAGAAGAGGAAGGAAAAAATGAATAGAAGAAAATGAAAATATTTTGCTTCTATAAGAGTCGAATCAATTGTTCTTTTATATCTTCTTGCACTTAATCTTTTTGTTTATAACTTAATTTTTTTATTCATCTCATGCTTCTCCCTCTCTCTTGCTTTCTGTCGCTCTCTCTTTTTCTTCAGCCTCTCTCTCTCTCACTCTCTCTCTCTCTCTCTCTCACTCACTCAGTTTCTTTTTTTTTTCATCATATCTTACTGTCTCCTTCGTTGCTTCAATTCTTTTGATCTGAGAATGTTATTTTTTCTTTATTTGTCTCCGCTTTATTCTTTGTTTTTACTACTTTTCCAAAATGTTCCTCTTCTTCTTCTTCTTCTTCCTCTAATCTTTTTTGCCATTAACCTTTTTTTTCTGAATTTTCTCAAACTTCTCATTCTTTCTACTTACTCCTTTCGTTTATATTCAAAACACGTCCATTTCTTTCTGTTATTTTTTCAACCTCTTTTTCTCTCCCTTCTTTCTGAACTACCAAAAAAATTAAGGCGCAACACAATCTCGTTGAATCCTTAATTGACGAAAAGAGTGAAACACTCAGGCTTCGTTAAACCCTTGAGAATTGAGAAAAATTCACTCACTTATTACTGAAAGATGTTTAGAAAATTCATAATGAAATACGATACGTAAGTTTTATTTTGGTTAGTAAGTTGTTATTTCCTTTGTAATAACATATGAGTTCACAGCTATACATCTATATATATTTACTTATGTGTAGACACACATGCACGCACGCGCACACGCACGCACGCATATATATATATATATATATATATATATATATATATATGAAGGAATATAGTTTTAAGGTGTGCTATATTTATGGGATAAAGTGCTCAATATCAGAGATAGAGCGTATGTAAATATATATTTTTTTTTAGCCAGGAGAAATAAACTACATCCAATTACAAAATTTAATTACGTAATCTCAGCTCAAATAAACAGTATTCGGAACCAGTATGGAGGAGGTCTTCCATTAGCTATTTTCAGTACTTGTGTTCGATTTTTCATGGATTTGATCAAGTTATCAACAATCGTCTGAGCTATATTTTGCTACTCCTTTAGCAATGTTTCTTTAAGGGTTGCCACAGACGTGATTTTAATTGCACGTTCTCGAAGTTTTCGATCAAGGTGCTCCCAACCGTGCTCTATTGGATTCATGTCAGGACTTTGGGTTTCTCATGGCAATGACTTGATTCCTTGCGATTCCTTCCAGGCCTTCGCTACTTTGCTCATATGACCTGGCGCTCCATCTGACTGGTTTCAAATAGTGGGAACAGTCCTATCTTTAATATTTGACAGTATTTTGGACCGCTCGTCAACAAGAATCATTTCAGAATTCCCTCCAAGGCAGACAGCGCCACACACCATTACTTCAATCACTCCATGTTTCACGGTCGCCTCCAGACATTCAGTGTTCCAAGTCTCATCCTGATTTCTCCAAACATAAATCTGACAAAATTACAGACTGCCAAATTTCATATTTGCTCTCGAATTCTCTCGCCCAGTCCATACGTCTGTTCCTGTTAATCTCTAAAATCAAGGGCTTCCTTCTTTCAACTCTTCTTTGATAACCTATCTCTTTCAGAGTCTTTCTCGCTGCATGTGGCGAAATTTCTATGCTGTTTATGACATCTTTGATGACGGTTTCTGATTATTCCCTCTTCGGCGCCCTTTTTGTTCACTCAGACACGATGTTTGGTCTTCCTGAACATTGTTCCACACAACAATAGCGTTCTTCATTAAATTTCTTGACAATATTATTAACTGTTTTATGATGAACCTTGAAAAACCTAGCAATTTCTCTATTTGACTTTCCGCACAGATGCCATCCTATTTTTTGCCCTTGTTAAAATTCACCAGCTTCCTTACTATCCAATATTTGGATATTTTTTATTAAGCTGTTTTTTGATCTAGGCTTTCGGGTGACATGAACCATCTTCAGAGTGGTTATGCGGACATTTAAACAAATATATTCACCATCAAAGATGATATTCAGTTATGTTGACATAAAAGATTGCAATGCGACGATAACAGCCGCGGAATAGCAGACGCAGGTCGTAAATTCATAATGTGGTTCTATGACGTCGTACCACGTGAGAGACTATCAACGTGGCTACCTTTATGGAAATGTAAAAATCTATAAAAAAAATTATCTTCTCCGACCTAAAATACCTACACCAGTAGGTATAGTAGGTGTACCTTTCAAAAACCCTTAACAAATTAATTACTTCCTACTTCCCAAGTAAATGTTGTATTAACTCCACAAATGAATTTATACAAATTCTTCATGTTGTAAAATCAAACAACCAAATAATCGCATCATTGGATTTACAAAATTTATTTATTAATGTCCTGTCCATGAAACGATTGACATCATTATCCGTGCTGTATAAAGTCCCACCCATCAATATTAAACCCACTATTGTAAAAAGATTATTATTAGCATGTACCACTTAAGTAGCTTTTCATGACCCCCCCCCAGGTAATATTTATGCTCAGATAGATGGTATGGCGATGGGATATCCTTTAAGCCCCCTTATTTCTAATTATTATATGGCACATTTAGAAAATAAAATAATAAACCCCCTATATATGTAAGATACATATCAGGTCATCCCATAAGTACTGTCCTAATTTTGAATAAAGAAAACAAGTGACCAAATGTTACATTTAATTACAGATTCAATCAACAATGTATTTTCCCTGATTATCTATGACTACCTTCCATCTATGAACAAGCTTACTAATTCCATTGCTGTAAAATTATTTTGGCTTTGATTCGAACAACTCACAAATGTCAGTTTTAACCTCTTCCTGTGTTACAAAAGCTGTTTCTTCCAAATGATTCTGTAAGCTACGAAACAAATGGTAATCTGAAGGAGCAAGATCGGGTAAATAAGGTGAATGAGGAATTTTCTCCCAACCAAGTTCTTCGATCTTTTGTGACATGATTCTTGCTGTGTGGGGTCGCGCATTGTCCTGATGAAACATCACCTCTTTTCGATTCACTAGAGCAGGTTTTTTTTTTTCCTCAAAGCTTGGTTCAAACGCTCTAATTTCTGACAGTATATTTGAGCATTAATTCTTGCATTAGGTGGTAAGAATTCAAAGTGGATTATTCCTTGGTGATCCCACCAGATTGAAAGAAGAACCTTTTGCCCATGAAGTTCCCTTCTCGGCTGTGGCTGGGGTCCTTTCCCTTTACCAAGCCACTGTCTACGACGCTTAACATTTCGATAAAAGATCCATTTTTCGTCGCCAGTCACAAGTCTATCCAAAAAAGTTGAAACAAGTTGGCGAGAATGGAGAGAAGAGCAGATGTCAACTCGGAATTTGAGGTTGTTTTCAGACAATTCATGAGGCACCCATTTTCTAAGTTTAGGAACTTTTCCAAGTTGTTGAAGATGACGATGAACAGTTGTATGGTTTGAACTGAGAACTACTGCCAATTCCTTTTTTAACTGATAAAGCAGGATTTTCTTCAAGGGCTGCTTCAAGAAGCTTTTCATCAAACTCAACTGGACGTCCGGTTCGATCTTCATCTTCAAGGGTGAAATCTCCACCTCCGAATTTTGCAAACCATCTTCTGCAAGTTCTTTCATTCACACATTCCTCTCCATAAACTGAGTGAATGTTTCTAGCCTCTTTGGCTACTGAGTTTCCTTTCTAGAACTCATAAAGCATTATGTGCCTCAAATGATTCTTGGATACTTCCATGTTAGCAGGATTGTAATCAAACAAAATTTAATTTTATTGTCCTCTGAAATAAGATTTGATCAGTTTAAATGCATCTAAACATAAAAATAATGTTCAGCTCCATTAGACATTATATAATACTGTTTAAATTTCGTTCATTTTAACAAAAAGTTAAAATTCGGACAGAACTTATGGGATGACCTGATAGATAACATTTTCGTTTTAGCAGTAACTCGTGTATTTTTAATTATAATAATGAATGCCTCCAACGATATAAGTTGGCCGTTATAAAAAAAAAACTTAATCCAACGTACCAAATGATACCTTCTTCCAAAACCATATTCTATAAATAATTACATAACATTAAACAACCACTTGTTAATAATGGATTTCCTAATTCCGTCATTGATCAACAAATTCAAATGTATGACAATAAACTTAATAATACCACTAACAAAATAGATAATAATAATAATTGTAACCATAAGTCAATGTAAGCATAATACTATTAACTTATACTATTGTAACCAAATATATAATAATTACAAACATGATGAAACAACACATAATAGGTAGAAATATTAAACCTATTAATAACAATAAACAAGTTAAGCTCATCATATATTATAAAAAATTGAAAAAAATTGACCTTATAGTCTCTAATAACCCTACAACCACAAAACTAAATCCTCTACAAAAAAAAAATGTAGTAGATCAAAAAACAGCTTAATAAAAATATATCCGAATGTTGGACAATTTTTGTCTTTCGAAATTAAAGCAAATATACGGATTTTAGAACATAATAGACATCCATTGTATGTTATATTTAACAATATATATATATATATATATATATATATATATATATATATCGAGGGAATTGCCGAACATCTGTATGTATCAGAGTCCACAAATGGTCGCGAGAACCTCAACTACATTTGCTATATCGTGATGTAGACAATCTATACCAGATCATATGGACGCGTGGCCCACTGTTTAAAATATTAGATTTCCGACTATTAGAGGCGAATATCACCAATCTCAGAATGTACCTTGATTTGCGGAGGCTATCCCAATGTATTACACCGTTGCCTTAATACCATACATTTCTATAAATGTCCTAATGCTAATTGTTCTGGTGAGCTTTCCTCTTTGGTGCCTAGATTTTACGTATTTAAGCTCAGTATCAGATTGAGGACAAGATCTTATCATTTTACAGTTGAAATGGCTAGATGTATCCTTCAGTTCTCTGCTAACAGTTTCTTCTCTCGTAATTCTCCCTTTGTGGAACTCACTTCCTGCTTCTTATTTTTCAGTCAAATTCAAAGATGCCAATGTAATTCCAGTTAAGAATACCGAAGATATTTCTGTATTCTTAAGAATATAGAATATCTTCGGAATTCTTAATTCCTTTTCTCTCACATTAATAATGTTTTATTTTTCTCATAGTTTTTCAGACTCAGTAATACCTTGCGTCTTAGTGGCGTAGAAAAAATACTCAGAGATACCGGATAAACGGATTTGTACGTAGGTGGTTTTATTAACACAAGATTGTGCTGGCCTCGTCTGAGCGTAGTAGCCTTTTTCAAACGGTTGATCACGCTAGATGATGCTCTCTCTCTCTCTCTCTCAGGAACTATAACGAAGGTCCGCTCAACATGGTTACCGTATAAATCACTGAGCACGCGTTTGCAACAAGGATTGGCTAGCAGACAGGCATACTCAGATACGAGCGATCAGCCATTATGTTAGATAAGACACAGAATAACAGTTATTCTGGGAATCCCAGCTATAATTACTTCAACCAAGGCTAAATTGGAACAGGAAGAATGACACGGACTTCATGGTTGTATCTACGGTTCAGCAAGATCAAGTTCTTTGTTATGTTGTTAGGTAGTCATACTGATCCACCTCTTCTGGTAATATCTCAGAATCAATTCCACCGCCTACTGGGAGGTGTTGGTCAAGCCTTGAAACGTGAAAAATGCCAGAGTGAAGCAGTATAGGGATGTAACTTTGCTCCCGCCAACATGCCTCGTGTGACCCAAGAATGACTACGCGAAATTTCATGATGTTGCTTCAGTATATCGCTGTCTAGTTCTCATGATGTAAATCTTCCGAGCTATTCATCAAGGAAGACCGAACAGAAACTACACAATACAAAGGACACTCTGAATCCTGTCATTTTAGTCGTGATGACCAACATACAGTAGAAAAGCTTTACACAGGCATGCAATCAATTGTTCTGTTTCTGATTTTCTAAGTTGTTCATCTGTACAACTTTTGCTTAAATATGTTAATGTTTTCTATTATTTTTATTTTGATATATTATAATATTCTCATATAGTGTGTGTGTGCAAAAATCTGTCAAATCTCAATTAAAAATAACAAGAGACATTGAAAAAAATAAAAATATGTTGTTTAAACTACGTTTAAAACTCACTAAATATTTATCTTTCAATAAAATATCCTTCGTTGCCAATATCTTCAATGTTACGCCATAAGTTAGTGGGGAAAATTTTCTCGCTTTCTTCAGGTCGTCAAATTTCTTTCGAACAGAAACAAATGAACCTTCTAGTATCATCTTCTTATATCAATGCTGATGGTTTATTATTGAATAGCAGTATCATCGAAACATTTACACTTCATGATTATCTCTTTGTAGTCAACTGTAACCTTGTTTTATTCTGTTGCTGAATTGTAATGAAAAAATCAATTCTTAGAGATAATGTCGCAAACGAGAATCTTTCTCATCTTTCTTGTACGAGGGACGCCTGAAAGGTTCAGACGCTGACCAAGATACTCTCATGGAATGTGATCAGATCAGGTTTGTTTTTCAACATTATCCCCCTTGTGGTCCACACACTTCTTTCATTGATGTTGGATCCCATTGGTGAAGGTAGTTTACATCTTGTTTGTCAAAATGTCATCAACATCAGATATGAAGTCACCCTTACTGTGATCCTGATTGCCAGCTAAGTATTTTTCATGTTGGCGAACGGATGATAGTCAAAATGGGGCTACGTCCAGAGAATAGGGAAGGGGATCAAACCACAAAGCTACACTCATGCACAGCAGCCATTGAAACAAGGGGTTTGTGTTAGTTATGCTGGGCGTTTATAGCCTCGTCTTCATAGCTTTTCTTAACTGCCTCAGCAAGTTCGCACAGTATTATCCATTGATTGTGTGGCTCTTTTGAAGATAGTCAATAAGCACAATGTTTTTTTGCAAAAAAAAAAACTGCAGCCATCAATTTCCCTGCAGATGATGCAACCTTAGCCTACTTTCTCCATATTCTTTCTTTCTTTCTTTCTTTCTTTCTTTCTTTTCTACTCTGCCTTATTGAAATTAATGCAAGCAAGATTTCACAGCTCTTGAACCACTTCTTCATATCAGCCTATGAACTTTTCAGCATCCCCTCGTAAAAAGGGAAATCACGATATGTCTACAGATAACTGCATATGTTGTATTTTGCAATCTTACTGATCATTGTCAGTGACTGGAAAGAATTGATTAAAATGTGTACGCACATTGTATCAATAATTAACTGGTAATTTGTGGTGACCACTTCTTTTAATCCGGACGGGCATAGGAATTTCACACAATTTATGGATATATTTAATCTAATAGACTATTTCAACATTATACTTCTAACGTCTCCGCCTAAATTTGAAATTCTATTCAATATTTATTCATTTATTTATTTTATGACTTTATTTTCTTTCTGTTTTCCCTCAATAGGAGAAGATAGGTTCACTATCATCCGGTTCACACTCCTCTACTCCTCTGGAGTAACCATTTATGCCTTGTTTTATGTTTAGGATTGGGTTGCCGGTTCCTTCTAAAGTCATTTTCTTCTCTTTCACTTCCGGTGCCACTTGTGTCTTGGGTTATCATCAACTTGTTTTCGGTGGTGCCTCTTACTCTGTAAACATCTACCTCAAGTGGCTCATGGGCCTTGTATAGGATGAACATCATTGTATGTGTTACTCGTGAATGAGAACGCAATAATATACGTTCTAAAAGGCACGCAGAAAGTCTGTGAATGTGGGAGCTTTACTTCATCCACGCTCCCGACTGTTCTCCGCTGATTTATCATCTTTTCAAATATTTACTGTCTTTTTTGAAACGGTACCCTAATTATGAAGAGGTTGAAAAAAGATACAAATGTTTTGCATTGTTCTTGCACCCAAAGATTTTTAATATCCAAGGCATTAACAACTTTTCCTCGCAAACAAATTCTAATGTCAGGTCATCTGGTCACATTTTCGGGAGTGGATAGAACCGACAATATTTCAGCACATTCTTCCATATCTATATATGTATAATAGGATATTATAGCTTCCTGTTCATGACAAATACGCCTTCGATTTAGAAAGAATAATTTCAACGCCAAAGAAAACAAACTATTAAAGCCTCGATTAAATTATAGGTGACAACAGAATCGGTTAAGTATTTGGTAGCGTGCAGACGTAAATAAGACAAATGTTCCATAAACACAATTTTCATAAAATATTTTTTTACAATGTGATCAATAGAAAAGCTTAAATTTTCTTCGGATATCAAAATTCGGTCCAATATCTTGACATTTGTTGGACAACTACAACGTGTTTTTCAGTCAAGTATTTGAATTGATGAAGAATATAGAAAAAAATTATTCTAAACATATGGAAGACAAATATTAAAACAGAATTATCGCTCACTATTTCTTCAGTTTGCTAAATTGTATTTAATAAGTGCATTTGCATGTCATATCGTTCATTACGTTATCATAATGCACGATCGCAATAATGTTGATTCAAAAATGAAACATTTAAAATCGATTAATATTTTTTATCGTCTTTTGATCTTAATAATGAATAAAAGGATGGTTAAAAGCCGTACATATTTTGACAATATTTAAACTCATTTAATCCAGAAGTAGAAAGTTAATTAACAAAACTAAACTTATTTTTTAATTAACAAAATGACATTTATTTTTTTAACAAAACATGCATTAATGAATGATTGTTACGAAAACCTGCACTCATACGCACAAATATACATACCTACAAATATAGATTTTCTTGAATAACTTAGGATTTACACATACATCACTCTTCAGGTTTTTGCCCAAACATAATCGTGTTCAATAACAATTCCTTCCATGAAAATTCCACGATCAACTGTACTCACAGCCAAATGCTTCTACAACACGACCTAAATACAACAATAATTACAGTTACCACAAGAGTGTTTAAATGCAGGTTAACATTGACGTTAGATTATAGATTTATTTAGTTATTTATTTGTGTCTGGGTAAAATGTTTGTTTTTCCGGAAGATTGGGATTGGCAATTGATTTTTTGTTTGTTTGAATCCTTTCATTGTGGTTGTGTGGTGTTAATATATCGCCGCGATCATCTATGAATTGTATGAAATGCAGCATAGCGTCGTCATATTTCAAGATGTTTGGCATCATGCATTAACTTATCTTAGCTTTGTATATCTACTTTTTTTTTCTCTTGGTAATATTATCCTCATTTTCAGAATCTAAAGAAATATCTTCGAATTCTTTATCCGTTATTGGTGTTACCCGTCCAATGCAAGCATTGTTGTTAAAAATCCTCCAAATTTATGTCTTATTTTCCTGTCCTGTTCCCTTAGTTTTCTTTGAACCTCAGTATCTTCACAAGTCATTCTTTTGTTTCACAGTAAACTTTATCCGAATAGGGTGTCTTGTAATCAGTCTTTTTATCGATGTGTTTTATCTGCCCGCATTCTTTGAAGTTCCACTGGAGTGAAATGTCTAACAATACACCGCAAGATTTCCCAACTGAACTATACAGATTTGCCTTTAGTATACCCAGCAACCGTTGTTTTCAAAAATGTATGTTCTTCTAAGTCTGAGTAACCTTAAGTTATAGACCGAGATTATCTGTTAATCGATTAGTTAAAAAGGAAGATAATGGTAAGGTATAAAAAAGATTATCAACCACCTTATTTTAATAGTTTTATGTACCAGTACATTGTTCAGCAAGAGAATAACTTTGTCGTAAAACGATTTGTTTTCCCCTTCGAGTACGTAATTTGTTGTTGTGCCCTCTTTAAGCAAAAAATTAGATCATTTTTTTTTTCTCATAGGACCGTTATCTAGCCACAAAAGCATATTTTCTATGGCTTGAATTTTGGGTTCTATTACTCGGCTCTAGTAAGGTATTGTTCAAAATAATAGTCATTTTGACATTGAAGATTTTCTCAGCTTTTAATTATACCTTAATTTGATTTAGCAAAATCGACTTGAGAAGATTCATGAGAATATACTCATCAGTCCAGAATTAAAATGACTTTTGAATTTCGGGAAATTGGTGCTGCTGCAGAATCTATAACTTGAAACTTTTGGTTATTGAAAATTGTGCTAACGTACTTTCATAACGTAAAGTGATTCTCATGATTAGCCTTCGATCCATATAAACGGACAACTCACCATTTTTATACCACTATCGAATAGTTAAGTAGCGTATTTAACAGTAGCGTATCCAACACAAACAACTTCTCTATTCTCATTTTATGCATTGTAGAGTATTATCATTGATATTGAATATGCAAGTCATAACTACTTTTTGATATGTGATATTTATCTAGAATCTAGAATCAAATCCATTCATTTTAGGCTACGTCATAAGGATGGAACCTGAGATGATACTCATTGGTCAACACAGACATGATCAAAGTAATAATAACATTATTATTTATATAAAGTATTTTTACTAAAACAGTTTAATGCGGGCAGATAAAACACATCGATAAAAAGACTGATTACAAGACACCCTATTCGGATAAAGTTTACTGTGAAACAAAAGAATGACTTGTGAAGATACTGAGGCCCAGTTTGGTGATAGTTTTTATTAGTGTCCCAAGAAAACTCGAATAAGCGAATACTGGTTTCGCAAACAGGAAGATCCGACTGTTTATAAGAACTTTTAAAAATATAAGAATTACGTGTTCATGTATGCACATTGGCTCAGTACGTGTGTCTGCTTATGTTTTTATTTGCAGACGTCTGCATTGAAATCTGTTTTTGCTGCTGATAACGATAAAGTTTAACGCTTGTGGCAAAATGAGAGAAAGGAAACAAGAGGGCCAGCCGGTGTGACGTAATGTCTACCCTATTTATCCAAACGTCTTCAAGGTTTTGTTTTTCATTTAGCTTGTCGTCCTCGTATATTTTCTTGTTATTTCTTTCCTCGTTTTGTGCTTTTTCCTATCATTTCTTCTGTTTTCTTTTCCCAATAAACCATTTCTTTTCTTTTCGATTGTATGAAAAGAAAGAATGAAGGAACAAAAGAATAAAAATTCTTTCGTTCCTTTTTTCTTTCTTTTTTTATGACAGAGAATGCTACCATTTCTTTCTATCATCGTTTTAAACAATCGATAGCGTCTATTATTTTGGCTTTTTTCTTGTTTACTTTGCCCAATAATATACACCGATTTATTATGACTATTTTCTCTTAATTTCACTCTCTGTTTTTCTATTCTTCGTTTCTTTTTTTCTTTTCTTTTATCTTCACTCACTTTTATTGCATTCTTTTCTTTTGTCGTATCTCCACCTTCTTTCTTTCTTTCTTTCTTCCATTTCTTTCTTTCTTACTCCCTTCCTACCTTCATCACTCTCTTTCTTTATTTCTTTCTTCTTTCATTTCTTTCTTTCCTTCTTTAAATCTGTCACCCCTTCCCTTCTAAGATCTTCCTCCATTTTTATTTCAGCTTACTATATATTTATTTCATTCAACATTTATTTTGTATTATTTTTAATTCCACCATATATAAAAATGAATATGCGTTTAAATTAAAACATTTGAAAATACAACGTCCTTCCTTACTTCATTTCTCCTCTCTCTCTCTTTCTCTCTCATTCTTTCGCATTTTCTTTCTCTCTCTCTCTCTCATTCTTTCCCATTTTCTCTGTAGATTTCTCACTCACCACCGCCACAACCACCAACGCCACAAAAATTACCTCCCAACCACTATCGTCACTATCAGCAGCAATAGCAACATTTCTACCCTCATTCTTTGTTCTCTTATTTTATACCTCTTCTTCCTCTACAGACACGCATTTTATCCTTTTATGGTATTATTGTTATTATTATTATTATTATTATTATTATTATTATACCCCTTTTTTGTAGGGGAGGTTTTAGTATATTTCTGCTTGACAAACTTGAAAAACACAACCTCCCTCTTTTCCGCCCTAACACCACCATCACCACCACGACAAACATTCCCGGTTTTAATTTCTTTGCGCATGCGCAATTCGGTAAGTGTACACATGTCCACGCACGCTTTTCGAAAAAAAAAATGAATAAAAAAAACTGAAGGGAAAGGCGGACACACCCTTCGAGCGACACACGACACGCTTAAAGCACGCGCATTAATATCTAGACCCACGGTTAAAAAGGAGAGAAAAGCTTGTAAACGAGTGGGGGAAAGATAACGAAAAAGTAGTTAAGAAAGATAGAAAGAAAGAATCACATCAGAGGAGGGTCATTTTTTGTTTCGTAACATTAAAGGCTCTTCTCTTCCTCTCCTTTCATATATTTTCTTTCTTTCGAAAGCTGGTATAATTCTCTTGTGCCGTCTGAAGTGCGTTTCTATGTCGGGTGGGTAGCGAAAAGAGATTAAGTTTCGATAATTGCCAACAAGGGAGATAACCACTTTTTCTTCTGTATATTTCAGTTTCTTTCACCGTAAACTGGTTTCTTATAAACAATCACTCAAAATGTTACCATTATGTACATATGTAAGCATACTTTCATATATACTCTCTCTCTCTCGCACACACGCACATACACACACGCACATACACACACGCACATACAAGTATATGTATTTAAAGAAATAGGAAGGAAGATAGAGAAAAATAAATTGCTAAATGTTTCAAACAAAACGTTTACGTATTTATCATTAGCTATAATATTTCGTGACAGTAACTATTAAGTAAACTTGAAACAAGCTACTGTCGTTTCTATATACTCAACATGCATGTATGTTTGTTCATTCTTCTTGTTTAGAGCATTAACACTGTCTTCTGTTTAGTTTCCTCTTTCTCTTATTTCAACTGCTTCCATCACATCAATTGATTTAATTTTTCGGCTGTTTTTGTTTTTTTAATTTTTCTACTATTATTTATCTGTCAACAAAAAAAAATTAATTCCTCGTCACACATTATTCAAAATTACCTAGTGTATTTGGATGTGTGTGTATGAGAGAGAGAGAGAGAGAGAGAGAAAGAGGGAGAGAGAGAGAGAGAAATATATTTATACCCTTATTTATTTACATCTTTCAATTTATTATTATATATATATATATATATATATATATATATATATATATATATATATATATATTTATTATCTATTATTATCATTTTTATATACAGTGGGTACAAGAGATTTTTTTATGAAAAAAAGAAATCGAAACTGTATTCTCTGTTTAATATGGAAAGCTGCTCTGAAGTCAAACATGCTTTACCATTAAGCTAGGATAAGCAATTAGAGCAAAGCAATTAAGAAATACACAACTCCCGATGGGACATTTCGAAGTCTATATCTACTGACTGATTTTATTTTCTACTCGAAAGTATACACATGTTCGCTTTACTGTAACCGTTTATTGTACATTAATTGTAAAGTACTTTTGGCTTGAAAGTAGTTTCCCAGATTAAAATGGATATATAGGTTCAATTCATGTCCGGGGATACATTTTTCATTAAGATGTTCGACATTAATTTCACAAAACTTTGTGTGTGTGTGTGTGTGTGTGTGTGTGTGTGTGTGTGTGTGGCATCCATAGGTCTCGAGCGACCATGGATCTGCGCCCGAAGAGTTATAGCGGCGCAGCATCTGTTATGGCTGTACAGATCCACGCGGAAGTAACAGTCTTGATTGCACCGAGTACATGTGAAGACGCTCTCCTCCGATGTCGCCATTCTTTCCGTCGAACACACTTCTGCCCGGTCCTTTCCTCTCGCAGGGTAAATCGCGTCTCCAGTGTGAGCGCGATCATTGGCAACATCTTTCCACGTTTTGATATCCATGTCTCATCGCCCTCATGTCTTTTTTGCAGACGTCCTTGAAAGGAAAATGTGGTTGATGTCATGCTCTCTTACCGGTGGCCAGTTTTCCATACAGAAGGACCTTCGAAATCCTCCCATCCAGCATACGGTGTACATGTCCAAGCTAGCGCTGTTGAAGAAAGGCATATAGGTTGAGTAACTAGGCATGGGTGAAAACTATGGCATTGGTTACCAACTGATCCCCAGAATGCGTCTCAAACGGCGAAGATGAAAGGCGCTACATCAGCTAGATTTGATCCTCACGAGACACAGATACCCGAGAAACGTGCTCATGACGCGGTATTTCAGAGTGCCCACTGTGGTACGAATCACTTACTGGCTTGCTGTTAAACTTAGTCTCTAAATAAAAAGGAAAAGCCTAAACCAAGGAAAACAGTGTACCAATGCTACCACGATCCAGAAGTTAATGAAATTAGCAATATTCATCAAGACTCTGAAGGACGTCCTCCTTACAAACCCACCTTGATGAAATGTCCTGCAGAGATGGGATACTTCCAGAGACACCATCCACAGCATTACATTAACCACTTTCGGGAGGAGGACACTGGACTAATTCGAAGCAAGTACTTATGACCTCAACGTGTTGCACTCATGGCATACAAACACCAACCCACTCTGGCAAAGTTACAAGCTTTGAGAACAGCCAGAAACAATGCACAGAAGACAGCCAGACGCTGTTGCAAATAAGTTCTGGTTTAAGCTATGCGAGAGCATACAGTTATCATTCGACACTGGCGACATTCGCGGGATATATAAAGGACTCAAGAAAGCCGTCGATACAACCAAATGCAAGACAACACCGCTGAAATCCCGGGCCAGCGAGATTATCAAGGATACAGACAAACAGATGGAGAGGTGTCTGGAGTACTACTCGGAACTGTACTTCAGTGAAAGCAGTATCTCAGACAATGCTCTCGACTTCAATAGGAAATATTTTTACAGATAGATGTAAATTTAATAATTTATATGTCCTTCAAGAACAAATACCCTTATGTATGCATGCGTTAAGATATTTCAGTGAAAATACATTTTTAAATATGTTTTATGAATGTACTTTGTTGCATTGCACAAAATAATTTTGACATGTAATTATATTCAGGATCTTTTTATCGTATACTAATAGCAACAAAGATGTTCCATATGGGATTTTTTTTTAATATATAGCAGTGTATGTGCTAAAGTTTAAAACATACTTCCAAAAGGGAAATGCCTCTCTAAAAAAAAGTAGAAAGAAACTAAACTGTTCTCTTTTAGTCTGCACAGAGAAACTTTTTGTCTTCCATCATCATCGCTGATGCTATCCTCCAGGAAACATATTTCTGACATTTTCAACTGACATGACTTGAAACGATTATCAAAAAATTGGTCCGCTGTGTCGGGCGAGATAGTTTTCCTACCAGAATCTATCTAGTATATTTATAAGTGTACCATTCGTCTATGCATTGAATATTACTGCCACATCTGGTCTGGTGCTTCCGCTATGTATCAAGAGATTATTGACACTATCCAAAGGAGATTTGCAATATTATTGGTCCTGACTTGTCATGTCGACTTCAGTCACTTTCCCACTGCCATAACAACTTAGCTGTGCCTTTTCTATAAATATTTTAATGAAAATTATTCTGATGAGCTTTCCTCTTTGATGCCTCCACTTCACGAATTTAAACGCAGTACTATATTGGCAGCTAGGTCACATCATTTTCTTGTTAAAATTGCTAGATGTAACCATCAAATAGTTTATTCTCTCGCACTTCTCACTCTCATCAAATGTTTAAATGCAACGCCAATCGTCATCGGTTTCCTTGAATCTTGTTCTTTTATTGTTCTCTCTCCGCTATAAAGCTTTCTCCTTTTCTTTCCGCCTCACGTGTCTTAGTGGCTTTATCGCCATGTTCAGGTTGAAACAATACAAAATCCGGGAAAGATCTCAACTATATCAAAATAAAAGTCTCCATCCCATACACTCTTGAAATCCATTGATTTGTTTATTATAATTTCCATTATGATTTTTTTTATATGATTGATTTCTATTAAACACGAATATGTTAGTATCTTCTCTGAAAGGAAAAACGGTTGTTCACGCTTTAAAAATTACACAATTTACAAGTACTGTTGATTTTAGTATTTCTTCCCAAAAATATATATACATAAACGTACATGCGTGGTGCAGTATAGTGGCAGGAACTTACAATATATTTGACTGAATCTTTAAAGTTATTTCTCGAAATGCTTGCAGAACCTGCATACGACTCTCTATAAATACCTGTGTGTACCTATTACAGTATCATTTAGCTGTCAGTCTCTCTCTCTCTCTTCTCTCTCTCTCTCTCTCTCTCTCTTCATGTATATATATGCTTATATATATATATATATATATATATATATATATATATATATAGAGAGAGAGAGAGAGAGAAGAGAGAGAAAGATTACCAATAGATAAATAAGTAATTGCACACTTACAAAATATTTATTTAATGTACAATGCCTACAATGACTTTAATTCACATAGGTAATTTATTCTGATGTAAACCACTAAGAAAAATATTTATGTTCAAACGTAAAATGTTGAATAAAATATAAAAAAAAGTAATGGCGGATAAATTAAGACACATTCATTTCATATCTGAATATTCTGTTGCCTAATTTGGCGTTATTTCATGCAGATTTTTGTCACCATTCATAAGCATTTTGAAATATTCTCTTGAAATCTACTAAGATTTCTACTCTTCCTTGCAAGTGACCTCAAATCATAGTGAATTTCGAGATTCACCATAAATTTTCAATTGGATTGAATTCAAGAGGTTGATTCTGTCTTCTGAAAAAAGCGTTACTTTAGCTGTATGTTTTGGATTGTTTTCTTCATTCTTCAAATGTTGCACTGAAAAGGAGATATAAACTTCCCAAATACTCCTATACATCACGCCATTCATTAATCAATTAAGTTCCCCAACTTATTGAAAAAGAGAGACTACCAAAGCATAACACTACCACCGCCGTACTTTATTGTTATACTGTTGTTTCTTCAATAATAGTTTCACTCACGTCCTCTCTAAATGTTTAATAGCAAATTTCATCTTAGAATTTAGATGATTTTTATTTCATCAAATGTGTTTTCAATAGCTACAGGATATTCAACCATTCCTGTGCATTTCATCACTAATAGCTATTTTAGTAAGCAATGTTCCAGTTGCTTATAAATAATCTTTATTTTCCATTCGAGTTACAAGTGGATTTGCTCTGACCTTTCATAACATTTTTCAAATTGACAGTAAATAAATTTTACATAAAGCTTCAGTTCAAGTAAGGTTTTTGGTAATGTACAACTTCTTTCGCTTCAGTATAATCTTTCCATTTTACTGACAGGAATATTTAATATGTTGGCAATGGTTCATTATTCTTTCGCTTGATTAAGAGCTCTTTTACTTTAACTATGACAACCACATTGCTAAAAGATTAAGTATTGCAAAATGATCCTTCATTTCTTCACAAGTATCACTTTTGAGATTAATTTTAATTGCATCCTAATAATTTATCTACCGTTATTTTTTTTATTTACTTTATGGTCTTCCATGTTTGAAACAATGTATTTTGGTTCATGAATTGTTAATTTTATATCAAAATACATCCCCTAAATATATGTGTGTGTTTTTTGTTTTCTTTTTTTAAGTACTTTAGCTTTTCTCCATCATTTTCAAGAACCTTGTGTTAGGTAAAATTCCGTTGACCTGTGTCATGTGTAACGATTAATGATGTTTTTGTTTTGTTTTGTTTTATTTTTTGTTTGGTTTTGTTTTTTGCTGCTATACACATTTCCAAGTTATTGTTGTTTTTTTTTTGTTTGTTTTTTTTTTTTTGTAATACTCTGCGTACTTTTATAAACTGAAATGTCACTGTTATGACTGCATTGCATCCTTCCTTGTGAGACTTAATTTTGGAATGTCTACTGATACTCTCTCAATCTTCTTTCATCTCACTTCTCTAACTTTTGCAGTTTTCTGGTTTTCATTGCACTTAAAATACTTCCAGTAGTAGCAAACGTCTTTCGGGTAGTTTGAACAGTGTTTGTAGAAATTCCCAGGCAACTGGCGATCTCTGATTCAGTCCCCTTCAAAATCATAAGTTTTATTTTTGTTCTGTCTGAAATTTTAGCTATGCATTTAGTGTAAAAACCAAGCTAATGTTCAACTGCAATGACTTGCCAATTTTACATTCATGTTAATAAAATGAAACAATTCCTACTTAAAAAATTACATACTATCAAGGTTTTACCATATCGGATACACCAATAATGTGGTATGGCCTTTTTCAGATCTAAAAATATTAAAGTAGTGTATCTTCTGTTACATTGAACCTACGAAAAAGCAACAAGTTTTTTCAATCCTCATGGTCCACAGAAACTACCGGTGAAAGCATCCTGCTAACTCATTTATAAAATAAATGGGTATAATCATATATATAGATGGCCCAAGTATTTCACATGTCAGAATATATATATATATATATATATATATGTGTGTGTGTGTGTGTGTGTGTGTGTTAAATAAGATACATTTCAGCAACAAGACTAATTTGAAACATGTTATGTTAAATAATATAGACAAGTTCTGTCAATCAATTTTATTAAATTTGTTTTGTGTTGTCGGTAAATTGGCCAAAATTCATAGTAACTTTTATTATATATTATTTTTCTTAAATACTTTTGAATATTGTCCCATTCGTTTTCAAGGATTGTTCTGTGTGTAGTTATGCAGGTGGTCTTTAATTCCGGCATTCTCAATTTGTCTGTATTATTTAAGACAGAATAAATCACATAGGTCTTCTATCCAACCGTCGTCATGTGTTTTGCATGATTTTCTTTCTGACTAAAGCATCCTTAAATATTCATAGTGATTCAGTATAAATTAATGTATGTGTATGGGTGCGCGCACGTGTGTCTATGCTTTAGTTGTTTTAGTATATTTTCACACTAATGATTACTTTGTTGTGTATCGGACAGTTATAAACTAAAAACATATGTTTGTTTGAGAAGTAAGCTGGGACCAGTTTAATCTTTTCATATTTATCATTGCAGTTAATATGAATATGTGAACGTGTAACATGTTTGAAAATACATTTGCAGGAAAAATGATGTAGGTATCAGGTTAAGAAACTATTCCCTGAGTTAATTTTCACCACTATCCTCGTTGAGTTCCTAATCATAAAATATTATTGACAGTGGCCTGTTTTCAAACCAGTGTTTCAGCCCAGATAAAATCCAAAACTTGATACTTTTCAGAGTTAGTCATTTCTGCTTAGAATGTTTTGCTCACATCACAATATTTCTACCTCCGCAAACCATTGTGTCGCAGAATAAACTTGTCTTAGTTTATATATGCATAACTCTTTTTCAGTACCCATGGGAAATTATTGCTTCATAATTTAAAAAGAAATCGTGAAATCTTACCTATTCTATAGAAGCCTTTAAGTATTCATAATTCTCGAAGGAACTGTGCCCACAAATAAAAGAACTTGGCTTTGGTAATTTTAGTTTGGTAAGGACTAATCAAAAGTTATATTTTTAAAGATTCATTACTAAATTTCAATTTTCTTTTTTAATTTTCACTTTGCCATTAAAGCAGTGCACTAAGTTTGTTCTTGACTGAATTCTACACAATTGTAGTCTTCTGTAGCCAGTTTAGTAAATATTAGGATGAACAGAAAATCTGGCCAATACTTTTGCCATGATAATTTTATCTGGTTGTTTGGCAATATGCGGCAAAGTTATTCATGCAACCTATTATGATCTTTCCTGTTTCCTTCAAAGAATAGTAATGTCAGTTTGAATATTTTTCAATTGAATAGAATGTAAATAACTATTTGATAGACTGCGCGCTTTACGAAATCGAAAAAAAAGTTTATCAGCTTCTGAAGCAGAAAAAGAATATTTGCTCTATGCCTGGAAATAAACTCTTAAGATTCAGGAAATGCCAGCGACTGTTTATTCCTTTTCAACTGGAGAATGTTACCCTCAATGATTCCCTTCGTCTTGAAGGGGCAACTTGAATAGATAATCACGCTCTCGAATTGTAATGGAATAAAATATGAAGGCATAAACATGGCGTAAAAGTCTAAAATCATATCCCAGCTCCATGAACTCAATAAAGTGTCAAAATGAGCTCAATCGGTACAACATGATTTGATTGGTTCTCAATTTAATCAGAGAATTAACATCTGCTCTTCACGAAGAAAACAATCTTTGTATAGAGCCATCTCTGGAAAGAAATGTTACCGCTGAGAATGTGGTTCCTTTATAATCATATTCTGAGAAACAATGGTCACAACCCAAGAAAACCTGTACTTGCAACAAAAATCTATTATATTCTCAGCAGATAACACTCTGTATTTGATGGAATATGAAGGAGGTTGTTTCTCATGAAGTGCTGGATTATAAAGATACAATTTTGAAATCTATTGTTCTCAATTGGATGTCCGGCACTATTTTGTTTTGTTGCCAAAATGAATTTTATTGATCAATTAGAAAGATGCTTGTCTTGTATAACAAGACACGAAGATACGTTCTAAAACGCATACAAGAAATTATATTGACTCTGAATATGCAACTTTCAATTCATCCAATTCTTTAAATTTTCTGTATGCAGAATGGTAGACCGATTATGAAACAGTTAAAACAAAATGCTTTCTGTCTCGAAACCCAAAGAATTTTCGATCCGAACAACTGTTTCATGAGATTGTGTCATCAATAATTTAAAAAGTTCCTCTGATTTTATTTGCAAATGACTCATTTAGAATGTCAACAAAATTTTTCTTTCTTACCTAACATTAAGCAATTTAAAAATATATATGCTCGTATTTTTGTGTAATCCTCCTTTCGTGTCTCTTCTTTGTGTTCCTTTAAATAACTGTAGAACAATGAATATTACGAAAGAGTTCGATCTTTATTGAGCACTCATCCATTGCAGCCTTGTGTCAGACTAAACTGAAAATGTGAGATAAGTACACGAAAGACTGACATTGGCAAGCACAGAGAGGGCATTTCTCCAAAGTTTTCTTATCTTTTCTGCTCACTATTTCACTTGGACCAGATGTAACCTCTTCTACAGCCTTAACGTAATTGTAATCAGAGCCATTCCTCCCAAACCTGCCTGAAACAGACACAACATTCACCCCTTGGTCTACTTTCGATCTTTCATATCTTTTTTTTTTTTTTTTTTTCATTATAGTCTCTTCTTGTTTTCCTACATTTTCACTTTCCTTCTCATCGGTGCTTCTTTTCACTTTTTTTCTTAGCATATACTTTATTTGGTACGTTCTCTCCCAGAGTTCATGTTTTCATGTTTTTCATTATTTCTTCTCTCTTTTTTGCTAAACTTCGACTGCCTGAAATGCTATTCTTTTTTCATTTGTTCTTGTGTTTCTTTCTTTCATCAAATCCACTTTAATTCTTTCTTTGCCACCTCATTTTTTCTTTCTTTGTTTTTTCTAATACTCCTTCATTCTTTCACACATTTTTCTCTAGTTCCTTGTTTCTTTCCTGGAGCAGAACTTTCATCTAATTATGTTTCATTTATTCTTTTCCACTATTTACTTTACTTCTTTGTTTCTTCCTACTTTCTTTCTTTGTATATATCTTTCATATAATCATCTTTCTTTCATTCTTTCCATCTTTCTTTCAACGGTGATGTGTTTTCATTCTTTCTTTTCTCTTTGTGTATTTCTTTCATCTAATCTTCTTTCATTTTTCATTTCCCAGTTTTCTTCCCATCTTTTTTTTAGTTAATCAGTTTTCATTTTTTTCTTTTCCATCGTTTTATTTTTTTCTCTATTTCTTTCTTCCGTTTTATTTCTCTTTCATATAGTCATTTTCAATCTTTCTTTCTCACATTTCCTTTCTCTCCTAATATTGCATTGACTTTCTTTCCTTTTTTTGATTTCTTCCTTTTAAAATATTTTCATTTTTGATTTTTTCCTATCACTTTCATTTTATTCTCTCTCTCTCTCTCTCTCCCCTTTAGTTTGTCTTTTTCCAAAATTTACTGAGGGTTTGTTTCTTTCTTTCTTAACGTTTCTCTTTCCTCTAATTATCTTTCATAATTTCTTTCACGCAGTTTTCTTTCTTTTTTTTTTTTTTAATTGTGTTTCTCTTGTTCTTCTACAGAGTCTCTTTCTTTGCTTCTTCTTTCTTTTTGCTCTAATCCATTTCCTTTCTAACGCTTTCTTTTCTTTCTTTCCATATATATATATATATATATATATATATATATATATATATATATATATATATATTAATATCAGAGATAGAGCGTATGTAAATTTAAATATAAAAGTGAACAGTGAAGTCAGCACTCAGAGGCGACAGGCTGTTTCATGCTAGACGCAATCGTCAGGCCTCTGTGTGTTTGTGTGTGTGTGCGCGTGTGTGTGTCTCCTTTAAACAGTCCTAAATGTGTGAACATATATCTCACTTTACATGGAACTACCCTTTGCTAAATCCTGGGAAACTGTTCTTCCAACTAATATTAATAAATATATGAATAAGTAACTAAATTCTTTAACTCATACCCTATCGTTCAGATGCCTATCAGCACCCTCCCGTCTCAAAATGCTCTCAACCCTCCAGAATCCTCACCGCACCCTCTGACTAATTCCCATAAAAATCAAATGAATAAAATAACACTTGAAACCAACTTCTTCTCTCAATAGGAATTCTAGTTACTCGCCTCTTCTAAAAATGGAATGATGTTATTAGGTCACCAGAAAATTCTTTTCTGTGCTCTTCTAATTTTCTTAGCACCCCACAAAAAAAGAAAAAAAAACTGTCGCACGTTTTGTCTTTGTCATTTGTAGTGACGAAATAAAATAATCTAGGTTTCATATGACTGTCGTGAAATTTAAGAGCTCTCGGAGTGTTCGGAATTTAAGAAGTTATGACATTAGTTTTTTTTTTCAGTTATATTGACTTCTTGCGTGACAAATAGTGCAATATGAAAAAAAAGACCGGAAAGAAAAAAATTAAAATTTCCTTACACTTCACTTTCTCTCTTGTTTCTATAGAGTATAACTCCAATATTCGGTCAAGCCGTGTTACTTACTGATCGAAATAAAATTTCAATACATCTATTGAGTCAAGAAGTAGAAGAAATAGCTGAACAGAGCATAAAAGTTACTGTTGTTTTGCAACAAACACTGTCGAAGTTTATACAAAAAATTCTCACTTCTATTGAATAAAACCGTGTAATCAAGGTGTCAATCTTTTTACATTTAAAACACTATTTTCTTAACAGTGAATGAAGAGGGATCACTCCATTTAGTCTTAATTTAGTTGAAGTCAATATAAGAATACAAAAAATGGCATGTTGAATTTCCTGCAAAGAAAAACCTGTTTATAAGATAGTAGACAACAAGATAAGTGGTAAAAAGAGGGGAAATAATTCATTAAGAGCAACATCGTTAATAAAAGTATGCAGGTTTCTTTCTTTCTGTCTAGTCACTCTGTCTCGGACAACGGAAATTAATGGTATAAATTAAAACCGGATTTTTATAAACCTATTAATGGTGGATTTTGTTTATAAATCTTTAATTAATACTGTATTTTTTTTTAGAAAATTATAATTAATACTGGATTTTTATGTATAATATTGGATTTTACGGTGGATATTGATGAGTTAGATTTAGCCACTATCACATTCGAAATAGTTTGTGGAAGTTCTCTTTCTGAAAGCCATTCAATATTCAATAGTCTGGGATTCTATTTGGATTTCATCTACGATTTCGAATCCAATCATTACAGATGAATTGTTCTTCAACGTTCCTCGTGGATGAGTTCAAAACTAGTTCAAGAGATTTAAAGAGGGCCCTTTGAAATAAAACTTCGACGGGGATGGTAATTATTTTTCGATTAGAGTGGTTTCAAAATCAAAATATAGTAAAAGCTGTTCGCCAGCTGTCAAAAACTTTAAAAAGTGCTAGCATCACCGAAAGGTATCCTTACGTAGAGAATTACCTTCAAACGGATACAGGAGCTCCCGAGATGTTTCCCAGGAACTCCCAGTTTATTAAAAACGAAAACACTTTCAATACAGCTAAATAAATAGAGTGGACCGAGATAAGTATTAACTGAGATATACAGATATGTGTATAAATGAACGTAGAGATAGATAGATAGATAGATAGATAGATAGATAGATAGATAGATAGATAGATAGATGCCTAAATGTAAAAATAAATTATATTTATAATCAAATAAAATAAAATGAAAGAGAGAGTAAAAGAAATAAAGTGAAAGACACACAGAGGAGGGGAATAAATTATACGAAAGAGAAGTAACAAAAAGGTCGAAAGGAAAAGAGAGGAGCAAAAGAAAAAAAAGATGGAACGCCCCTGTGTCCTTGAACAAGGGAGCCAGCGGATACAAGTAGACGCGGGCTTGTGCCACTGCGTATATTACTTAATGCACGCTGTTTGATTAATTGGTCGCATTTCATCCCTGTATGCAAAGGTTGTGTTTATCTGTATACGATGACTTCAGTGCTTATGCGCATCTGCAATCGCGTGTATGCGCGCCTATATGTGCGTGTATTTTAAATCGTATGCAGGTGTGTTACCGGCAGTAATACGAAGAGGTTAAGGCCATTTCTTGTTCTCTGATTTCATCGGTTCAACTAAACGACTGGGCGCTTTTTTAATCAAAATCTCAGCACAGACCTAACCCTGATGGTTCACAAATGAGGTAAACTACGTTAGAAAGATATATATAAAATGTGGGGACAACATTAGCTCTTCATTGGTTTTGAACCTCGATTACTAGTGCTGGTGAGAAATATACAACTGTTAGCCATCTAAATGTTCAAAGATTTGCCTTCCTTATTTGAGTTTATCAAATAACAATATCCACAGTTGGAATCGAAGTTCCTATCCTGGTAATCGTGTGCGAATGATAATGATGAGATTGATCGTTTCTATACTGGAAATATTCGGTATTCATAGATCAAACGGTTAGCGTTACTGTTAGTTGAAATTTATAAAAAGAATTTCTTTTTTTTCTTTCTGCTAGACTTCTCAAGTCCACTGTTATCTTTCGAGTACTGATGAGAGTTTCTTTCTAGATATTTTGTTTATGGTAATTTGGAATGTTAATCCTGGCTTATATCATCATTTTCCCTTCTAGTTACACGTGCTTCATTTTTTAACTGTTATTGGTCTTAGAAGTCACTGGTATGTTTTTTGTTATTTGGTAAATATCTTTGTGATTTTGTAGCCCCAGTTTATAATGTCTTCTAAAGTATTGTCTTCTTTAAAACTAAAGGGATTCATTCGCTTGAAGCCATTTTTAATCATTGATCTGAGAAAGTGTGTATGATATTTTAGACATTTCTGAATGAAGGCCTACGGTTGCAACTGAAGTTCCGAAACTGGCAAAAATAGCTCTGCGAATAGAGCTCGATAAATAAATATCACTCTAATCCGAATGTTCACTGTAGATGGGATTACTTTTCTTGAGCAAAGGGACGAACTCAATTCATTAACAAATAGTCTCCTAGGCAAGCGTGATGCTCTAACTGATTGCGAGTTTGTGCACCCATATATCTCGGACGGAGAAAATATGAAAATAAGTGAAGAGATTTATATCGCCAGTGTCCATGTTTCACTGGGTAAATCATCCTTGTTTATATCATCAGTTTTAGATCAGTTTCTCTTTTCTTCTTCTGCTTTTCCATGAACACACATAAAATAGGTGCTAAATAAATAAAATGAATGAAGAAAAATCTAAAACGTATATCAGTACAATAAAAAATAGGGCGTAAAAATCATAACGGTTGGGCTGTAAAAATGAGAAAAAAAAAGATGCAACCAAAAATACAAAAGAAAAGAATAGAAAATAAGTTGTGAAGACCTTAGTAACAGGGACGGGGGGTGCTTACAACTTTTTCCCTACTCAAGCCGGTAAAAAGAGAGAGAGGAAAGATGAATTATTTGAACTAACGCGTGACCCTATTTTCTTCAATGTTTCAGGCCTGTGTGCTATCGGCATATGGTGTGAGTGGATCTACTCCGCATTGTATTTCCTTGACAACCATTGTTCAGTCTTACCAACCCACCTTAAACACATACGCGCGCTCATTTTTTAAATATAAGATTTTTCATAGTAAAAACTTCCTTTATAATGAACATTTTTAGTTGTTTTATATATTTCTTTCTTTTTCCATTTATTAATCACGGAAACTTTTATTTAAAAATACAGGAAAATCACACATAAAGATTTATAATTACATAAGAACACACGTCGATATGCACATGAACCAACACTTTAGTGCGTGCATATATTTTGTTTTCATTTGTTAAGTGCATTTGTTTTCTACCATCATTTACTAGATCACATTGAATAGATAATAGAAATATTAATATAGATCTTTTCTACAAACATAATCGGGTCAGGAAACTTAACTGGATCATTCTCTACGAGATGGTTTTATTAGTATGAGATTCAAACAGACAAAAGGAAAATATCGTATCGCCATAAAACAAGAGAAGATAACGTAATTTTGCAGATTATGACTACAGTAGAGAGTTTGATCCTTACTGGGTTCCCCATGTAAGTGACATTATGATAGACAAAAATAAACTTATTAAATATCAAGGATAGTAATTAAAACTCTCTCTCTCTCTCTCTCTCTCTCTCTCTCTCTCTCTCTCTCTCTCTCTCTCTTTCTCTCTCTCTTATCAATTGTACTATTTTTTAATGACCAGCGTTTTGGCAAAAAATGAAATCTTAGAATATGTATATCTCTACAAGCACACACACACACACACACACACACACACACACACACACATATATATATATATATATATATATATATATATATATATATATATATATATATATATATATATATATATACTGAATAAAACTTACGCCACTATGATTTCACACAAAATGAAAATAATTTTAAGAAAGCTTGGGTGCATTCTCAGTTTTAAAAAAAAAATAAAAAAATCTTCGCGGAAATCGTAATCATTTGATGACTTTTAAAAATCCCTTTAAGTTGGCAATATTACAACCATTTTATTAAGAATAGTGAAAATGGTACTTTTCATAAATGCGTGAAAGTATTTACTTTCTGAACAAAACAAAATATGGTGACTGTTTTTGACATTACCGTTTTATTTATTTATTTTTTTTACATCATTAGGGTTTTAGCGTTGTTCATAATGGAATTTAACAAATTAAGGCTCTAATTTATTTGCAGATATTGCATCATTAATTTTAATTAAAAAATAAATATAAAATTATCAAGTTAATATAACAATTTTCCCATGGCCTGTTCAGTTATCCTCTTGAACAAATACAGTGTTAGATTGTTTTTAACCCACTAAATACTAAAAAATCACAGACACACACACAAACATATATATATATATATATTTTTATACATACATGCATACATACATATATATATATATATATATATATATATATATATATATATATATATATATATATATATATATATATATATATATACTGAGACATGTTTCATTCAATAATTTAGAAAAGTTTTCTCTACTTATTTTCAATTGGATCACCGACAGGCATTTTGATGTCATTATTAAAAAAAAAGAGAGAAAATCGCCGTACTGGTACATATTATTTTATTTCAAGTACTTTTGAGATAGCACAATGTCATCATCAGTCTGTTTCTTATTTCAGTGTAAATATTGTAGTGTTAATCATTTTCAAAGCAAAATTGCTATGTTCATCTGAAATTTAATTTTTTACTTGTGAAATGAAGAACGCTGAGTGACTACGAGATCGCTTGACTATCGCTTCAGGGGTGGTAACTAAGTATGGTGTGGAGAGTTTTTTAAAGAAATAAGTTTTAAAAACTAGTAGTGCAAACCTTCATATTTTAGACTATCTATTGTAAACATGTTATAACATTTGTGCAGTATTCATAATTAATTTTATTAATGTTTGTTTTCATTTTTTTAATATAGATAGCTTCGAGAATCTTTAGTTTATTATTTTCATGAAAACTATGGATGTGTTTTCAACAAGAATTTCTCTGAATTGTCAATTTGGACAGTTATGCTGTTGTGTTTAAAAATGTTGGACATTTAATTCAAATGAAAACTCAACCGCCGAGACAACGTGGTCGTAGTGTATCCAATATAAATATTATTTTTCCGTTGGAGATACAATCTCCCAAAGGACATTTAAATATGTAAACAATGTTGGTTTACTGAAACACGTTAGTAGGTGAGTAAGAGTCGTTACGAACGATTGAATTATATGTGAGGTGCAGTTAAGCGAGAGAGCAACAAAACTCCTTGTGACACCTAAGATTAACTGAAGGCAAGTATTCAACAACTTGAACAAGGACACAGTCCAGAAGAATTGAAGGAGATTCTGAATTCGTCCGGAGGCTCTGGTTGAAGCCAATAGCAATTTTATTGAATAAATTTACTCTTTAGTATTTCAAGATATTTTTGTGTAATTGTGGTAAATATATCGATTAAAATGAGATATCAGTGTTATTTTACTTATTACTTATTTATTTGCCTAAATTAGACGACAATTTATGCATCGCACCCTCAATGCAATTTTCCGGTACTAATTGAATTTCTACCATTTGGAAAACATCGTTTTTTTTTTATATTTCTGGGTCTCACTGTAGATAGATATTTAACTGCACAATAATCTAATCTTGAATTTGAATTTAAGCTCAAACTTACATTTGAGATTGAAAATCTGAACACTGAAAAAATTCCATCAACAGCGAAGCCAAAAAAACCAGCCACCTATCTAAAAATCAACGATAGAGTCTATATGTTACACAAGTAGCAAGCAATTATTACGGTGAAAGGCCATAAGTATGACTACCCACACAACTTACAAGACCGGCTAATCGATCCATCCAAGAATTATATTGGTAAGATAAGCAGGTCAATCCTTGAAAGAGCCTGCAGATACATAAGAATTGTTTTTAGGAATCAACCAGTGGCATAATACAGCCGATACCATTGTTCGGTTCACTCAAATAAATAAGAAAAGCGAATGCTCTTTTATTCAATTCGATATTTGTAACCTCTACCCAACTATCACCGAGGAGTTACTAATGGCTACGATAAATCTGACCAACAGTTACTGTCCCATATGCCAACAAAAAATGAATATCATAAAACAAAGCCAGAAACCCATCTTTTACATGAAGGTTCACTCTGGACAAACCGCTGACTTTAGTATTGCAATGGGTGCGTTTGACTCAGCGAAGGCTTGCGAAATATTTGGTATCCTACTACTTTGGCGACTAAAATTGATCCTCGATATTAATAATATCGGTTCTCTACAGAGACGAACGGACAAGACTCCTGCGTAAAACATGTGCACAAAAACAGACCGACTAAGAAAAAGCCTAATCAAATTTAATCTTTAAAGACCACGGTCTGAGTATTACCATCACCACCAACGCTAAAGTGATCAACTTCCTGGATGTAACCTTTACATAGATAAAGCCCTTCGTTAGGTGTGGGCTTTACTCGTTATTATTATTATTATTATTATTTATTTATTTATTTATTTATTTTACTTTTATTGTCATCTTATGACTAAAAATCTTTTTATTTTTATTAATTTTTATTATTTTTATCAATTTATGACTATTTTAAGCAAAAAATAGAGTTACAAACCCCTTATCCTGATACTTATTTTAATAACAGCGTCCGAAAATTAAAAATAGAAAATTAGAACTAGAATTTCTAATTATTATTTTCAATCTCAAATGTAAGTTTGAGCCTAAATTCAAATCGAAGATTAGATTATATGCACTATAATATATATTAAATATTTATCTACAGTTTTAACCCACCCAAGCAAAAGCATATCTCGCGAGACTCAGAAATATTAAACAAAGAGTGTTATCCCTTTACCGACTGACTGTAGTTTTCCTTTCTAAGAATCTGATGAAGAAGTTCATGCTCTGCTCTGGGGACTGAAGCAAGATGATGATTCACAAAGAGGTCTGTATCCAAATATATTTCAATGGGTGTCTGAGTTAGACGTAGCGAGTCATTCATTCCTCTCTTGGTTAACTGAAAGAAAACAAAGGAAACTGTCTAAAACATAGAGAGTAGTCTTCTCTGTGATTGTAACTACATATCAATCCGGGATCGAGCGCCGTCGCAGATACAAAAGAGAGAGTCAGTTCCTCGGAGAATGCCGACAAACTTTGCCGAATATTCCTCGATTCAGAGACCTTTAATATTCTAGTAAGACGCTATATCGGGATTATTGGAGGTGGGTGATTTGGATCCACCCTGTAGGAAGCTCAGCTAGCTGACGGAGGCTCTTCGTTCGATAAGGGCTTGGGCAATGAAGTGAATTACTGCAACTACTCTGAATTTTCTTTCATAGAAAATGACGCGAAATGCGCAGCTCTTCAACGATATCTTAAAGACGAGCAGGACAGGAATCATCGCCGATTATACACGATGCGTTATTGGTTTAAAGGAAACATTGGATACGCCTTCTTCCACTGCAGAAATCTTCGATCGCTTTAGGACTATGACAGCCCGCATGGATCCAGGATGATTCAGCCCCCTATAGATGTCATGTATGTGTGTGATGTATCATCTTCATGGTCTGGGGTGAATGGTACGCTGTTTCTAATGCTGATAGCTGTGGCTTGAATAGTGGTATGGAACACGCGACTGAAGTGAATTTATGAGTCAAGAGCCATTACTCATAACAGTGTAATTTCTTACGTCTAGCATCAGCTTAAAGATCAAGCATGCCTTGTGAGCGTGAAAGGAACCGGAACTGATTGCCTTGTCTCAGGAAGAAATAGTTTCCTTCTGGTTAAGCTAAATATGTACTCTTATTTATACAGGATGATGAGACATCTGAGCTCATACTTTTGTCCAGAATCTTTTCAAGATCCCGACTCAAGTATATACTCTGGTTTTCATCTAGAAATGACAGTCTTTTCTTGCATCCTAACGCTCATAGTCACCACCGATTACCCTCTTACTGAAAGCGACATTAAATTTTAATATCGGTTTACCAACCCAAGAAACAACCCAAGCTTTGATGGGAGATACTATATTAACACTTCGTTTTATTCAGTTTCCAAAATTGTATGGTTTGTGCCGACTCCGCACACAAAACTGCACATATATGTGGATGCATTTGTATAAATGCGATATTTTGGTGAATTAAAAGCCTGCAAGGGAAGAGTGATACTTTTGCAGTCTGAAGGGATCGAAAATTGACTAAGGATAGAAAAGTGAACGCCAGCATTTCTCTACTCACTTTCAACTTTGTGTCAAGCAAACTTAAATTTATAAATAAAACAATCATTATATTTTTTATTATATTTAGCTAAATACGAAAAAAATGCTTCAAAGAGAGTAGAAATGCTAAAATATGACTTTTCTGTGCTACCATATCCAAGGATTAAAATCTAAACTGTCAGCGGACTATATATAATGCTGTGTAAAATTAAGTGAACCCCTAAGAAAATATTTAAGAATTTTTTTCAGATAAGCAACAAATTTTAATTATACTAAATATTTACTAAGAAAAACTTATTAGATAAATTACAACCTTCAACTTTTTATCAAGCTGAAAGAAAAATTATAATTAAAAATTAAAAGTTTAGATATGCAAAAGTAAGTGAACCCTTACATTTACACTCTGTATTTTCGTTTTACATCGTTACCAGTGAAAACAATTCTTTTAATTCTTTGTAATGTGTAAAAATCAAAATAACACGTGTTCATGTTTTTGGCAAGCTGTGTATATTGCAGTCAAACATTATAACTCACTGTGTATCCCAAAGTGTGCAGTTAGAGATTCAATTTAAAAAATAAATATGCAAAGACCAAAAGAATATCCTGAAGCTTAACAAATCACATAGTTGAAACCCATAAAATTGCTACAAAAAGGTATCAATATAACTTGGAAGGTACTTCTCCAATGTACAAGTATAAATGGAAGGCCTTCAGTTTGACGGCATCACAATCAAGAAGTGACTGTCCACAAAAAATGACAACAAGACCAAGTAGACATCTAGTTCTGCAAACACAGGCAAATCCTGCTATGACTTTTTCATTTCTCCAATGCTCACTGGCCAATGTCGGAATCGATATGCTTCCATCTACAGTTAGATGAAATTTGAACAATGCCGATTGTCATGGCAGACTGCCTAGAAAAATCCACTCCTTACGAAATAGCACAAACATGCTCACCTCAACTGAGGCCAAAGCACATATTAATAAGCTAGAAACATTCTGTCAAAGGGTTTTATGGTCGGATTAGACCAAACTAGAGCTTTTTTTTATGAGGAACAATAGGTGGTATATGTGGCGATCTCCTAATACGGAATTGAAGAGAATTTGATACCAACCATTAAACGTGGCGGTGACAGCATTATGATTTGGAGGTGCTTTGCTGCAGCTGGAACAGGCAAAATAGTATACATTGATTATATGGACTCTGCAAGATACCAAGCAATTTTGAACGAAAGTGTTTTGTCCTCAGTTCAAAAATTGGTTTTAGGTCGGGCTGGAACATCCAACGGGACACTGATTTGAAGCGTCAAAGCAAATCCACAAAAGAATGGTTTCGTAAAAAGAAGTTTCAAGTCATGGAACAGCCTAGTCAAAGTCCTGATCTAAACCCAAGATGTGCTTCAGTAAAAGAAGGCAATGTATGCAAGAAACCCCGTTTAAATCGAGCAATTATGGGAGGAGTTTTGCCAAAAAGAAACCAGCACTCACTACTGCGAGAAAGCTTCACTTACTTTTGTACATCTTAATTTTTAATTTTTAATTAATATTTTTATTCCAGCCTGATAATTTTTTAAATGATTGTAATTGATTTAATAAAGCTTTTACTCATTATCTTAGGAGTTCACTTTTTTTGCACAGCATTGTATGTTTACAGAAATGCTTTCATCCACTATGTCATATGTCTCTTGTAGTGTCATAGAAATGTTATTTCAAAGAAAGTTTCCTACTCATCTTCAGTTTTATTCGTTGATTTTGTTGCGCTGGGTATTTGCCAATTACTGCTAGACTCTTCTTCCGAATGCAGTTAGAATTTGAAGTTTAACGCTTTCATTAGTGTTTATATTGGAATAAGTCGAAGAGGCTTTTCTCCTTTCATGGAGTGTCCACAAAAACTAAAAAATTGATCTCTCGTGTTTTTATAAAAATGTGTTATAATACATCTTCTGAACACTCTAATCTTATTCTCCGTTTTAAAATATCGACATAGTTATGCTTTTAAAATGAAGTGTAGTATAATTTTTTTTTCTTTTTCAAAATTTCTTAAATTTATTCTCATGATATTTTTTAATTCGAAAAAGAAACGTGAAAAAATAGATGATGTCTTAGCAATCATTTAATTTTGGTTGATTAAATCTCAACTAGGTCATAATTACAAGTACAAAGTCAGATACAAATCATTTACTGTTAGAGTTCAGTCTGTCATTGATAAAAGCTTTTCCTTTAAATTTCTATACCCAAAGAACTCTTCAGTTTCTCTGAATTTTTCGTTTTTTATATCTTCTTAAAACTTCAGTTACTAATCAGTGTATCAACTTTTCAGATGAACATATATCTGATGCATTGATGAAGAAAGTATATAGTATCAGTTTTATAGCAGAAACGAAAAAAATACAAAAAATTGTACACAAAAGTACCGCTCACACATTACAAGGAGTTTTATCTATGTAAAAATGTGTGTGATCTTTAATTTTGTTTTGTTTTCTTTTTACAAAAATGATCAGAGGAAAATGTCATGAAACTATTTCTGACCTTAGGTTTCTGGTCGGGACCCGGAAGGAAATGTGTATACAACATAAATCAAAGGAAATAATAATAATAATAATAATAACAACAATAATAATAATAATAATAATAATAATAATAATGATGATGATGATGATGATGATGATGATCTTGCGCAAGGGATAACAGAAAAGAAATGTAATTAGGAATTTCATCATTTTTTGTAAATTTTCAATTTTACTTTTCCAAGAAATCAGTGAATGTCAATTCATAAAATATTTCTATGTTCTAAAAATGTTTACTGGAGATAAATTTGCGTAAGATACATGAGAAACGCATGTGTGTGATGCTTTTATAATGGACTGGTTATGCGTCTGCATATTTGTTTGCATCATTTATTTTCCGTACTCCAATGATTACAAGTAGTGTCATTGTTTTGAGATGGCACATTATGCTACTTTTTTATCTCAAGATCCTTCTAGTTGCTTAGATTTCAAGAGTTTATTTTTATGAAACGTATTTTTGTCAGCTGGAACGGTGGTATCTCTCAACAGGTATGTCTTTTTAACGTGATTTTTCACGACAGTGTCCATGTTGATTAGGCTGTATCTCTTTATCTGTTTACACACTGATGATTCAAGGGGCTGTGACATACGCATTTTTCACAGTTTGTGGGGTTTGAGACCATTCATCAAACGTCCGGCATATCACCCATTGCTGCCCTATCGTTATAATTACTCTGATGATGCCAATTGATCGTATACACTAATTATGTGGTAAACTATCTCAGGGTATTCTCTACATACATGACATAATGGGTTGATATCAATCTGAGCAGCAACAATGTATACGCCTCAGTATCGACCTTGAGGCCAAAGCATGTGAGCCACAGATGAGCAAAGGTTTGGTCAGCATCAGAACCACTAGCGATATTAAACTCTTTTTTTCTCTTGTAAACAAAACCCAGTTTGTTTAGCCATATTTTTTATATGTTTCGCTATTTCAGCGTTTATTTCATTGGACTCATATCGCTGTTTATTTCGTGAAAATATTTTGTTGCGTCCTTCGTTATGATTTTTTTTTTAATGTTTTGATATCATTTCTTCGTTTGCTGTCAGTAGACAAAAGTTACACACTGGCAGTTTTCAATGAAAGTTAGAGTTGAATTAATCTATGCTTTCCTCCCTTTCTGTGGAGATACAAGCGGTCCACGTTTGTTTTTGTTTTCAAGATTTTTTTTTGGGGGGGGGATGTTATGATGATGCATGCGATGCATTTTCAGTAGCTTGCGAATTTAACATTTATTTTATTATTTTCTGCAACTGACCAATCAATATTATTAAGCCTATATATGACTACTAGTATTTCTAATATGTGTCTATTTTCTTTCTGGAATTCAATTTATTTTTCAAAATCGATTTTACTCTTTAGTAACAGTCATTTCTTTTTTCTCTCTCTCTCTCTCTCTCTCTCTCTCTCTCCTCCCTCTCAATAATGGGATCCTTATTCCGTTCCCTTCACAAATTCATTATTTTTTTTTTTGACATACAGTGTAAGGTTTTGAATACACTAGTTACATTAAGTTATCTGTCAAGTCACAACAAGGACTTCAGACAGACAACACATCATCATCATCATCATCATCATTATTATTATTATTTCATTCTTCTTCCCCTTCTTTATTACTCTTTCTTTTTCTTCCTCTTTTAGTCATATTATTATTGTTATTATTATTTAGAGCAGAAGTCATAGGATGGCTAATTACAGAAAGAGAAAGATACGAAGAAAGAAGAAGATAATCATTTTAAAGTTTCATTATCGTGTAGTGATACGAAGACACACACACATATATGTCTATTCACTCATTTATATTTCCATTCAAATACACTTATACATATACAAACACTAACCCCTATATATTGATACCCATGCAGCTGTATATTTATCATTCTCTGTCTCTCTCTTTATAGGTGTGCGCGTGCGTACGTGTAGAGAGAGAGAGGGAGAGAAAACAGAGACAGCGCGTGTGTATTTAATCCATACACATAGACAAACACATGCACAAACACATATCACACACACGCACACACACACATATATATATATATATATTCAAATTTACGTACATATCAGCATGTACATATGTATATATTTATGTATGTATATGCGTTTGCTAGGTGTCAAAGTCGAATGGTAGAGTCGGTAAAAGGTTAATTTCATTTCAAAAGACACTTAATGACTTATTTCAAAAGACTTTTCTTAAGAAAAAAAAACGCCTGATTTCCTCTGAGACGCTAAGTCGCTCTCAGCGCCGCCGCTTGACGCTTCTTTCATATTTCGGAACTTCCAACAAAACTCTTTTTTCATTTTTTTTTCATTTTTTTAATTCTTAATTTCCTACTTCTTTTTCAGCTTTTCAAAATATTTATAAAATTTTGCATTAAATATTTTTCTGGGGAGCTTCTATGCACACAGCAAATATACTGAGAACAGAATTTGTTTCAGGAGGAAAGCACTGACGTGCACTCTAGATTTGTCTACCCCAACCAAAATGTACACGCACAGTCACACGCATACATACACATACTCGCACTCATACGCACACGCCTAAGCTAAGATCCTGCATCTATAGATATATATATATCTATGCAAATTCACATATATACAAATCAAACGTAGCGTAGCTTAGTTCGGATTTTGACAATATGGGAGAAAATTAGTAAGTACCAAGTTACTGATGAGGATTTCGGTAAGTAACGAATGTACAAATTGACCAGTGAACTTGTCATTTTAGGCTTGGATCCTTCATTCAAGATTTTTCATGTGGTTAGAGTTAATCTAACAATATGTTCGAACTCTGATTCCCTCTTCATCTAATATGTTGAATAGAGTAACGGAACAACGACTCTTTTTTCTACTATTACGACAAACGCAATAACAGAAAAAGATTAACTGTTTTTATTACATTTCTCTGTGATTTAAAGTAACGTACATTTTGACTGCAATAATACAAATTAATTCGGTTAACTACGGTAATAAATTGTTTTATCTTTCGATAAAGCTATTAATATATTCATCGATTTGATTCTTTGAGAACAAGAATTGATTGAAAAAAATGAATCTCCTTTCTAAAGCTAAACAAGCAACAACTTTTATGAGTGGTAATAGCCCATTTGAAAGATTTTTTAGCTCACGTTCTTATCTCGATAAGAAACTGACTTAGAATTATCATCCGCATATATTTAGCACGCGTTTCATCATTATTATAAAACCCTGTCCAAAGTTTAAAGATCGGTTGAAATATCGAACTCGTCGTTAAGTATTCTCATGCATTCATTTCTTTAATATATTTTTTTTTAATAAATTTTCCTTGTTGTCAAATTTTAGGTTCTTACTGAGTTTGATTTCTTTTCTTTGTTAATGTCCAATTTTCGTGTCTAAGCAACAAATTCTAAGACGTCTTGTCGTTACCCAGAACAAGTTAGAATCTTGTAATCTCCAGTTGGCTTTCTTTATACATCCTTCTTCCAGTCACATATTCAGACGTTAATTTCTCCTTCCAAATTAATTTTACCATAAATCAGAGGGATTGTATATCAAAGGCGTTTATAAATCCCTGCAGGGCAGCCGTGGTCTTCACACAAGCAATTCAACGCAGACAGGCAATAAGCTAATCAAAAAGAGTCTCTTTGAAAACGATTGCTAATGAATTCCGCTTGCCACACTCTATATGACTTTTTACTTTACTAAATAGAGGTTCTTTAAAGACAAATAAAATTTAAAGATATAGGAAATACATTTCAGGTATTGATAAATAAGCAGATATATATTGATACGATTCGCAAATGAAATAGATATACATTTAAAGTAACTTTGTTTTTCTTTTGGGTGTCACCATTTATATATACAGCTTATGTGGTATGAATATCATTTTACAATTACGCAGACAAATATATATATATATATATATATATATATATATATATATATATATATATATATATATATATATATAGCAGCATGGCCCGGCATTGCCCGTGCTTGATTAAAAAATCGTATGACTCATACAGCAATCACTATCACTTGACTTAAAATATTTTTGCCTTTAAATGAGTGCCCTTTGCCGTGCTAATGTTGCTACATGCCTTACTTCTTGCCTATCTCACACTGCGAATTTTCTCTAAGCTCTATACTACAAATTAAATCTGTTACGAAAAATTAACTAAACAAAATGAACACAAAACGATCAGCTTTAAAAAAGGACTCGAACCTTGAAAAACCGAAAAAAAAAGAAATGTTAACAACAAATACTTTTTCACACCCAATCCAGTTCTGCGGAATCAGAATCAACGTTGAGTTTAAGCAACCGAATGAGCCAATTCGAGTAAAGTCCCATGCAGACTTAAATTTTTCCCACTTGTGACGAATGCACCTATCGATATTTTTTACATGCTAGTTAACATTCGTGTCAATCAGCTGTTGGCTCTCACGCTGGCTAATAGAATCTTCCTGCCTATTCGTGGCAGCTAGCTATAGGCTTTCACTCTGGCCAGTAGAAAATGGCCGCAAACTACATGAAAACTGCCGTAGAAGCATGAAAAAATCGATTATTTCCACTATCGATGGGAGTTGGGAAATGCAAAGTCGGTCTTGGCCTTCCCGCTAACTTAGAGCATGTGCATGTAAATTTTGATACAAATCCGTCGAAAATTGCAGCCGTGCATTCGTTACACACATACACATCCTACCTTTTATCTTACTTATTACAAAACGCAGATTGTGTATGTGTGTGTGTGTGTGTGTGTGTGTGTGTGTGTGTGTTTGTGTGTGTGTATCTGTACGTTTATATATTGGATAGGATTTCCTACATTTTTTCAACCGATTTCAAATAAAACTTCACAGGACTACATAAAATTACCTTGCGGCGGTTCTGACAGCACCAAAATTGGAAAAACAATTGTTTTTGCACAAAATCAATTTGAAAACACGATTAAGAGGCATTATTGAAAGGGGGACAACTCATATTGTGTTATACTTATTAATATCGAGTTATACTTATTATAAAACCCAGGTTGCTTGTGTGTGTGTGTGTGTGTGTGTGTGTGTGTGTGTGTGTGTGTGTGTGTGTTCGTTTATATATGGGATCGGATTTCCTACATTTTTCAACCGATTTCAACAAAACTTCACTTTTTTTGGCAGGTAGTGTTTCTTATTGTCATGCACACTTTTTTTCTTTATTTTTACATTCAGAATGCTTTAAAAATTCCATTTACAAGACAATTGTTTATAATAAAATTCTATTCAATCGGTAGACTCATAACGATTGAAAACAATGTTTTTGTTTGAGTTTGGGTTTGACCAATTCCTAAAAAAAAAAAAAAAACTAATTAAGACATGCGTGTCCGTCAACCTTAAACAATAATCTTTGTCAATTTTATTTTTCAGTCTTTATGATGGTCGATACTTGATCTATCTCTTACTGTTACATCCCCAGGCAACGCCGGGCTCTACTGCTAGTATATATATATATATATATATATATATATATATATATATATATATATATGCACACATGTGTATGTGCAATTGTAAAATGATATTCATACCACATAAACTGTATATATAAATGGTGACATTCACCATTTATATATATATATCTATACATTTGTGAGTAATTGTAAAGCATATATATATATTTATGTATATATATATATATATATAACTAAAACATCACAACAAGACGAAACAACCGCCAAGTGCTTTAAGTCCTTAGTCCAAAGAAAATAACTCACATGAGTAGAAAGAGTAAAACGTTGAGTGCTCAATACGCTAAGTAGAGCGATAAGCTAGAATAAATCGTAAAGAGCCAGCAAATTAAGATTTATTCTAGTATATATATATATATATATATATATATATATATATATATATATATATATATATATATATAAATTCATGAATCATTCATACAAAAAAACAAATACAGAGATTAATGATTTAAATGGCGAGACTACATCGTCGCAAACTATATAAATAAGATACATCAACCCCGAACCTGTATATGAATGATATGATCCCCGTTTATAAATTCCAGTTGCATAAGGTCTTTTTAATTTTTACAAGCTTTCGTCTGTTCCTACAGACATCATCAGGTATGGAAATAGATTTTGTTCTTGTTTTTACTTCTCAGTAATAAGAGGACAACGAAAATAGAGATGTAATCCGAAAAATTTGTATGAATGATTCATGAATTTATAAATTATATTTGCACATTTAATTGAAATTAAAATAACTGAACCAACGTGCAACTCTCGGATAATAAGTGTGACATTACTGTAATTATTGAACAATATAGTTCATGCCATATTCACGGAAAATCTACCAGTAAAGAAGAATTCTCTTATTGCTATATTTGTACAAAAACGCACAACCTTAAAATTTAAATTCAAACTCAGCGTTGCGGCCGAAACAATAACCCATTTCTCATAGCATTTTTTCTTCCAAGAACTATGTTGAACCTTCTGATCCTTCCAATTATTTACCATTTCCAAGTAAATCAACATGGAAATGACCTTTGGGGGCAAATATTAGATGCTCTAAAGAACTCAAATAAACAATATGAAATTCGCTTCTCTGGGTCAACCGCCGATGTATCAACGGTTATTACTGAATTTCTCTATCAAGCTTTATAAAAGAATAGCGAGGCTCGGGCTGTGGATTTAGATATCTCGAAGGCGTTTGACAAAGTTTAGCATGCTGTCCCTCTAATAGGTTCTAGTGTCTCTGGTCAAACAACTGACCTTTTCCAAACTCGTCCAATGAAAATCGTGTTGATCTCTTGTAGGTCCTTTCACATTCATAAGGCTTCACCCAAGAACCTACATTGTTTCTTGTCTTCATCAACAACCTTCCCGATGTCATCAGTTTCCTACTCGGTATTTATGCTGATGACACAAATATTACTCTTGTAAGTTTAGTAAGTCCGAAAGGCTTGAGAAATTAAAACTGGCAGTTAATACGAAAAAGATTTCCAATCAGTTGTTAACTGGGACAAGAAATAGCTTTTAATTTTAACACCTCCAAAATGAAACTACTATCTTTAGGTCATCATAGAGAACTATTTTCGTTCCATCAGCATGGCTGATGCTAACCTCCAGGAGAGCTACTCATTGCGCCTTCTTGGTTTCACGTTTTCCACTGACATTAAGTTGAGTGATTATATTGAATAAATTTTCATGCCAGTCAATTTTTCTCATTAGAATGCATATTATAGATTTATAAATCTGACATTCATCTGTACATTGAATAGTGTTCCCACATCCAGTCTAGTCACCTGCTAAGGATGTGTAATGTTATCCGTCCAGATCTGGCATCTCGGCTTCAGCTACTTTCCCAGTTATTATGTGGCTTCCCTGTGTCTTTTTTATAAATATTTTCATGGCAATTGTTCTAATGAGATTTCCTCCTTGGTATCTCAACCGCATGAAGTACGACTAGATTGGTAAGTTTCATCAATTTGCAGTTGAAATACCGAAACGTAACCAATATGTTCTATTCCGATAATTTCTTTTCTCTTCCAGTTTCTTGCTTCGAAAATTTTAAATTTTATGATCTTCAAAAATTTAAATGCAATGTCAATCGTCGTCTTCTGTCTCCTTGATTCTTGTTCTATTATTGTCCTCTCTCCGCCATAAGGTCTTCTCATTTTTTTTGACTCTAAGTAACTTCATTGCGTCTTAGTGCTATTATCGCTTTGCTTGAAATGAAATGATTAAAATAAGTAACTCAAATTATTAAAATACTTATTAAAATAAGTAATTACTAAAATATGTAACCCTTCCAATCCCACATTATATATAATATTATTTTCTTTAGGAGAAGAGCAGCGTTTTATTTAATTAATTTCACTTTTCCAACATGATCCTACATTTCATATTATATAGTGTCGATGCTGCAGAGAAAACAGACAGTTATATCAACCGATAATTGGGGCAAATGATATATTGCTGGCATAAGTCAAACGAAGTTCTCTAAGACAATCTCGAAGCAAAGTAGAACCAAAAGCATTATATTTTCATTTTATATAAAGCACATTTCCAGAAGCATGTCTATATGCTCTTTAAGCCGAGACCGATGCACAAACTATCAAAAGTAAATTGCTTCTCGTTGAAAGATGAGAATGAATCCAAGGCAATGACGATAGGCAATCAATTGTAACGTGACAACGGTTTCTTTCAATCGAAATTATTCAAAGCGCCATAACGATCAGATAATTTGAACAATACAAGAACGAAACATTCGACTGTTTTCAGACTTGTGTCGTGGTCTACATCAGTTGAAGTCACTACTAATTTTGCCATTGTTAATTTGTATAACTTCTATGCCTCCATCGTTTACTGATAGTCATTGGTGGATTGTTTTCATATTTGAAGTTAACAGTTGCTATCCTGCCTACCCGTCGCCCGCGGACTAAAAATTCGACTTATACACGAATACATACAATAATTTACGTGAATGAAATGAGAAGGAAAAATCCATGAGAAAAGATCCCCAAAACAAGAAACAGAGATGAAAAGAATATAAAAATGAAAAAGTTTGACTGTAAAAAGGGGCGAGGGCCCACTTAGCTTAACACGCGCAGATGTCAGTTAAAAAAGACCGAGTTGTGTAGAACAGGGTCATCAGGATGTATGGCAGAGGCGGGTACAGACTTAGTCGCATAACATGAGCGGCGGTGAACGTAGAAAATGGCAAGAAGAAAAATGTTATAGATAAAAAAAAATAAATAAAAACTTAAATGTTTTAAAATGGGGGAGAACAGAATTACAAGGTAAGAAATAATGATGCGGGGAAAGAAAGAAAGAAAGAAAGAAAGAAAGAAAGAAAGAAAGAAAAAAACGCAGACAGCATGCTGCAGGAAACAGATCGTTGGTTAAAGTATGCTATATCATTATCTTATATATATATATATATATATATATATATATATGTGTGTGTGTGTGTGTGTGTGTGTGTGTGTGTGTGTGTGTGTGTGTGTGTGTGTGTGTGTATGTATGTATAGATAGATAGATAGATATAATTGTGTATTTGGGCAGCAATCCATCTTTTATACAACTTTCATTAAAGACGATTGAAAAGGTACTGCGTTTAAACTTTATGTCCCAGTGCTTTCGGCTATTCTTTTGGTCATTATCCAAACGCTTGAACATTGAAATATTTTTACATACATATCCAAAAGAGAAAACACATATACGAACACTTAAATCAAAAGCATGGAACCTATTTTAATATATATAGTTGTGTGTGTGTGCGCGTGTGTGCGCGTGTGTGTGTGTGTGTGTGTTAATTCTCATTTTTTGCACGGGGAATATGTTCCAGACTACCGTGCAAAATAAAAATGTAAAAAATATAAAGTGTACATATGAGAATTAGAGATATGTTCCACCAAATATATTTCATAAAAAATGTTAATTTTCATATACAAATAAACTGACACTGAATAACTGAATTTTATACAATTCAGTCACTCAGTGTCACGACTAGACAATAAACGTGCAAACTTTCTGTTATTTTCGCTGACGCAAAATCACTTTCGTCACTGGAAATATTTAATGGCGATATATCTTCACGTGTATCTT